>OY728146.1:1469186495-1469776495 GCA_963277665.1 Viscum album
TTGTTATACTCACCCCTATATGGTCTATGCTCGCACCTTGTTGTGTTGGATGCAGATGAAGAACAACGTTGAATGAGGCTGAGAGTTCCAGGACTAGATGGTACCATGATCTAGGCCATAGGTCGAGTCAGCACATGGAGTAGACATATGGACAGGGAGTGTTGAGGAGCCGATATGTACCTACCCTTTAGGTAGGAACTTCGGAGGATGACCCAATATATGTATTTTCTATATCATCAGTTGTTTTTTATTTCAGTTGTACTTATATTTTTTAGTTGGGCTTGTATTCTATACCATTTTCACTTATTGTACTCACTTGTTTACTATACAGTTGACTTGTGTTCGTACCGTGCTGTGTGTTTGGTTGTGTGCGTTTATAGGTTATAGAGGAAATGTCTTCCCTGTTTTAAGGAATATTACTTTGGTTCTAGTTTCCACCCCCTAGCCTATGGAAAGCGGGCTTGGGGTAGTCACGGAACAGTCCCTGGGGGATGGGTTGTGACAAATTCGTTTCATATGAGTTAGTTCTACCACAGAACTCAGACTCTAATGTTTTCGATAAAGCAATAGTGTTACGCCTAATGGGTGCGGTTTTTAGTTTAGGGAGTCAAGTGTTAGTGTGGTGGATGACATATCCATACACTAGGACCCTGACTTCTGATTTCCGACTCAGTGCACGAAAACACTGATTTCGTGTCTGTTTTGATAATTTTCTTTGTGATCTTTTGTGTCAGCTCACCAGGTATAAATTTCATCTCACCAATTCTAAAACTTTTGACCGGGGAACACATTTTTCTTTTCAGGATGCCTCAACGCAGACATCCATATAGAGTTCTGAGAGTCTTACATACTAATATCCCACAGAGCGACGAGGCCTTAGTTTAGAGCCCTTTTCTAGTGAACATAGCAGCAGTACCACGCCCTGTTGGGAAACTGATGCCACCATCCCTAGCATAAAACGTTGCAAGCCACTTGAGCATGTTGCATGAGTTCCAACACCATAAGACACCCAGTTTCAGGGGATAGACAGACCCACATGCAGATGAGGATTGGCAGGAGGCTATGGTGAGAGTCTTCTAACTCGTAGGCACATCAGCGAAACTCATGGGGATCCTTCCCGCCATCCTTCTATTGGAAGCAACTAGAAAATGGTGGAGCTTAATGCTCCAGGTTCATAATGAGGTGATTATTTTCTGGGAATAATTAGAGAGCCTATTTTAGGAAGATTTTTTCCCAGAAACTCTTCACGTAGTACGCATACAAAATATTCTCCATCTACAGCAGGGCAGCATGACTATATCTTATTACTCAGCGAGGTTCACTAACCTCTCACGCTACACCATAGATATGGTGTGGGGGAATTTATTGAGGTGTTGGAAATTAGAGTTGGGAATCATGCGAGAGATCGTGCCTACGGTGATCTCACTCTTCATCCTGACGTGGGAAGGGGTGTTAGAGAGAGCCCTCTTGGTGGAGAGTTTCCTTGCTGAGAAATCACCAACAGCGAGACCCACCACTATTCATCACATAGTGGAGTCTTATGATGCTTGCAGAAGACAGACTTCACGTAGGTCCAAGAGAACCAGACCTACAGAAGGACAACTACATGGATAAGGATTGGTTTTCAGGGCACCCGAAGCGGAGCTAGTCATACAGGGAGTGGGGAGTGTTATGCATGCGATGGGTAGGGTCACATGGATCGTGACTGTCTGACCCGCTGTACAGATGATCAGTAGATGGTTGAAGGACCCCCCAAGCATAGGTAGAGGTTCGACCGAGGATGTCCGCAGGGAGCAGGCGGATGTGGCAGATGAGCTGGTCGTGCAGCTGGAAGTGGGCGACGATTTGAGCTGTTCCCTCCACCACCACCAGAATGTCCTACCCAACTGCTGGGAGTAGGTGGATAGGGGAGATATCAGCTCTAGGAAACAGAGGCCTATGATCACAGTGCTCTGAAGATGATACAAGGTACGATTTGTGTCTACTCTACCATAGTTGTAGTACTTATAGATACAGGTTCCAGACAATATTTTATTTCCACTACCCTCTTTCAATGCACAAAGATTCCGACGGATCGGTTGGCTCAATCCTCACATATAGAGACACTTATGGGAGCAGATTCAATGATTACACACCAATTCCAGTTTTGTGAGCATACTCTAAGAGGAAAGAGCTTCGACTGAAATCTCCTAATAGAAACATCCAGGCCTTAAGATGTCATCCTGGGTATGGACTAGTTATCTATAGTCCATGATCACATGGACTTTATTAGGCACAATGTGTGGTGTGTCCACACAGATGTGACCAGTTTTTCCTTCACCGGTGAGAAGGGAGCCTTTGCTGCTCATGATGGACTTACCCAGAGGAGAGTGTAGGTGATCACTCATCAGTTGGCTAGACATACCCTCAGAGTTGTGGATTTGAAGAGTACGAGCTATCCTATAGTGGTGGACCAGTACGTGGATTTTTTAACTTATTATGTTATGGGTCTACCTCCTTGAAGATAGGTGTACTTTTACATTGACTTGTACCCAGAGATGACACCAATATCTACACTAGCGTATCAGAAGGCTCCTACGGAGCTTCGCGAGAGCCGAGTACAACTAGAGGACTTGCAGGGGAAGGGGATCATCTCGCCCAGTGTTTCACCTTGGGCAGCACCAATTTTTGTTGGCCAAGAAGGTGGATGGGAGCATGAGACTTTGTGTCAACTATTGACGCATCAACAAGGTGACCGTGAAGAACACGTACCCACTCCCAAATATAGATGACCTCTATAATCAAATAAAGGGAGCACGATGGTTCTCAATGATAGACCTCAGATCAGGTTATCACCAGCTCAGAGTACGAGATGAGTATGTGAAGAAGACGACCTTCATGTGTCAGTATGTCTATTATGAGTTCTTGGTTATGCCATTCTGTGTAACCAATGCTTCAGAAGTGTTCATGGGACTCATAAATAGGATCTTTCTGCCATACCTTGATCACTTTGTCGTTGTCATCATTGAAGGCATTTTGATCTACTCGGCAACTTAGGAGGTTCATGAACTACCATTTACAGGTAGTACTGGAGACACTCCGAGAGCACTAGCTTTATAGTAAGCTCTCGATGTGCCAGTTTTGGATCCGAGAGGTTCACTTCCTCGGACATGTCATGTCAAAGGATTTTGATGCAGTGGATCCAGCGAGTATTAAGGTGGCACTTTCTTGGTAACCACCCAAAAGTGTTTCAGTGGTACATAGTTTCTTCGGTTTTCCTTGAATTACCGTCGATTTGTGCCAGATTTCTCCAGAGCTGTAGCAAGACTATAAACCTTGACGAAGAAGGGGAAACCCTTTGTCTGGTCAGCGAGATGCCATCATAGTTTTCAGGAGCTGAGGAAGAGGCTTACTAGTGCCCCCATCTTGAGGCTTCTAGAAAAGGGCATAGGGTATTTAGTTTAATGTGACGCATCAGGGACTAGGCTAAGATGTGTCCTGATGCAGGTACAAGATGTGATCACATATAGTTCTCGATAGCCGAGAGAGAACAAGCAGAACTACATTACCCATGAATTGGAGTTAGCAGTAGTGGTATTCGCCTTTTTAATGTGGTATCACTATCTGATTGGAGAACGTTTTATTTATACTATGATCACAAGGTTATCTGGTATATCTTCTCTCATAAGGACCTGAACCTGAGACAATGACATTGTCTTGACTTCCTCCAAGACTATGAGTTCGAGATAGTCTATACTTTTAGGAAGCGAAACGTTCTGGTAGATGCACTCAGCAGAAGGACTGGTATATAGCTTCTATGGGAGGTCACAGAGCAGATGGTTACTTTACATATATCCTTCATTGAATGTGATGGAGCAGTTTTCCTTCGGTCTCTTACAGTCACTCTCCCACTTCTTTATCAAGTCAGGGTGCCGCAGCGTGGGGACGCTGACTGTGAGGCCCGACGTGCTCATATATCCACAGGTCAGGCACCTGATGGATTTTCTAAAGGTGGGGAGCAAGTCATCCACTTTAGAGGATATACCATGGTACCAGTGTCTCATCAAGAGGAACTTTTCAGGGAGTTACACACTTCCCCTCTATCATTAGATCTAGGAATGGAGAAGAAGTACCAGGATCTCTGAAGATAGCACTGGGGGATGAGAATGAAGAAAGAAGTAGCATAGTTTGTCTCTCAGTGCCTCACTTATCAGCAAGTGAAGGTAAAGCATCAGGTACCATCAAGATTGGTTCATCAATTATATGTCCTAGAGTGGATGTGGGATGGGATATCCATGGACTTCATGAATGGAATTCCACATACATCCATGGGATACAACTCGATTTGGGTGATCATCGAAAAACTACCCAAGTCATCCCACTTCTACCGATCATAGAGCAGGGATCAGTAGAAAGATTGGGACGCCTCTATGTGCAGTAGATTGTGCGGTTACATGGAGTACCATTGACAACTATCTCCGATCGTGATGAACTATTTTACTTCCCGAAAATGGATGGGGTTGCGGGAGGATTTCATGAAGCATATTTGTTTGAGAACCGCCTTCCAACCTTAGATGGATGGCCAGATTGAGTGGACCGTTCATACCCTCGTGGACCTGATGCATTCTTGTGTCCTCGACTTCGGTCGCAGCTGGGAGGATAACTTATATTTGGTGGAGTTTTCATAAAACAACAGTTATCACTCCACCATTGGGATGGCACCTTTCAAGGAATTGTATGGGCGACCGTGAAAATCACCATTGTCCTAGACTAGCCTAGGGGAGTCAGCACTCATGGGACCAGAGATGGTTTAGGCTGACACATAGAATATGCAAATCATCCAGGAGCAGATGAAGACTTCACAGAGTAGGCATAAGTCATATGCTAATAGGAGACGGAGGCCTTTGGAGTTCGAGGGTGGCGACCACGTCTTTCTATGGGTCTCATCCTGAAGAGGTCTACAGAGATTTGGCTGAGGTGGGAAGTTATCTATGATATTTTTTGGAACTTTTCAAGTCCTCATCAGAGTTGGGGAGGTGGCATACCATTTAGCACTTCCACCTCAGTTTCACCGAGTGCACGACGTCTTCCACGTATCCCTGCTGAGATGATACGTGCACGACCCTTCTCACATCATCGAACATGGCGAGATGGATGTTTATGAGGAGTTGACTTTTACAGAGGTTCCAGTAGAGATTGAGGATCCTCAGGAGCAGGTCCATTATGGGTGGTCCATACCTCTGGTGCGCGTTCGTTGGTAGCACGGGAACCTCAAGGGGAGCACATGGGAGTGGGAGGCTCAGATGCATGCTCAGTTCCCCCAATTTTTTACCTATATTGAGTTGTGGCTTATGGGGATGTAGAGCCCGAAGGATGGTAGAATGTAAAGACCAGGAATTTCCATGAATTATTTATTAAATAAATGATAATTTTACGAGTGCGTGAAAATTTACGGTGTGTGATTCTAAGGCCCGGAGTGCCCATAATGAATTTATGAACTTTTTTTGGAACGTTCAGTAAACGTGCGAGCGGGGTTTTCTAGCTTTTGAACTGGTGCTCAAAAATGAATTCTGAGGGTACCGTTGAACTCTCAATGCCATTATTTTCTTAAGAAGACCTTCATCTCGATGGAATTTGGTTGATGGTGAAAGATAAATTTTGGGTCTTTTGTGAAAGATTAAAATAAAAATAAAATTGTGAAAACATTTTATTTTTATTTGCAACACCCATGTGGGTGTTGGGAGATGGGTTCCACCAAAACTAAACCTCCTCTTCTAGATTTCTTGTGTTGGGACCACCCAAGATCTCAAAACTACCCAAATTGAATTTGGGGGATGTGACAACCCTACCCCTATTAATGGGGGAGAGGAAAACCTCTCAACTCCATCATTAATGTGGAATTGCCTCTTGGAATTCCTCCACAATTAATTCTTCTCACCTTCATGCTTTAATTATGCCACCCACCATAATTAATGAAATTTTTTGAATTTTTCCAACAAAATAATAGATTTCATAATATATTATTTTGGAACACCATTAATTTGTTCGAAAAGAAGGATTGAGAATTTGGGAGAAATAATCTCCAACGAAGAATGATTCCTCCATGAAGAACATGCCTCCAAACGAGGAATGCCAAAGAGGAACATCTTCAACTTCTTCCTTAGAAGCACCTTATAGAGAAAACTGATGTGGGGTGTCTTTGATGATTGACCTTCCCTCATCATCATCATCAACTAACAATACGAGGTAGTGTTTAATTGTGATTGAATATTTTCAAGAAGATATAAGGTGGTTGATTGATATTCATCTATCTTCCGTTCTTGATAATTCTTTGAAATTAAAGAGGGAATTAAACCGCTTGCTACAACAGAAAACGTGGAGGGTGCAGGCCAACGAACATGGACTGACCCCTCTATTGTTCTTCATCAATGTGTACATTGAAATGGTGGAAGGGAGATAATGGAAACGGCGCTCTAACCCCCTGCGACCTCCGCCGCTCTGCGCCGACACCGAACCGACGTTGTGCCGAGCCACCAAGACAAACTGCCATCGTGTCGAGCCACCGAGCCGAACCACCGCCGTGCCGAGCCACCAAGGAGAGGTGCCACCTCCAGCAGAACCAGTATTGAGCCCCTGTGAACCACGTCTGCAACAGTCGTGCCCCCCACGATGCCTCCACCGCACCAGCCGGTGCCCTGTGCGGCTCCCCGTCCAAACCAGCCCAGACCCCTGCGACGCTCAAGACGAACCAGCCGCACCCCCCACCCCCCATCCCCCCCCCCCCCCCCCCCGCGGCACCCCAGTGGAAACCGTCCCGCGCCCCCCGTGGCACCCCGGCTGAACCATCCCGCGCCCCGACTGAATTGGCCCCGCTCCACCACGGTGCTCCGGCCGCACCGGCCTGCTCCCTCGCGGCACCCCTGCAGTCAAGCCGCCCCGTAGCACCCATGGATCCGCGAACCCTCATGGCTTGCCAACCCCCAGCATATCGAGCAGCATCATGGGCGGGCCGAACCCAGTGGGTCGGGCCGGGTCGGTCCCACCGGGTCGGACCGGACCCGTGCCCCCTACGAGCCATTTATGCTCCATCAGTCATATCTTTGGCACCGGGCGACCGTTTGATGAACTAGAAATGGAGCTAGAAATCTTGGAGTGAGGTGGTTCCTTTGAGTGATAAACCACTATGCTTTGGATTAATTTTTGGATTTATCAGGTTGGACCGAGCACAAATCCAAAAGATCCCCTGAGACTAAAAGGCTAATAACTCACTGACTGGGCATCTAATTGAAGCTCCATCTATTTTGTTGATACCCTTATGAAGTGGTGGACCTTTGAGATAATTCTTTATCGGAATTCATGGTTTTTGGATCATTGATCAGTAGCTTGTGGAGCGGATCTTCCAGAGATGAGAAAGCATTTGTGCGGGAACCTAGTAGTGGGCTGAGACCTGACGACTGCAGAGCATTTGACTCGGAGTGACTCGACTGGCCTAGTGAGCAGCACCTTGGTGTTATGGAAGACACATAGTGGGGGGGATTCATGGTGACGCATCAGACCCAAGATACTCAAAAGGAGGAGTACCTCAGCAGGATTAGAGGCGGAGCACCTCTGTGTGATGTGGAAGACCCATGGTGGGGAGCGCCTCTGTGTGACGCGGTAGCCCCACGGTACTCGACAGGATAAGTATCACAGCCGTCCAAGGTTAGTGTGAAGTGCCTCAATGTGATGTGGCAGGCCCACTATACTCAATATAGGAGGAGTTCTCCAGCAACTGAGGGTTTGAAATGTTACTACCTCTTGAATAAATCTTGGTCTGAGCTGAGTCATTACCTTTGTTTTTTCCTCATGTTTGAGATGGATTACTTGATAACTTAGGTACATGTATAGAGATATTTCTATGTATGGTTATCTGTTGATTTCATTCATTATGATTTATCATTGATGGATTTTTTGAGACATAGAGGGTCATGGGGTCCCTACTAAGTATCGTTATTCTCACCCCTTTATGGGAAATGCCCACACCTTACAGTGTTGGATGTAGACGATGGGCAACACCTACTGAGGCTGAGAGTACCAGGACTAGATGGTACTCGGAGATATACCTTCCGATGAGTCGGTACACAAGGGAGACGAATTGATGTGGAGTGTTGAGGAGCTGATATGTACCTACCCTTTAGGTAGTAACACAAGAGGAATATCTAGTAGTGGTCTTTTCTCTTTCAGTAGTCGTTTTGTATTTCAGTTGTACTTGTACTTTCCATATGGGATTGTATTCAGGCCCCTTTTTACATACTGTACTCACTTGTTTACAATACAATTGACTTTAATTTGTACATTTCTATGTGTTTAGTTGCATGTGTTTACATGATATAAAGGTAATGTCATCCTAGTTTTAGGGAATACGCCTTTGATGCTAGTCACTATCCCCTAACCTATGGAAGGCGGTCTTGGTGTAGTCACAACACGAGCCCTAGGGGACGTGTCGTGACCAGTTAATAATATTATATTAATTAATTAATTTTTTTAATATAAAGTCAATTTTAATAGTCTTATTTTCTATATATTATTGAATTTATTTTTAAATATTTCTAAAACCTGAAATGAAAACCTTATTTATGAGAAAATTATTTTTTACGCATAAAACACAATTTACTTACATTCCATTCCTTGTAAAAAATAAAATGAATGTTTCCCCATATTATTGAATATAAATTTAAACATAATTTAATTATTATAATTTCAAAAAGGGATCTATTTAACAATATTAAGTTTCTATAAGTAGAATATTTTAATTTTAAATAAACGTGCAACCCGAGAAGAAAACACATTTTAAAATAATGAACCTTTAAGAATAAAAGATATTGTATAAGAATTAAATTAATTGTAAAAACAATCAAATGAAATTTAAAATAAATTATGGATTCTATAAACTTTTTATTTTATTAAAACAATCAATCTATAGAGATTAATTTAATTTCATGAGATAAATACACATTGTGTCCATAGAAATAGAGTTTAGAAAAGTGCGTTATTCCTCAAAACAGTAAACCTATATAAATTTTTTTTAAATAATAATTATTATATTTCTAATTAGATTGGTCTTTTGTTACTTTTAGATATAATTAAAAACATAATGGATCTTTTTTTATATGAAATGAATGTTTTTTATGAAATTGGAATTTTTTTACTATTCACTAAAAACAACACTTTTTAGAATAAATAATAAAAAATGTCACTATGATACTATTTACATGGTGATTTAGGAAGTTATATTAATTTACTAGAATAAAATTTCAAAAACTAAAAAAATTAATTAAATTTTTATTCTGAAAAAGACGATAAATTTTTTTTGGATAAATTATGTTTTCAAATAATAAAATAACTGTGAAAAAAATTGTGTACTTATTTATTATTAATTAATAAATAAAATTTAATTATTTAATAAATTTATACATATTTTCCCTATTTTGGTTGTTACAATTCATATTTACCTATTTGATGTCTAGTTTGAAACAATTTACTATATCGTGCTTCATATAAAATCCAGGTTTCATGTAAGGAAAACTATTAAACACTTTTAAATATTATATATATATATATATATTAAAATATCAGAATGTTACCAAAATACATATATATCAATAGGAGGTTCCATGGACCTTTCCAAATTATTTATGTGAACTCAACGATTTTTTTATATATTAGGAAGTTACATTTTTTTGTCATGAAATTTTCTAAAATCCCTAACAACATGCATCTCAGGATTCCCCCATCCATCTCCAAACTACATAAAAATATATAAATATAATCAAATAATGTTTTAATAAATTTAATTAAAATTTAATTATCACATATATAACTCTAATTCATTTTGATGTAATTAAATTTTCTTTAGATTATATCAATGTTATAAAATATCTCCAAAAAATAATCAATATTTCAGAAATCATCCATGTTTCATAAATATAAACATACCTATATATATATGATATTCTCTTGGATGTATCTATATCATAATAAATTTAATAGTTATTATACTCTCTATATAGACATCTTCTTTATATAGATAAAATTTACATCAATCTATACACAGTATGGAACTCTTCCCTCCTTGTGATCTTCCGAATCATAGTAAATAATATATATTTATTTTATAATATTACACAATGAGAATGTAAAATATCATTACACTCCAAGAAGAACCATCCATATAATCTAGGATGTACTTTTCAAAATGATTTTTCTTCATGAAATATTATAATTTTAAATAAATTAAACATTACATAATCCATTTCTAATTGAATTAATATCCAATATTATCTAATGGGAAAACATAAATTTTTAAACGAATAATGGTTATATCTTAATTCTATATTCCATGGTATTTATTCATTTCACATTTAGGGTTCACCCCTAATATTATATTTATACCATAACTGGTAAGTTACTCTTATTATCATCAACATGTTCTTATTCCACACACATTAACATCATGCATTTAGACTTCAGGATTGTTAATAATTAATGCAACATAACAAATAAT
The DNA here is from genome assembly GCA_963277665.1 of Viscum album. Classification (NCBI taxonomy): domain Eukaryota; kingdom Viridiplantae; phylum Streptophyta; class Magnoliopsida; order Santalales; family Viscaceae; genus Viscum; species Viscum album. Next base: position 1,469,197,018 of record OY728146.1, read on the forward strand.
GGTAAAAATATTCTCCATGTTTGTAAAAGATGCCCGATTGATTCATGGGATGTATGGGTGGTGTCTCAATATGGGGATGTTTTGGGAATGGCCTTGGTTGGTTTTTCTAGAGGCTATTATTACATTCCAGGGGAGATTAGGCCTTCATATAGTGGCTTATATGGATTAGGTTTTGTGAGATATTTGGGATATATAAACAATTAGTTTAGTGTTATATTTAAAGTCATTGTTTTCAGGAGGAATTAGTATTTACAATCATTAAAATTCATTATAAAATTATGAATACCTATTGTAGCCCAATAATGATGGTATGGTCAATATTAAGATAGGATGTTTACTATGATTTAATCATCGTATAAATTATTTTTTTGATATATGTGATAAGTCACAAGATTTACATAATGATGTGTTTTTATATCTTTTTAAAGTGGTTTCATATAGTTATTAACAACTTATATGTCATCTCATGATGAAAATATATATGTTTAGAAAGGGAGTTATCATGAGTGGGTGGTTTCTCATGTGTTGGTGGGTGGATCCCTTGTTCCCATCCTCTAAATTTACATTGTATGTGATTATATATATATTATTATATTATTTTCTATAGAAAATTTTAGGATATAGGAATCATGGAATTTTGATTACCCAACCTAGGTTTTCATCTTACCATAATATTGGAAGGATCTTCGTTATATGATTAAACAACCAATTTCTAAACCCACTCAAAATTTGAATTTTTTAGCCTTCCCAATTATATGATTTCCACTATTTGAGGCTTCTATGAACATGTTTAACAAGAGGTTATCAGAGTCTTGGAGTTGTGTGCAGTGGTGTCCTAGTTGGAAATGATTATATTATGTGCATTATTTTATAACCTTTTTATATTTAATTATGATCCTTATGTATAAAAATTTATATTATATTGAATATTAAAGGCATAAAGAGATACCCAACTGAGTTTTAGTCCTCACAACATGCATAGAAACCATAGTGTTTGTGTTGACCATCTTTTTCTAATATAGGTATGACCGTAGTTTATATAGTGAATCAGTCTAGGGAAGCTTGATGGGGATTAAAGATGCAGTTGAGGTATAGCATGGGGTTGTAGTGGAGCCTCCATATATATATTTTTTAAAACCTCTATTTTTTACATAGACTAAAATAGTCGGTGATATGTTCAGAAAAATAATTCTCTAATAGAATTTACATTTGAAATTACATGGTTGTGTAATTGAATTTCACATATTTTGATTACATATTGTTGACCTTGTTGGTTATTTACTTATTAATTAGGGTTATGATATCAAGGAAACAGTTTCTCTAACCCATTATTTAATCCATCACCATATGATATAATCCAATATCATAATAAGAGGTGTGCTGAAGTAAATGGGAAACTCTGATTAGGATACTAGTGACTGATTTTGAATGGGGCATTACAACATGCCACCATCCATGCCAAATAATTTGGATGTGTCCCGGTTCTTTCCATCTAATAAAACTATCAAAACTCCCTCACTCTTCTACATAGATATGACTTGGACACTCATAGGGTACAATTTCCTCTACCACCACACTACTTCATGTGTATTGGTCTCTAGACTTGGGATAATTATCAATTCCTTCCATTTAATCGTGTAATTTAATCCAAGTAAAAAACCATGATAATGAAAATGGGTGAGGTAGCTTGTTTTTCATGCATTATTTTCATATAGAATTGGTCGAATGATCTAGATATGATTTTTAGAATCTATTCTAAGGAAGTTATATCTCAGGAATTGTTGATCATGGTGGAAATGCATTTATAAATCCATGTCCATTGTAGTCGATGGTAAATGCAACATATCAGATCAACAAATAAAAAATCAAGAATGTATAAAGAAAAAATTTTTCCCTTCCTTTTGATATATCAAAAGAAAAATAGATTATATTACATAGTGTGTTATCATAGTGTGGTTGTCATTGTTATGACTACTCTTTATCCCTTTAGGGGCACTAAGGAGTTGCAAGACTCTTCAATTGGTCTTTGAATTGAATTCAAAACTATCCAGATAATGTCCAATAGGGTTGCAATCAATTGGATATTCAAGAGTCTACCATATTCTAGTGAATAGAAATATAGGTCATGGTGGGATCCACTAGTGGGTTTTGGAATTTTATATGGATGAATGATCACCAATGATTAAATAAAGTCATATTATTTGAGTTCAGAATAATTATCAATGAATTTATTCATAAATATATTTAAATATATTTATGTAAATATAGGGAATATATTATACGATGTAATATTATATTAATATTAAAGGTTCATTTCATATTTTCGGAAATACAGAGTCATGTTAATTACTCTTTTCTGTCACAAAAAATATATATATTTAATTTTAGATAAATTAAAAAATAAATGATATTTATGAATTAGTGAAGTAGCCATAATATTTAATTTATGGAATATTTACTGGGTAATAAATATATTGGGGTTGATAATCCTTTTATGGGTAATTTCATAATTCACTATATATAGGAAGAGAGAGAATATCATATAAATACTATTCCATATTAGTTATTTAAAAAATCTTAATAATTCCCTACATTATTGAGACATGAGATTTTAATCTAAGTGATCAGTTCAATTTCTCCCTTATACATCACAATAACATTGATATAGTGATTGTTGGGATGTTGAATGCGGCATCATATCTCCACAGTTGCACAAAAAATTCAATGATTGACACTCCTATTGATTTTTGAAACATGTGTGGATGATCTATAGAAAATCAACATTGGATTTTTTGTGAATTTATCCTTGGTGATGAGAGGATTCCAAACATGTGAATTCATATCTAACTTTTTTTTATAGTTTTTGGTAGTTAATTCATCATGTGTGATCCTAGGGACTTAACGGGGGAATATATTTTCTAGTGATGATATGGTTAAGTTGATTCTTGTGGAAAATTATAGAACTTTGACCCACTGGCTTTTGAAGCTTCCCCGGTACCAATAATTTATAGTAAAGGGACATGTGAAAAGTATATCTCAATAAAAAATTAAATTTTCATTAAATAATGTCGAGGGATTCATGAGAGTCCCTACAACACTATAGCCCCATAAGTCTGAGGTATAATAACCATATTGTGGCCAACTAACAACTTAAATAATGATTGAATATGAAAAAAAATTGGATATAAATTCAAGAGAATATGTATATATATATGAATACATGTATGTATACCTGATTACATATACATATGATTTTATTCAGGACACTAGACACTGGTTTAAATTTTGATAGAAATAATAATATTTTTGGCCAGGATCATTCCATAGAAATCTGGAATTACAATAAACACAGAAATAAAATTTCTATATCCTACTCTATTTGGTATTTGAAATGTTAATAAAAAAAATCTCTTGGAAGGATGGAAGGAAAATTTAACAAAAGATATAGGAGCCATATAATAGGATATCTGAAACAAAAACAAAAAAAATAAGGGGAGGGGTTGTCAGTGGGTAAAAACGGGGGCCAATGTGGGAAAACTTACAACACTATATACATTGATGGTTCTCCCATACCTAGCCTCCAACTACGACCCCCCATTGCCTCACCCCACATTCTAATGCAGCCCTACCGATAGCTCACTGCATCACTATCCAAGTGTGCACCTTGAGAGGGTGACTGCCATCCCTCATCGTGACTGTCACTCTAACGTGACCCTGAGAGGCCTCCACATTCCACAATGTTTGTGTGTAGCATAGGATCGTGAAAATGGAAATTAGAAAATATGAGAATAAAATGGTATTATTCTCGGATTTACATGGTTCAACAGGTTTTATTACATCCGTGGGATAAATGAGGGGAAATTTTATTTGTATCTCTATGGATATATTCACAAGATTACAAATTATTACACCCATTAGTTCATGGGATTAAAATCCTATTTTATAGATGAATGAAAAAACAATCATCACTGGTTGGTGTGGTTCATCCACGCTTAATTTTTTTTACCTCCAACTGCTCTTCCATGAAGGCTTCTTAATTTTTTTGCTGTCCAGTAAAGGTTGTTGCTGACAGTTTCTCCTCACACTACAAATTCTCCCCTGATTTGAAGTATCCACCAAAAATCTCCCCTCATGAAAAATTTGGGGTAGAAGCTAGACCTTCAGTCTCCATGATGGTCTTGAAAACATCATCATAAAATCGAATATGATACTTCATGACAGATGATGTGGCACCTCTACTATCATCAATCGATATAAAGCCGATTATAATTCCCATAAAATGATATAAACCTTGGGACTCTTTCCCAGTAATCATCGCAACATGAGACTTCCAACATTTGATATCACAAACATATTTTATGTGTAATAATAATATTTTAATAGTTCTATTTGTTTCACTATTATTAATTTGTGTACTATCCCAAATAATATTTTAAATATAAAATTATGATTGAATTTATTCAATTTAACACTAAACCATTATATTTCAATAAGAACAAAGAACCCCACTAACCAAGAATACTAACTAGGATACCTATCAGAATTACCAAGAGACAACCTAACCCAACAAACTGACCAAGTAGGTAGTGAAAATATTTCAGGCTGGTCATAATAAAAAACATTTTGTCCAGAACAATGGTAGTCATGCTGATCATTAAGAGTATCTATAGCACCATCTCTACCGAGTTGTTTTTAAAGATAAGAATACCCTAAACACCAATTTTTAAGGACTTTTATGACCATTAGAACCCATTTTTTCCTTAGGTGACTGTTTTTGTTTTTATTGGTCCTAAAATGTTGTATCCTTTGGGTATATTGAGTATATCGATTATAAGTATACAAAATATTTTTAGTGACATATTTTTTTTAATGAAATAATTGTTTAGAATATTTTTATGTAATGTTTTAGTTAATAAATATATGTTTTCTATGTATTAGAGGGTTATAATTACTTATCTTCTTGATAAAAACTAAATGTAACCAATTATCTTATAATGAAATATATAATTTTTCTTTGTCTTAAAATTATTCAAATAAATTAAGGAAATATCCCTTGTAAATTATGACACTATTTTTATTAAAGATATAATTTTTATTGTAATTTCAAATCATAGTAATGACATTGTAATAATTATATGTCAGATTGTGTATCTTAATGTATCAAAGATTCAAATGGAGTAGGAGTTATGTTTTAGGATAATAAAATTAATAAAATTTTTTGGTTTTTAATGAAATTAAATAATGAATGTTTTTTAATGAAGATTATATGGTTTATTTTTTCGTTGAATGTTTGTTAACCAAGGATTTATACAAAAATATTTTTGTGACTCTAGCAGCCATCTATCTAGCCAATGGAGGAATCTTGAACAACACTCAAAGGGTGTGCAGCTAATCATAGGCCCCCCAGCCACCACAGGCCAACCATGAGTTCAGACACGCCATAGGGGTGTATGAAGGAATGCTGAGCGTGTCACTGTATGGGGCGGCACAGTGGCAGTGGGTGGGCGCAGAGCACGCCCGCCGAGGTGAACTAGTACGGGTCGGTACCAAGGAAGGGGAGAGAGATTTTTGGTGAGTGTTTGATTGATGAGGATTATAATGCCGGATTGGTTCTTCCCTTGTTTTTATGTGGGACACCAAATTTCAGCGGTGATTGAATCTCTATCATTCGATCTTGACGCTGGAGATTTAGACCACACATTTTTTGTCACGGGTTCGAATACAACTACTGCAACCTTTCTCTCTATGTTTTCCTTGGTCGTCCAATCAATCCATGCAAGATCTTTTACATACACCTATTTTAAAATCCCACATCTCGCTGTAGTTGTTCGATCGATCTGATAATTAATCTCTACTGAACGTCCATTTATAAAACCACAAAACCTTCAACAGCCATCAGTTCTCACTCAGATGATCATGATCGTCCAATATTTTTCCACATTTCCTCCAACTTATTCATATTCTCCATCTAATGCATGTGCGGAAATACCAGTGGCTATCTCTTCTTTCCATTTCTCTTCTTTAATCCATGATACCTTTCTCCATCCACGACCTGTCTTTCCACCTTCATCCATCCTCATTTCTTCACGGTGGGTTATTTTAATTTCGAGTTGTACATTTCTCATGGAGACATTCTATAGTGTATATATTTTTTAATTGAAACCAATCCATATAAGATTTTGGATTCTTACTGAGTTTTTCTCTGTCTAAATAGGAAGATCTGATTCATCCCTATTTCCTCTCGAATCACGGATTAGCATTTTTGTTGTGTATATAAATAATTATATATATAGATATATATATATATTTTATATAAAATTTCCTTTTCACCAAAATCTTATGTGTTTTTCTTCTTCTCGACGTCTCCCAAGACGCTGATCGACATTACCTCCTTCATGACTTCATGTAAGGGATTTTTCTACATTGTCTTCCTTTTAAAAAAACTGCATATACACCCTTTGAATATATTGATATATATATATATATCCATATAGTATATGTGAATATTTCATCCTAAATCGGTCCTGGATTCAAAATTATTATTTTTCATCATGTTTTAATGAGGTAGCACTTGTTTTGATTATTTTTTCATGTAGTGAAAAACTCATTTACATTATTATATCTATATACATTATATATATATATATATCATTTCTAATCTCATTCCAGGTTTTCAAGGGTTACATATTTGTGTTTATCAATGTTTTTAAGGTCTATAATGATATAAGGGTTCATTTAGTATGGTGTTTTGTTATGAAAAACTGAATATACACTTTGTGTATATTCAGATATTTACATATAATATACCTTAGATATATTTTTTGTTTAAAAAAATATAATTTCCCAATCATTAAATAATGATTTTTATGGGAATAATGTTTTGTGTTAAATATGATTTATAATGAAAAACCTTTATTTGTGTGTGTGTATGTCCCTACGATTACATATTTTAAACTTAACGTGATCTTGGTTGTTCAATCAAGTGATATTAATGATTAACTGATGTTATGACATATCCATTATTTGTATTAAATTATTAAACATTATATTGGTTATATAAAACACATATAAACACTTTGTATATACTAGTATATATACATATATATATTAATAAGATTTAAAAACCCTAATTTCAAGTGATTGTTATCAGAATTTAATTATTATTTTGAAACAAGTAGTAGTTGTAAGGTTTTAATTAATTTTGAGTATGATAAATTAATATGAGTTTATGTATACTAAAATATATTATAGGATTAAAGGATGTGTATAATCATGTTATCATGTTATGATCCCATAATGTTTTATTACATGATGAACCTACAGTTGTGATTTTGTTTATTTAGTCAGGAATATGATTTTCGTGTTCACTTCCACATTAATCAGTGTATTAAATGGAATATAATTTTTGAGGTATTCATTTCCATGAATCATGGATTTTAAACATAATAAGTTTAGATTTTATGCGACAAACCCAACTCATCCATTACTTATGTTTAATATTTATTATCACATGTGCAATGAATGTTTATTACACCATTCATGTAATTGAAAAAAAAATTATTACCATATTAAAAATGTTAACTATCATATAATGATAATTAAAGAAATAAGAACATAATTATTCAAAGTGGTATAGGACACCTTGAATAATATGGAATAAGATATTAAATATTTAAAGTGTTGTGCGACACCTTGAATATATGAAATAGGTAATTAAATTTTCAAATTTGAACATGACACTTTGAATATATGACATTAATGGATATAAGAGGAAGGAATTAGACTTATTATATGATGGGTGAGGCCTGTTATATCCTCTCTATGAAAAGGTAAGTCTCATGAGACAAATTAGGTCATGAAATGAGGCATTGAAAAAGTGATGGTATTGAAATGAGGCCATGACAGTAAGATTATTGTCATGGCATTAGTCCTTGAAAAAATATGGTATTATACATTCATACATTATGATTATAATATTTAATTAACCATGTTTTTTCAAATAGTACTTTATCCTTTGTTAAAGAGTTTTTTACTTATGAGTATCAAAAGAAGTAAATTCACATGGCATATTATTTATGCAGCACTCATCTTTTGAACATTAATACAAATGGTACAAGTTTATCTTCCATTTTTTGATTTGAAATTAAAGAAGAATGAAATTAATTTTAATATTTTATGTAGAGCACTGATCATGTATTACTTTTATGAATAAATTCAATACCTACACATTTTCATTTCACTATTAGTTTAGTATGATTTAACTCATTATTTATATGTTGCACACTATTTATATTGAATAAATAGGAATAAGATTATTATGTGTTTAATTCATATTCCTTTTAATTCTCCTAAATAATTTTACTGGTAATATTGGAAAACTGTTAATGTTAAGCAACATTTATTTTAGTATTCCATTATGAAAATGTTTTATGATTATTTTAAAAAGGAATTTTTTTAAAATGTTTTATTTGAAATATATATATATATATATATATATATGAAAACCCCTTACAGAGAATTCTTATTATCACACTAAATTTTAATTTATTTCTACAGGTTTAGTAGATTTGAGTAACACAAAATGGAGGTTGATTTGTGGAGTCTTATCCATTCAGTATTGAAGAAATTTAACATATGTATCAAGTTATCTATAACCTAAACTGAAAAGATCCATTTTATGGAACATTATGAGTTATTTATCATCATTTATTATTATAAAAAAATACCCCACCATGTTTAGCACACCAGATCTAGGCTTCTAGGTCAGGTATTTATAGTAGTTATCATAGGATCAGTTTAGAAAACATGGGAATAATTATAACAACACAAAAGATTTAATTATGTCTTACTATGTATAATTCTATCTTAAAATTTTCAGAAGGCAGAAGAAACAAGACTTATGCCTCTTCCAACTGAAATATGAGAGACTATAGTTTCCAAGTCATGTTTAGGAGGCTATGAGACATTTGAAAACCTTCTTCTCTCATGTAAACTTCCCTACTATGTATGGAACTCTCCTCGTGTACTTAAACTCCATCAAGGTAGAGGCTTTTTCTATTTACTTATGATTCGTGATCGACATCCATTCTATGCATGTAAGGGAATGTACCTTGAGGGACTGTTTAAATGCTTCACCCAAGCTAAGAATTTTCAATCCCTAGAGGACTTCCAAGAGGCTTCATAAGAGGCTGACCTCTGAGCGGCGTATCGTCATCAAATCTTAACCTAAAGTCACTATGGTCATGTTAGGGACTTTGAAATTCTATAGGAAGAGTCTTCCCATTTTTTTAGGAATCATGTTCTAACTAATTCTACCCATCTCCGTACAATTTAATAAATTCATTCATAGAACTTTATATTTCCACATGACATTGGTCCATGTTTTCCATGTTGCATCAAAACCAAAGAGATAAAAGTGTTTTATGCTATTTTAGGACTCCCTCAAACTGAAAATTGGGGTAATCTTCCATTCTAGTGGGACCTATGAAGGGATATCATGGTGGATGTCTGTAAGTTCATGCCAGTGAGTTTTTGAGATGGAATGATTGAATATGTAGCCCCATGAGTTTCATGAACTTTCTCATAAATTAATGATGTAATATTTTTATTATTTGGTACTTTAATATGCATTTTTAAAATAATATCACTATTTATATTTGGTTATTCTTTACTAAGTAGAAATTTTTTTTTCTAAAAATCATTATATGGAAGATGATAGGTCACCAACACAACTTTTATCTCTACCAACTGAGATACAAAACTTAATAATGTTAAATTCATGTTTAGATGTATTTGAACCTATCAAAAATATAGGATTATGATGCAAATAACGTTATCAGTTATCCAACACTCCTAATATACTGCAATTCATCGGAGGATCTTTTTTCATTTATTTCCTCATAGTATATCATAAACATGCCTTTTATTCACAATGAGGAAATTATTTTGAGGGTCTCTTCAAATCATTTACCAGGTTGTGTAATATATTCATCTCTAAAGAAATTTCAAGAAGCCACCTAAGCATGTGACATTTGAGTAGCTTATCTTTTTTAACTATTAAAATTTAGTACCTATCAGAGGATTTATGAATTTAAAATTTTAGAATACATGGTTGTTCAACTGGTTTATGGGAATCGAGTTCTTTCAGATATCTATGTTCTTTTCATCTTTTGTTAATTTTATATGAGATCTGATTTATGCATTCCTGAGTATAACTCTAGCTACTTGAGGTATTTTTGGACCGATGAATTAAATAATTTAGAGCTACTATATAAACCATGGCATCAGAGAACCACTCACTCATGTGGTACTCAAGAATAGACATTAGGGAATATGTTTTAAGGGTTGGAGTGTAATTGAAAAACGAGTGTGCAATTCATTGATGGGGAATAATGAGATATATCGAACATATTTTATGTGTAATAATAATATTTCAGAATTTTTTACGCTTTTACATTTCATAATTTTTGTACTATCCCAAACAATTATGGATAAATAAAAATAAGATAGACTTTATTCAATATAACACTGAAATGTTACATTTCAATAAGGCCAAAGAATCCCACTAACAAAGAATTATAACTGTTAGACCTATCATAATTACCGAGAGACCACCAAACACAACAAATTTCCCATGTAGGTAGTGCACATCCATCGTTTTTTTCACAATGAAAAACATTATGGCCAGAACAAGGGAAACTATGATGAGAATTAAGGGTATGTGGGGAACCATCTTCACCGAGTAGATTCTAATGTTTGGAATAAAATAAACAGCTTTTTATAAGGTATTTTATGATCTTTAGTATCCATTTTTGTCCTTAGGTGACTGTTTTTATTTTTAATAGTCATTAAATGTTGTAACCATTGGGAATATTGAGTATTTTGATTATAAGAATACTAAATATTTTAACTAACTTTATAATTTTAATAATGATACAACTTTAAATGCTAGAAAGAAATGTTTTAGTTTATAATTATATGCTGTCTATGTATTAGAGGTGTATATTTATTTATCATCTTCAGAAAAATGGAATGTAACCAATTAGTTTATGAAAATATATATATGATGCAAGTTTTTTAAAAGGAATTAAATATTTCAAGGTTATTTTCCTAGTTAAATAATGGCACAGTTTTAATTAAAGATATAATTTGTATTTGAATTTGAAATCCTAGTAATGACATGGTAAAACATTTATATTATATTGTGTATTTTAATGTATCAAAGATTAAAATGGAGTTAGAATTATGTTTTAGGAGAATACAATTAATGAAATAGTTGGTTTTTAAGGTAATTAAATAATGAATGTTTTTTTCATTATTCAATATTATATGGTTTATTTTGTCATTGAATATTTTTTAACCATGTTTTTATAAAAAATATATTTGTGACTCTAGCCAGACATCTAGATATACAATGGAGGAAACTCGAACCACTCTCAAGGAGTGGGAGGCTTAGCCTAGTCCCCCGACCAGCATAGGCTAGCCTTAAGTGCACGCACACCACAAGGGAATAGAAAGGAACTGTGAGCGCACCACTGTGCGGGGCGGCACGATGGAAGAGGGTGGGTACAGAGTGTTTTCAAAATGGTGAACCGATATATGGAGGTACTGGGGAGGGGGAGTAAGAGTTCTAGTGGGTGTTGGATTTCTGATACTAATAAATCTGACTCAGTTCTGCCCTCATATTTATGTGGGATACAAAATTTCATTAGGGATCAAATCTCAGCATTTCAATCTCTCCCTACAAGATCTGGACTACACGTTTTGGTCACAGGATCGAATCCAACCACCACAACCTATCCATCATTGTTTTACTCAGCTATCTGATCACACCACACAAGATCTCAGACACCCATCTAATTTAAAATTATACATCTCACTATATCTATATGATCAATCCAAGATGTAATCACCACCGTCCATCTATTTTTAAAACTGATGAATCATCCATAATTATCTGATCTGACTCGGATGATCATGACCATACATAATTTTTACACATCACCTCCAACTTATTCTTCTTCTTCCCCAAGCCATGCATGTACTCTAGTACAAGTCTCCATCTCCTCTACTAAGTACTCTTCTTCAACATGAGATACCTTTCTATATCCACAGCTCAGTCTTTAACCTTCTCTCATACTCATGTGTTCATGGTCGGTCATTTTAATGTCAAGCCAAAACATTATCATGAATATTCTTTATTATATATATATATATATATATTTTAATACAAACCGATCCATCTAGGATATGGATAAATTATTGGGTTTTTCCTAGTCTAAATAGGTAGATCTGAGTCACCCTTGTCTCTTATCGAGTCATTGTTTATCATTTACATGGTGTATATAAAAATTTATATACCTTGTTTATATAAACTGTTGTTTGCACCAAAACCCTATGGCTTATTCTTCTTCTAATCATCTCTCAAAACGCTTCTTGACTCCACCTCCTTCTTGAATTCATGTAAGGGATTTTTCTACATTGTCTTCCTTGGGAAAATCTATATATACAACTTGTGTACAATAGAATATATATATATACCTATACATTTTATGGGAATTTTCTATCTTAAATTTATTCTATAATCCTAAATATTATTTATCAGCATGTTTTAATGAGGTATCGCCTGTTTTGGTTATGGTTTATAGAAGTGAAAAAAACGTTTACATGATTATATTTATTTATGGATTATATATGTGTGAATATATATATCATTTCTACGATTATTCCTAGTTTTTAAAGGTTAAATGTTTGTGTATATTAATGTTTCTAAGGTCTATACTTATATAAGGGTTCATTTAAAATGGTTTTTGGTTATGCAAAACCAAATATACACTTTGTTTATATTTTTATGCATTTATTAAATACAACACAAATATTTTTTATGTTTTGGAGAAGATGATTTCCCAATCAATAAATAATGGTTTTTATGTGCATACTGTTTTGGGTTCAATTGAATTTTTAATTCAAAACACTGATATATATATATATATATTTCATACTGTAACATATTATAAACCTAACATGATCTTTGTTTTTCAATAAAGCGATATCAATGATTAAATGATGTTATGAAGTATCCATTATTATTAAATAATCATTAAACCTTATGTTAGTTAAGTAAATATCAAATATATGCTTTCTGTATTTGGGTATATATACATATATATATTAATAAAATTTCCATGACCTAATTATAAGTGATGATTATCAGAATTTAATTAATATTTTATGCAGGTAATACTTGTATGTTTTTAATTAATTTTGGGTTTGCAAATCCAACATGTGTTTACATATGCAATAATATATTATAGGATAAAAGGATGTGTAGAATCATGTTATCTTGTTCTGCTAACTTAATGTTTAATTACAAGATGGACTTACTGCAATTATTGTTGTTAGTTAGTCATTTTTTTCATTTTTATGTTCTCTTCCACTTTAATCAGTATATTAAAAGGCATGTCATTTTTGTTAAGTATTCATTTTTTTAATAAAGGATTCTAAAATTAAGAAGTTATCATTTTATGTGACAATCCCCATCCGTCCATTACATATGTGTTTCAGCTATTATCACATGCATAAAAAATTGTTATAAACCTATGCATATCATTGAAATAATTGTTATTACCATATTCTAAATTTTAACTACCATATCATGATTATTTAATAAATAAGAACATAATTGTTCAATGTGGTATGGGACACCTTGGAATATATAAAATAAGAAATGAAATATTCAAAGTGGTATGGGACACCTTGAATATAGGAAATAAGAAATTAAATATTCATAATGGTATGGGACACATTGAATATATGAACTTTCTAGAAATATTAAAAATTTATTGGAATTATTATGTGATGGGTGGGGACAGTTATAGCCTCTCGATGCATCAGTTGGTCAAATTAGACAAATTAGGTCATGGCACAAGGCCTTAGAATAAATATGGTCTTGTCACGAGGCCTTGAATGTAAGTTTATGGTCTTGGAATGAGTCCTTGACATAGTCTTGAATTATTAATTCCCTCATTATGATTATAGTATTTAATTATCTAAGTTGTTATTTGACTAATATAATATCATTGGTTAAAGATACTTTAGTTATGAGTATCAAAAACTGTAAATGCACATGGAATATTGTTTATTTACCACTCATCTTATGAAAATTAATAAAAAAGAAAGAAGTGTGTGTACTATTTTATTATTTTAATTTAAAAAAGAATTAAATTAATATTATAATTTTATGTGCAACTCTGATCATGTATATATTTATTTGTTAAATTCTATTCATGAACCGATTTATGTCACACTTAGTATAGTTTGATTTAAATCTTGATTTATATGATACACACCATAAATTTTTCATAAATATTCATAATATAAGAATTTTTTCTTTCATAGTCATTTTTATTCTCCCTAAAATGTTTACTGGTAATGTTGGAAAACTGTTAACGTTGAGAAACTTGTATTGCAGTTTTCTTTTAAAAAAATGTTTTATGATTATTTTAGAGGGGAATTTTTTAAATGGTTTTATTTGAATTATTTTTTTAAAAAACCCCCTTAATGGGAATTCTTGTGCCCACCCTATGTTTTAATTTATTTTTATAGGATTATTATATTTGTGGTACACTAAATGGTGGATTTTTTAGAGTCTTTTCCATTCAGTATTGGACAAATGTGACATATGTATCTAGTTTTCCATAACCTAAACCAAAAATATCATTTGTATGTTACCTGATGTGTAATTTATCAGCCTTTATTTTTATAAAAAAATTTACACACCATTTTTAACGCATCGGATCTTGGATTATGGGGTCGGGTCATTAAATAGAACTCCACCTATTATAGAAATCATGAATCCTTTCATATCAAGCCTTCTTAATGATAACACATTTTTTCTCATCCTGAGAACAAATTTCACGTCATCTAGATTATGTACTGCTCTATTGGGTGTCTTCAATTCCACCACCCTAACTCCTCGAACCTCACATGTTGACCCATCACCATGTCTCACCGAATATTTCACCTAATGAAAAGTATGGAACACACCTTCAGACCAATATATTCGTACTGAGATCACTAAATCCAAAAACCATCCATCTTCTTTGGTTTTTGAGCCACCTCATGCATCCTTTTCGAAAATCAACATTCCTCCTTCATGTTCCCAAATCAATTTTAGTAATGAAACTTCACTTATTCATGTTCAAATCACTCATATTAGTGAAAGATTCTAGTTTTCAGGTATACTTCATCATCTACCGATAATTATTTGATATTCATAACCTTCTCTTTATCTTTCTCTTTAATAGAAATGTATTGTTTGTACTCTCGAAAATCACTTTTACAGTGACCTTTGTTCTCGCACTAGAAACACATGATTTTTTTTAGGATCACATACCCTTTATTCTTTCCACCATTCATTAGCTTCTAAATTCCAATATCATCTCCTCCCATGTTGATCATATCACATCACCATGATTTTCTATCTTGAATGCATAGAGGGTCTTTCGAATGCCTCTGAATTTTGAAGCGACGCTATCACCTCATCCATATTCAATGTATCCTTCCCCACGATAAATGAAGTTTCAAGTCCATAAAATTATTATGGTAGTGATGACAATAGGAAATGTGATTTTTCTTCCTCTACTACCTTCACACTAATCACTAATAATTGTTTTCCAGATTTTATTGAATTTTTGGGTGTGATCCAACAAATTCATTCCATTATCTTTTCCAAACTAGTACAATTTCTTCATTAATATCAATTTTTTGTTGCGGGAGTTTTCGATATATTGATGTTCCAAATTCCTCTAGATCTCCATTGGTGAGGTCTCGCTCAACACAGAGTATTTGACATTGTTTGATAGACATAGTAAAATTGTGTGACAACCCACATCTCTAACACTTGTCAATCGTCATCCCTAGTTCTCTCAAGATTTTATCTAATCAGTGGTCTGATCTGGACCTACTACAAAATAATATCATTCATTTTTCTTTTCTTCAAACCAAAATTTTTATGACTAATGATCTTCTAAATCAAAAATTTTGGTAGTGCTCTTCCATTGGCTATTATGGATGTCAAAAAACACAATTACCATTATTGATGCTGCAAACATCAAAAACCACATCATGAAGTTCTAATTTTTAAAATCTAACCATACCAAATCATCTAGAATGGTTGAAATATTTGAAATCCACACCCGGATTACTGAAAATGATGTCTGATTGACCGAAATATCCTGAAAACAAATTCAACAGTTTTGATCGCCTACTGACAAGGTTTGTCAGAGCCCAACTAAAATTTCACAGGGAATATTTCCAACATCAGGAACAGTATCCTCTTCTTTATCACAAGGTTACTATTCACCCTCAATTTGAATTAAATCTTGACCATCTCTATAGGGATGATTTCAAATCTATTTTCAACACCACTTTCATTGTTGGAATTGTCTCTTCATCCTCCTCATGAATCTGGCCCAGGAAAAATTCACCAACCAAATTTAATTTTCCATTCACCGAAATAATCATCGTCTCCTTGTTTTTTCAAACTCCCACGCTCTATATCCCAATAATACCATTTTAAGGTCACATTAGGGGTGTGTGGAAATGAAAATCAAAAAATATGAAAATAAAATGGAATACCGCTCAAATTTACTTGGTTTGAAATGTTTGCCTATATCCATTGGATAAACAAGGTCCAATTTGATTCATCTCTCTCTAGATCTCATAATATAATTATAAATTATTACACCTATCAGTTCAAGGTATTCATGTATTGGTTTTAAATGAAATAAAACAATATTTCGTTGGTGGGTGGATTTTTTCATCTAATCCTGAATTTTCCATGATGTCAGTTTCTCATCGATGAAGGTTGCTCATATTTTTCGTCATCCATGAAAGGTTGTATCTGACTTTTTATCCTCTCTCATAAAATCCTCCCATGATTTGGAGTGGCCCTTGACACACACCCAATCAATATCTCTTAACCCGACCAGGGTCACCACCTCCCCTCCTGGTTGAACCCCCCATCCATCGTGAGCCTCAATGGATGCATTACCAATTGCACCATGCTTCCATCGGGAATCTACCCTTGTGTACCAGCTACCAGGCCTCCTCCTGGGTTGGCTACCCCCCATGAAAATAACTTTATTGGCTTCCATAATTTTACCCACAATACCATCATGTAGAGCTCCATACCCACTTCCACATCAACCATCCATCGTCGCTAAGTAGACTCACAACACTAAAACTCCCAATGGTCAGGCCATGTATCAATTGGGTTTAGTGCCTGGCCACACCACCTCAGATCATTCAATCTTCAGAGCAACAATAAACTAATTACCCCAATCACGGTCATTTCAATCATGTACTATCTAGCCCTATGTTCTTGTTTCCCTATAGGAAAGTCACAATAACTCTGGAATCCCTACATTGTCTAATATCATGATCGGTTAGTCCTTTAATGGAACGAGCGGCACCCATCAGAACCAAATAAAGTCTAGGTGGGTTTGGTACAGGCATATCTTAGATGATATTATAAATATGTTTCTATATAAATATATATCAAAACATTATTTTTTGGAATATATATATATATATATTAAAAACCTTTAATTAAATATTTAATATTATAAAAAAATTAATTTTTTTGTATATAATTATATTATTTAAGGTGTTTAAAAGAAATAAATATTTTAACAAAAAATAATAGTTAATTTTAATTCCTTAAAATAATCCTCAGAAATATAAATTAAATTTATTTTTTATTCAATAAATTAATATAAGAAAGTTTCTAAAGTGTATTGACTACTCATGAGATATAGACTGACAAATTCATATCTGGTGCATGTTTATTTATTTTTGTAATCTAATGTATGTTTGTAATAATTATTTTATTCAATGATGATACATTTTCCTCCTTTTCATAAATATATGTATAAAGTTCATGTGCACAAGATAAATGTTTTTATCGATATTACTCATTCCTAAGACCACCTCACATGTGTGTGAATGTTGTTTTATAATGATGGGGATGATCAGTGATATACCTAACTCTGATTTTTGATGATGAAAGAGAAATGAGTTTGATGAATTGGGTGAGTAATTGTAGCAAATCGATTTACTAGCAACACAAATCCATGAGTTACCCCTATGGTCTAGTTTGATCGATTATTCACTCAATCAATCAATAAATATGATATGATCATTTTACATGTCATATTATTTTATTTATAATTGGATTATTATTTATGAATGTGTAGTATTATATGAGATGACATCAGTTAATAAGCATTAATTCACTTATTACCATTTCATATATACTATGAGATATGCATGATTTACACTTGCCGTAAGTATAGAAATTTGGCCGTCCACTATTTAATGGAGATGTCCAAAGATAATTTTTCATATAAAAATGTCATAATGAAACCCAAGATTTAATGAGAACCATGAGATATTATGAAATTAATCTTAAATATATGTCATATAGTCTAGATACAACAAACTAACTGAACACAATTCATGTCTGATAAAATAGTGCTACTGGCTCATAAAAATCGAGACTTCATCTCAGAATGTTCACACTTGGTGATCTCTTATAGATGAGATCGTGAAGACATAACCATCAACATGGACTTCATATATTTTGGGGTTTTTTGGATGCTATCATCTGTATAAATTTCTATTATTCCCCTAAAGTGATATCATTATCAATGGGTTCCATTTGATTATGTAGTTTGTTGAAACACGAAAACCATGATAATAAATTTTTTGTAATGTGTCTTTTTTTGGATGTGTCATTGGTGGTATAGAATTAGATTAATAGTTCAGATATGATTTTTTGCTTCCAATTTGAGGAAGTTATATATCGATCTCGGCTGACCAAGATGGTAGTACCATTATAAATCCAGGACCTTGGTTAACAATGGTAAATCTGTCTAGTTAGATCAACAAGTAATAATGTAAGAAAGGAGGATGACACAATTGTGAAACCTAATATATGTCGTATCTGAATACAAATAGATTATATTACATTATTCTTTTTTAGAAATTGGTTTTCATGCTATGACTAGTCCTTATATATTTAGGGAATTTGATGCGTTGTAAAAAATTTATCATGGTCTTTCAATAGTATTCAAAAATATCTTGATAACTACATAAAGGGTAAGACACAATAGCATATTTAAGAACCATCCAAATTACAGTGATTTGGTATATATGATATTCTGGGACCCACCATTTCGGTCCAATATTATTGTAAGGATGTATGATCACCACTGAATAAATAAATTAATATTATTCAATTTAAGAATAATAAAAAATGAATTTATTTACTAAATGCTTTTAATAGTTTTATTATTAATTCATGGAAAATATTTTAGGAACGAATATTATTTTAATATTCAATATTAAATAAATATTTTTGGAATTTATGGGTTGAGTTAATGAATCATTTTTATCATGTAATATATTATTTATATTACATGTAAGTGATAAACACATAAATGATATTAATGACTCGGTATAGTAGAAATAATATGACATATATGGTTTATTTGGTTGGTAGTAAATATTCTTGGTTCTGGGTGCCTTTACCAATTAATTTAATATGGTTCTATATATAAAAGGATAAAGGCTTTCATATAAAAACTATTTACTACAAGTTCTTCAGTTTCCCTCTCTCCTTTATTTCTTTATACCGTGATAATCTCTCCGTCCACGTGATTCAATTGATTTTTCACTAATGTATCATGACAACATTGATGTGGTTAATGTTCTAACATGGATGAAATCTTCAGACCTCTGTTCTTGCACCTGGAATTTAATAATCGATGAATCCACAATTTTTTAAAGTGCATATGGATGATGAAGATAAATTCACCATCAGATCCTTTGAGAAGCGGTCACTGTAAATGACTAGATGATGAATGAAAAAAATTGATCAAACCAGGTATCTTTGGTTGAAAATTTGTGCTTAAATGTCTTCATGCATGATCTTATGGCTTTAAATGGGGAAGTGCTTCATTGGAGATGATGTTTTTACATTGATCGATGGGAAAATATTTTAAATCCCCAACCATTCGGCTACAAAAACATCCCTGGTACAGACAATATGAATATTCAATTCACCCTAAAATAATGAAAACAATGTATTGTGAAATAAATATGCTATAATTAAAATAAGAAGGGTAAATAAAACACTGAATAATGTTTTTGTTTTACATGATTCAAATGTTCATTCTATGACCACAAGGGAACATAGAAATTATTTTAATTCCTTAGTAGTATAAGTGTTAAAAAAATTGACTTCTTAAACATGTCGATTACTCAATAAATGAAATCACATTGCATGTTAGTATGTAATATCACAATATATTTATATTAAGTTTGAACTGATCTTCCCATTTCACAAGCCTCGTACATTAACAGTCATCTAGGTATTGGAAATAGTTACAATATATATTTGAGGGATTTCCACAACATGGACCCTAAATAATAGTAATGTAATACTTATAAATTACCTCATTCATATGAAACAAACTACTTTAAAATTGTAATTCAATAATAGAATATTCACCCCATTACAATTGAATTAACATCAAATTATCAAAAAAACTAACTATGTGAACTTATTGTGCACTGTACTCCCATCATAAATTCCTCTCGATCGAAATATCATCTGTTTAGATCTCAAAAAGAAATCATTATTCCAATAAAATAAATATGAATAATTTATGAAGCATAAGAATCAAAATATGATAATACTTAAAGAGATATCAAAGGATAATTGGTACAAATCCTAAAATATAAAAATTTTCAAGAACAACCATCATCCTACGTCATACATGATGTTCTCCCCATGATCATATAGTAACACCAATATAAAAGTGTCATTGTACATCCTCATACATTCTTGGATCAGAAACTTTTTACACTTTTGAAAGGACTTTATAATCAAGAAAATATTCATATCTCCATATATTAATCCTTGAGAAAGAGATTAATATATTTATTTTTATGTATATATATATGTATTTTATGAAATTATAATTATTATATAATAGAATATTGAATTTTTCCAATTGAATCTCTCTTTCATTGTCACAATAATTTAAACCACATTACATATCATTCAAGAGTTCTATAATAAAACGTCTCAATAAAATCATCTCCTATATTTCATCCATTATAATAACATATTCTACATTAATTGTAGAAAGTGAAACTTCCAGTAGTAACTTTGAAATCTAATTGATTATGATTTCCCTAAATTTAATCAAAAATGAAAATTTTATATTTTGAGTATCAAAATGTCCTTTAAAATATTTTATGACATAACATTTCGTTGGTTTAGATATCCAATAATAGATGGTAGTACCTCCTATTTTTTGGGGATATTTAATAATCTATTTTATAGTTTCCTGATGTTCCTTCCATGGATTATAGATATATAATAAAACAACTACTACTAAAAGAAAAATATAAATGTGTGTGGATACCATGGAATACATTAATCATAAAACTTGTGAAGTATAAAGAATATTTTCCATGTGAATCTTCTTTTTCTTTAAATTGATTGACCAATCTATTTTGATAATTTAAAGTGTCGATGAATTTTATTTGAATATTATTTTCATAGGGTCATTGAAAATAACTCAATGATCAATAATTTATTCTCTTTTCTGATAAAAATATAGACTCCCAAAAAGGAGCCCCCTTTGAATCATAATTATATTAATTATTATTTTTTAAATGAGATCATTAATTTCAAAAGTCTCTAAAAATGCACATCGAAAATTATGGATTATATTAATTCGTAGACCTTCTATAATAATTACATTAATATATATAAGGAATATGATAATAAAATCCGTATACCATTACTTATTATTGAAAAAACGGATCCAAGTTTCATCACACGATACCCTTTCCTAGTAAAAATATTTCAAATTTGAAGTTGTATTTATGTGTTGCTTCTTTCATGACATAGATGCTTCATATAAACATACACACTAAGTAATTCTTATTATTAACCTCAGTATCAGTTGGCTGGATCTTTTAAATGTGTTCCTAAAAATCACAATGAAGGACCATATTTATTGCACCATATTTTTATAAACTCTAATCATCATCAGAATCCATAATCAAGATAGTTTATATAGTTGTATGTTTTAAAAATTTAGAAAATATCAGAGATAAATCAACTCTATATTTTTTATAATCCTTCACAACTAAACTTTTTTTATACATATTTGTTTCTTAAATTTTCAAATTCCATATGAAACCATATTTATTGTCTAGCCCATTCTTTCTTTTTTATAAATCTTGTATCTATTAGTTCTTATTGAAAGACAATTAATCTAACATCTCTTCATTATATAACGGCCACTTACTAAAATTGCTTGGTGTAGTCACCTCTTCTAGAATTTTCGGTTATTCTCTTTATATTAGAATAAAGTAATTTAATTCATGATTAAATCTTAATAAATGGTATATAAACCTGCAATGCCTTTATAATTCATCCCATGTATCTACTACTTGAGGCGATACATCTTTAGGTATCATAAATATTATTTCCCTAACTTCATGCACTATTATCTTTTCATACGCATCCCTTGACCATTTATTTTACTATACCACTAATACATCTTCCCAAAAAAAATTCAACCATATCGACATAATGATATTATATATAAATTTTTGATACCGTCTATATTTACCTACTTCTAGAAATATATTTTCTATGAAATAAATTTTTTCCTCCTACAATGTTTTGATTTTTACAACTCCCTATCATTAAATAAAATGTTATTTACCATTGATTATAATTAATTTATTTTCATCCCATAATGGAATACCAATGTTATCATCTCTATAACCAAAAATAAAAACAAATTCACTAATCCTTAATCATTTCCTAGTAATTTTCGTTAATATAATCATATGTAAGAGCTTTAATATCATTCAGATGATGAATTATTATTTTTTTGTATGACCAAAATTATAATAAACTGATCTTTTGTAAATAAAATCACCCTTTTTATTTAATTAAATATTTTATTATATATTGAAAATACATGTATTTATTTGGTTTTGATAAATTCTATATTTTAAAGACCATTGAGCATCATAACTATTTCTGACATAATCTTTGAATAGTGATCATTTTATTAGTATAAATATAGGGTTTCAAAAAATCCAATTAACATAGAAAAAAGAATTATTAACATCAAACATTACTATCATACCTGTTGAAGATCGTTGACTAGAGCTTCTTAGTAAGATATCACCAATGTTATTTTTCTTGACTAAGCCCTGGATGATATCCAACAACATAAGCATGAGATAAAACATTTACCGGAGATATTCAAGTTCATCTAGGTCATGACCCAAACTATGTACGTCGAACCACCCCTTGAAAGTCTTGGCATTGTTCACCTATCCCTTTGGGTAGTTTCTAGTAGATTAATGATATATGTTTCAAGACCATAATAAATGAAATATTTTTATATTGTTTTCAATATAATATTTTTCACATTTTATTCTAATAATTACTTTATAAAAGATCTTCATTTTATTCAATAAAACCACAAACGTATTTTAAATTGATATTAAATTTAAATAAATTTGTTTATTTTGATGAATTATAGGATTTTTGAAATAAATTAAAATTTAAAAAAATATTATTGATAAATAAAATTTATTAAAAATAAATAATTTTATAATATTTTTGAATTGAAATGTAATTTTTATAAGGGTTCAAAAAATGTTAATGTTAAAAAACCCAAACGTTATCATTAAATATATATTCCTATTTTAAAGGTGTAAATTAAAATAATTTGAAAATTAATTACCTAAAATAAATATAGTTTTTGGAATCATAATTTAAAATTATCCAATTGGGATTTTTCAGGATATTCTGAGATAGTAGAATTTCTGTGTAGAAATTAAATACTATAAAATATAGGGTGTGTATTATGACATCATATCAACCCAAAAGTAATGTAAAAATTACTATTAATTGTATACATGAACAAATAAAAATTTTAGATTAAAAAATGCGATTTTATGTTTATTTTATTATTTTTTAAATATTTTATAAATTCTACAAAGTAATTAATATATTTTATAATTTCAAAATCGTTTACATAAGAGTATGACTCTCTTCAACATCATCAACAGTATTATTTTAATAATTTATGACCGTGGACTTATAAAATAATTTAAACCGCTACCCTTTTGTAAAAATATGTCCAAAAACTATGTGATGGTTTTTTGGTTATTTAATCATATAGAGTCCAAAACCTAATATTGTGAAATTATAAAGAATTTCACATCCATTTACTATATAATACCACCCATTCTACCATTAATATTCACCAAAAATACTTGTATCACGTCCTTACCCTACCCTCCTTTCTCTAGTGTTCTCCCATGAAACCCCCAATCTCTTTTGAAGCTCCTCCCAAGAATTTGGAGTCACACTCTCAAGGTAAGGGTTATTTTCCTTCTAATATTTATCAAAATTTATTCATTATATTATGCCTTATTTTTTCCAATTACTATTTTTGGTGCATGTGTTTTCAAGTCCATGATTCTATAAATTTTATTTCAAAAATATTAGAGGCCTCTTTCTCTCTCATCAACCGATTATATGAATCATTATGTGATGTTGTTACGCTTCCGAAATTTCATCATGATTTTTGATGCCTAATAAATTGCTAATGAATAAAAATACACATTCCAATCAAGGGTGTAAACCATTGTGAAATTATACATGTTTTTTAGGGATTGTAATTTATCTATTCCACAAACTACTACCATGGAATAAAATATGATGATGAATTAATCCATGTTATATGATTTATGTGGTACACTTAAGTATGAGAATTAAATGAAATTAATGGGTATGATCATAATTATATAGCTCTCCAATGAATTGGGTAATGTTTAGTCTCATGATATGTCATGTTTGGATAGAGAGAAAAACTAATTACTTTTTGGGACATTTTTTGTCATGATGTCTTAGAATCTGGACTTGACTTATGTTGATGATGAAATGTTTTAAGTTTTTGAAACATTTCCCATATTGGATTTATATTATTATTCTATATCATGTCATAATATTCATGTTTATGATTCTCACCCCTTTTATTCCTCATTTATTTGAATATTATCTAAAATTTACTACTATCTTCTTGTTTCTACAAGTTAATTCCCTTACGGGGCCTTTTACATCACCCCATTCTTATAAATATCCCAAGGATATCCCATTATGTTTTAAGTACGAGAATGTTAAAGATGTTTTCTATAATGATGATGTTTTCAAAATTATATCTTATTAAATAATGTACCCAATTTCCCATAGAAACAATAATTTTTCAGCTAACGGTTTGTACTAATTATAATATTATATAATAAATCATTTATTAATATCTAATAAAAAGAGTGGTCATCAGAAAACAATATATATATCTTCTTCCCTACTGGTACATATTTAATTCTATTGTCTATGTACATATCAAAAGTTAGTATTTCATCATAAATTTATATAGTAATATAATTATAAAACATCATGTTATATACCCTAATATTCAATATTTTACACTTTTATTCATAATCGCATTTTTATTTGGGCTATGGACATTCATATCATATTTGGTTCCCATTTTTTAGTAGTACTACCTAATGTATATATTTTTTATTCACATCAATTAACTAAGCTAAAGAATTTAACCATTATTATACTATCAACCATAACCATGGATTTAAACAGGGTAAAAATAGAAAACACTTTAGGATTCTATTTGATGAAATATACCCACACATTTCATATCGCATTAATAATAATGGTGATAAAGAATAAGGAAACCCAATTTTATTCATATTTGACTTTTCCCCATACAGCGAAATGAATTTTTTTAATATTTCCTATTTTCCACTTATACTATAATGAAATTAATAATTCCCATATTTTCCAATTATATAACTCTCATAAGTTCAAATATCAGTATGATCAAACTTAAGAACCAACATAGACACTATTACATTCATAAACACTTCAATAAAATAACCCATTCCATATTTACATAACTCTAGATTTATTGATATTTTCTTTCCAACCATTGAACATCCCTTTCATCCTCGGATCATATAGAGGGTCCTATACTAGTCTCCACTTTATATAACAACTGAAAAAATTTAATTTTCCATAAAAAATTACTGAATTTAATCCTATAATCTTATTTATTCGATTTAACTATAAAAATGAAAAAATTTCTATGAATCATGAATGATACCCACTTACATAAAATTTAGGAAGTTCTCATTTAGTTTCAGGATTTCCATATCACCCTTTCTGACAACATCAAATGATTTTTATCTTCCATGTATACCATGATAAATATTATGGACACATAATTCTTCAAACACCCATTCCCTTACATGAAATTAAATGATCTTATATAATTATCCATACGTAATTATATTAAAACATTTACACATAATAGAAAAACACTTATATCGTCTAATGAATTTTAATAAATATAAATTTTGAAGAATGTAGTTTTGAAGTTCATTTATTTTTTCCTTACAATCTTGCTTCCGATTTACCATTTTTCAAATTTCTAAAAAGTCGGTTTGGGTCTTTTTTATTTACTTATACTCTCATATCTATCTTTCTAGTATTTTAAATTATTTATCTTCCATATTACTATTTTATCTCTACCTTCCATGTTAAATAAACTACATATAGGTTCATGTACATCCCCTCACCAAAGATCATTATTCTGGATTATGTTACTAATATCCTTAACAACTAAGTTGTTTTTTCTTTTATAATTATCAAACATAGTCATGGGATCTTCTAGTTCTATTATATCAATTTAGTAACTCCGAAAAAATTAAATCATTTCATGTAATATACTAAAATAATGATTCTTGGGTGTGATGAGTGAAAACAATTTTTATAAACCAATATCTCTTACCTATTATTGGGTCAAGAAGATCAAAAATAACGAATTCACTATTATAAAGAAACAATAAATGGATTATTTAATACATTGAAATTTTTTCCCCTAGCAGACATCAGTAACAAAAACCGGACACACCACTCTAAATAAGCACTCTAAAACATAGGAAGAAATAATTACATCTAAATGACTATTAAAATATTCTTATGATAAAAAAATATAAAAGCATAAAAAAATAAAAATAAAATTTAAAGATAAAAATAATATGGTTTTACATTGTTTTTATCATAAATCTATGGGAGAAAGAATTAATAAATAGATTTATCTAGAAGAACAAAGACTAGTGTATTGTTAACATTAAAACCTCATGGATAACATGACAATATGAAATCACATTATAAGTTATCAGGTGGACCCACCACTCTTGTGTTTTTAATTTGGCCTTATAGTTTCACTAACCTTGTATATTTAAAACCATCCATCTATTGACAATAGTTACCAATGATCTCATGTAGCTTTCTAAAACCAAGCATCCCACCAACAAAAAAGGATCTATGGTATGTTTCCTCTCTCCATTATTGAAAACTCTTTCATATTTTTATTTAATAATATAAAAATTCCCATATACTAATGAACTAAAATTTACTCCCTTTAAAAAACATACTATAAGAAATATTTTTGAAATATATACCCATAAAAAATTTATAATGTTCAACCAATTATCCGGGGAATTATTACTACCAAATTCATCTTATGAAGATCTAAATAAAGATCCTTAAAGAGGCTTTCCAATCAAGTGAAATATATATTTTTTACTATGTTAACACACTCAAGATTTTACACCAAAGAAATCTTATATACCCTGAATAAACATGAAAAGATCATTATATTCCTAAAAATCATTCTCAGTAAAGCTAACTTCTATTAAAAGGATAAAAATATTCATAAATATAACAAATAACTGAAATAGAACACTATAAAATCTATCAATCATCAAAAATTAATATTTTAATGACATCAGTTACATATATAGATAGACTAGTAGATAAAAATACTCCCACACTAAATCAATATTCATCACTCAATCGAGGAACCGTTTAAATCTTCCCATATTTATATAAGATTATAAGTAATAAAAAATATATATATCTAATCCCATACAACCACTATGAAAATAACTTTTCAAGAGTTACCAAAGAACTCAAGAATAATAAATACTTGATGATGACTAGAATGATGTAGCCACAAAATCTAAATAAAAAAAGAGACATCAACAAATTGAAAAATATCTACAAATAACCAATCCTCTAATGACCATGTTGAGAACCAATTTAAATCCAATCATTTACCCTTATTAATTTAGTATAAAACTTTAAGAAATAAAAATTTAAATATCGAGTTGACAGAGGTATAATAATATATAGATACATAGTATGTTTAACAATAACCACTTACCCCCTGGAGGAACTTCTCACGTATCAGATAATCATCACATACCATGAAATAATCTACTAAACTATATCTCAAATTATATAAACATTTACCAATATATCTAAACAACCTCACTAGCTTAAAATACCTCATCTCCTCAGTGATCACTTCCATTGATAGATAATCAATCAATCTCATAAGACACATGCATCACTCAACACAGGCAATCCTTTTTTTAATAATTCAAAGACAAAATTTAACATGAAAGGTGATTGTACAAGACCAATATATTTTCTATCAAGGTAAAAAACACTGATCACTTTTTTTCTTCACAACCATAACAAAATCACTTGATGTCCATGAATTCACTACAAAATAAAACACTATGAAACCCAGTAAAAAAATTTCACCACTAACATAAGGCTATTTTTTAAATACATATATAAAAGGATTGGTTTAATCTCTAAATAACTCAAACCCAAGAATATTTTAATTCAATATTTTTAGAATAATCATATAAAATACCATAATTCATTTCCAATAAACACACATATTATAAAAAAACCATATCCTAGAGGAGATTCATTATAGTAAATTCCCATAGAATGTTCCCTTATCTAGAAGTAGGGAATGCATGAATTTTTACTTCCCATTGTATAATTTCACATGTATACTAACCGTAGGATGTAAATAGTAGAGATTATTTATCACAAATAATTCCATAACTACTAGAGAACCCATCCATGACTACAAATCCTCTATGTTACATTTACCAAAAAGATCTATCAACATAAAAACATCATTTGGGGGAAATGAAATTAATTTAAACCCAACTGTATATCTATTTAAATCATAAATATATTTATAGTGACTCAAATAAAATATTATAAGTAATTAAAAATTCTATTATAATTATAAAAAAAGTTAAATATTATAAAAGAATTGATGAGTCATTCTATTATGAATCTATACCACCATATTCTGAAACTACCATCGATGATTGTTTGGTTCCAAAAAAAATTTTAAATAGGGAAATACAATATTATATCATCTATTGTCTCTATATAAAATCTACATCACAATCACCAATCCACAAAAAACATCTATATGTTGAAAATTACCACCCACCCTCTCCTAAAAAATGGATTTACCTCTAAATCGTAGTAAATGATGACGATTTATATAAATTCATATCTAGTCCATCCCACATAGACTATATTTGAATAAGGTCAAATCAATAATTAACATAGAAAATTATATTCTAAGTCTATAGGATTCATAATCCCCACATTACAATCTAAGTACATCTACTAAGTTATTATTCATGTGTCATATGTAAGGCTTGTTTTCATAAAAACATCAACTCTTTCATCCTTTATACAATCCTATATTTTGACTACATGTACTAGAGATATCTAGTAAGAATATGTCTATTTTATCCTAACCAAATAAAAACATGTAAAAAATCTATACATTATTATATGATTTATAAATAATATATCATTTCCTAGACTATAGGTAGGTAAAATCCATAGGCTCTCCTCTCATAGGCTAGTAGGAACTGACTATTAAGGTAGTATCAACACAGTCATATGATGAACTACCAACAAATAACCAAGCATGTACTATTATTCATTTCCATATAATATAATATGAATGAAACATAAACATAAAAAATAAACACTAGTATATATAAAAATAATTTCAATCATATAATTTGAAAAAAAAAACATATGAATAAAAAAATTGAACCATTGTATCATAAATTTTTTCTATCTAAAATAATGATAAAATGAAATAAGAATCTGTGTTACGTTTTATCTTCTATTAATCCAAATTCGTGATCTGAATCTAGGAAGCATGATCATACGTAATTTTTAATTTTTGATCTTCAAAGATACTTGGGTAATATGGCTCAAATGTGCATATAGTACTATGTATAAAAATTTGCATTGTATTTCATCTAAGTAATATATTGACATCATTAACCTATTGTATATATGAGAACATAATCCACCAAAAATATATTATTTATCTTTCCTAAACAACATCTCATGGCTCATAGTCCGCACTCTCTCCATATATTAATGATTCATCACAACAAATAGAATCACCTATCACATTCATCGATGAATTATAAAAAAATAATTAACATTAGAATCACAAATCATGACATACTAGAATGAATACACTTCTCCTCTTCTCTCGTATGTGTTGAAAGAAATTAACATATATATTAGTTTTAAAAGGATCTAGCTATAGGAAATAAAAATATCCAATTATCCTAGTATATATTTTCCAGATGTGGACGGAAATACAAATATATAGGGATAAATATATAAACTATTATAATATAGGAAATAAAAGATATCTTAGGATAAAGTTGTATAGTGGGTACTCCAAAATTATAGATCTAAGGGAGGATGAGATATAGTATAGGTCACATCATCATCCACCTTGATCCTTCTAGTGGGAGATAATGGGTGTCTCCACTCACGTAAATTATCAAATACTACATTCTCACATCCATGATTATAAAAAAATTACCCACCTCCACATATCCTATCCATAATGGTTGTTTGATGGGAAAACATGATAAATTACACATATCCATCTTTCAAACATTGGAGACGTTGGGGGAATTACTCATCTCGAAGTATCCCATTTAAATATTAGATATATCACATCATATAATAATGGATGTGTATAGGTAGATTCATGGATATATTGTCATTGGTCCCAAATAAAATAGAGGTTTTAGAAGGTGTGTGGTCATTGAAATCCCAATCAAACACTATAAAGAGGGTGAGTATAGAGAAGATCAACTACCATATCTCATTACCATCAATATTTATATTTTTTTGACGGCATCACATAAAAAATAAGAATAAAGCATAGAAACAATCACCTCAATAATAATTATGGATCCACAATCAGTCTCACAATACTTACAATATATAAATATAGTGATTCTATATAATACTCAATGAATCCCCCTACACCAGATCAATTAAAGTTAATGATAAATCAGTAAAATGTGAATAAAATTTATTTAATTATCTTATTTGTCAAATTATATCCTTGAATATAATAATTTTTACCTATTCATTTTGGTATGTCACAACATTCTCAAAACCATTCCGCATTCTCATCATCTATATAGTTAATAATTATAATTGAATAAAATTTAGGGTTTTTGAATTATTTATTAAAACATATGAAAACAAGGTTGGTGCCAAATTTCTATCTTACTGTTAGATATACATCATCTCAAATGAAAAATCTATTCCATGACAATGTATAATAATTTCCACATATCATAAAAATCTTAACAAAAAAATTCAACTACCTTAGTCTCTAAAGATCCTGTCAATTTATTTTATTAAATTCTCATTAATTATAATCAATTTGTTAGTTGAATAAATTTATATTGTGATAATTTTATATTAATTAAGGAAATTCCATTTTCAGAGAAATTAAATGTTTTTACTCAATTACTAAAAAATAATGATATCATCTATTATCACTCATTTTCAATGTAGTTACTTTTTTCGTATTTTTCATAATAATAAATGTAAATTATTTACTTGAAAAAATGTATTCATTTATATCAAACTATAAAATTCATCATGTTATATTATTTACAATGGCATTAAGGAATCCAAGGCTTCCAATTTACACTAAAGCCTTCATTTAGGCGTTTTTACATGTATATTCATTCATTATTTATAAACCCATACATAATTCCATAATTATGTTCATTATATTTACTTTTTCACATTCATTATATTATTTTTGGATCAATATATTGAACTTACTATTTTATAATGAATTCATAATATATTTATGATTACCAATCATATTTCAAGATAAATGTTATCATAATTAAATACACATCATCCCATTGTTATAACAGAATGGTACACCTATGTAGTAGACACCCAAAGTCCTAGTCCACCACATGTGGTTGGGTACCTTATCCAATTTCACTGTTGGTCATAGTGGATACTCAAGAGGGGTGTGAATTGAGTTCCAATTAAAATTTCTGTTAAAAATATTTCTCTTAAAATACCCTAATTTAAAAACAATGTTAAACTGTATTGAATTTATACAGATTTTAAAGGTTCAATCAGTTTCTCAAAGATTGATTAGTTCTCAATTAACTTAATTTGAAGATTAAATTAACTTTTAAAACTGAATTACTGATATACAATAAGTATAAACACTTGGGAATTTATCTATCAAAGTATCATTAAAATAATTTTGTATTTCAAAGTAATAGTAGAGGATTATTAAATAAATATATAGTATACTTATAGACATAAATTAAAATGCATAGCAGATTTAACCAAGAAGTTCAGACTTATGCCGCGACTTAGTCCGCTCAACAATTTATATAAATAGATCCATACCCTGGATCAGGGGTAAACAATTGTACAATACTGTCCAGGTCCAAAGACCTATAATATAGTTCTACATGAAAAAAAAACAATAACACATAGGCTTTCGAGGTCTTACTCGACCTATACCACTATCCAGAGTGGGAAACAAAGGGTTATGAAGTTTGAGTGAGGATTTATGAATCCTCCAGCTTAGTACATGAGTCATTATGTGTTTAAAATAAACAGGGTACACACACTACTTCAAATGTAAATAAAAGAATCCTTAAGATAAGTATGATTGAGTTTAGAAATGCTTTAGTGATTAGTAGTGTAGCTATGAACTCGTTGGGTTTATCAGAAAAGCTTCTGAGTCCTTCTATAGTTTCTTCTTCAGAAAACAAAGTGTCGTTTTCTTCCTTGGTTCTTGGTCCAGCTTAGCCGCCTGAGTGAATGAAATGTTTGTTGTAGTTCTTAACTCAAGATGCAGCTTGAGTTATCCTCTAGAATAAGTTTCTTCGTGTATGTCCAGGATTTATGGAGTATGGATGTAGACTAGTGAAAAATGCTCCACATTTGAATGTTTTTCACCTCTTTCCTCTTTCACCCTTCATGTGTCTTCTTATTGCCTTGATTATCTCTCTTTCAAAAAGTGTATATTGCACGATCTTTTTCTGTCCCATTGTAGCTTTCATCTTCAGCCGAAAAGAATAATTAATTTTTGCATGGGTATTAGATACGGTTCCCTGACATGGAAACATAGATCATCAAATAACATGAACTGCCTTAAAAAATCAAATTTAACTGTTAGCTTGACAAACAAATAGTATTGATAGTATAGAGTATAGAGTTTGACTGGTTGGTCAATCATTATTAGCTCATGTTGGTAAAAGTGTACGGTGTCTTAGTATCTTCAATCGGTAGCTCTTTCCCTTGCATCAGTAGCTCTATAAAACGGCTTCTCTCCATTGGTAGCTCTTGCTCCATCAGTATCTCTTAAGATATCAGTAGCTCGATGTATCAGTAACTATCTATGAACTTGCTCTATCAGTATACATCTATCTATCAGTAGCTCGGGTCTTATTGTTAGTTGGTAACTCGGTAGAATGGTTCTATCGGTAGACTTCCTCATATCGGTAGCTCTTTTGTGTGATTTTCAATACTCGTATCAGTAGGTTTACTCTATCGGTAACTACTGGTAGACATGCACATCAGTAGCTCGTATGTTATGTCGGTAGACTTTTTGTATTCTTACCGGTATCTCTATTTATATCAGTGACCTTAGTGTATCAGGGACTCTCTCTATCGGTACACTGAGTACCAGTAGCTCTTTATTAGTAGCTATGTGAAGATCAGTAGCTTAAACTCATCTGTTTTTTATGCAAAACACATCCGATTGGGTTAGAATAATTTTTGAACTTATATAAACATGGATAAAAAAATATTAACATATCTCAATGATTATTTTAAAATTATTATCATCTTGATCACAGATTGAATGAATTAATATATAGAAAAACATTATATTGAGATTATCAGAGTATATGAAAGCATGATTGGGATTATCAAAACAGGTGAGGTCAACAATCTCCCTCTTTTTGATAATCACAACTTATAAAATTATAGTTTTAAAATAGTAACATGTTGTATCAAAGGATATATCATTAAATGCAATTATCTCAGGGAAACAGTATGTTATAGAACATAATGGATCATAGGTGGAAGAAAATGTGATCGTATCAGAGATAAAATTAAATTCAGCGATATCAAAAGTAACATTTAGTGGTATCAAAGAGATAAATGAAATGTTATCAGAGAACTAAATGTAATGGTATCAAAGAATGAAAGGAAAAGCACTGGTATCAGAAGGGAAAAGCATGATAGAGAAAATTTCTCTCCCTTTGATACTCTCTCCCTTTGTAAAAGCCTAGTAAACTATATCTCCCCCTTAATATCCCTGTAGAACATTTCTCCCCCTTTGTGATAATCAGAATGTGGGAAACAATAAGAAATAGAAAAAGTAGCACAATGAGAATGAAATGAAATCCAATTGTATTAGATTCTAGAAAAAATCTATAGAGAAATAACATAAAATATAGTGGATTCCTATCAAACAGTCTATCCACTTGTTCAATCCACATACTTAATGTGAGATTTCACTTTTCGTTCAGAAGAGGATTCAGGTGAAGGCTTAGGAATTCTGGAAAAGACCATTGGAGGCTCAGCAACTGACACTATGCATGGCCTGTACTGAGTAGATATTTGAGTAATCATCGTTGTGAGGCTTTGAAGTGCTTGGATAGGAGTCATTTGAACTGGAGAAGCAACATAGGCAGAGGCAACAAATGCAGCAGGTACAATTACTGGCCTAGCATCAACATACAGAAAAGGTTGCAACAGATTTATAAATTCCATAATTATTCCTCCTCCTCTCTACTTGGTAGATATGAAGTCATCTTTTTTCACCATAAATTTGTCCAACACTGGATTCAATTCTCTTATCTTGATAACTTTCTCTCTGAATGCTTGATTGACAGGAGGCAGTTTAATTTTCTATATTAGAAGCTTGAAGTGACTGGTCATTTGGGTTTTTGTGTAAATCTTTGAGAAATATGAGTCCACCTTTTCTTTCACTTATTTCTGAGAGGTAGAAGATTCTCGCCTATAATCTTGGACTGTTTTCATTATCTCTCTGGCTGAATCTCTGGTAGAAATCACAACTTTGCTCAGCTCAGATGAGTCCACAGAGCCACTGGTTGAAACTAAACCATGTTCCTCCTTCGTCACACCTCAAAACTGATTCAAATCCACTAAAGGGTTAGATGCAAGAGAACCAAAAAGGAAAGATATAGTCTCTTTGAAGATTTTGGTCAATCCATTGATAAGATTTTAAACTTGGGAATTCTGGGTTTTAATATGATCTTTCAAAGAAGTTTTGAAACCATCAAATATTGAAACCATCTAGCTAACAACACTCTTCACATAAGCTAAGTACTTATCTGTTTGGGATTTTTAGCTCATTTAAGACTCTAAAGAAACAAAATATTCCTTTAGAGATTAAAGATCTGCTTCAAGTATAGAAACTTGAGCCTGGAAGTCTTTAACTTCTTCAACTATTTCGCCAATAAAGGTTGATAAATTACAGGCAACAGAAAGTTCAAAAGATCTTTCCAATATACACATCTCTTCAGCAAAACTATGCTTCATCTCAGCAACTGATACACTAAAAGATTCTTTCAGTTCATCCTTTAAGGATTCCAGATCATCCATGGTAACTAAATCAGTAGGTGCAACTGCCGCAGATGTTCTCTCAGAGGATTAACTGACCATAGAATCAATCATAACCAATTGAAATGAAGATACCAGAGAAACTTCAATCTTCTTTACTTCTTCCAAAAAACTGTCCTTAAGATTCGTCTTTAAAGAATCCAGGTCATGCATTTTGACTACATAAGTAATCTTAGGTCTATTCAGAATCGACATCATAAGTAATCTTAGGTCTATTGAGAGATGCTTCATTATCTGAATCAGGATAGTCTAAACCACAGACTATAAAACCTGGGTCTTCTGCCCAATCATCAATTCCAGTAGCCACTGTAACACATCCAAAATTTCTTTGATGCTCCCCCTCAACTGGTGCATCCTAAATTAAAACAACAATTTTGTTAGCATCATCATTCTCAACAGGTATTCCATACTAAGGATAATCTTCTACTATCATTTCGTCTTCTGCAACAGCAGGAGGGTCTTCCAAAATAGGGAAGGGAATGTCAACTTCATTGGAATCATTATCATGCATTAAATATTGTCCAATAACTGGACTAAGACTCAAATCAGCAGATAGAGATGATTCACTCTCATGAGAAACTTCTTCATTCTGTACAGCAACCTCTTCAATAGCCTCTAAAGTAGCTTCTTCCTTATCTGATTTCTGTTGATCAAGATTTTTAGGAGTTGGGCTAGGAGGTAATTCAAGGTCTTATCCTTCATCAGTAGAGGACTCTTTCTCTTCTGAATCATCACTGTATTCTGGCTCCTCTTTATCAGGTCCCAGACCTCGATCCCTCACATCCTTAGGTCTTGAAGGATGATTAACAGGATTGAATTTTTCATACACCTTCAGGTCATCATTAACCCATTCTCCTCTCCAAGGGTTCCAATTTATCCTCGTGTATTTACAGACTGTGGATGTAATAAAAAAAATTCATGACTACTACTGTCTCTTCTTGAGCCTCAGCTACCCCTTTTACTTTAATCATCACAGAGATCAACTTAACAATGAATAGGGAATTTGTCTTTGAATTCAGCCTTCTCATATCTTCCATTTGGATCATTAGTAGTCTGAAAAAATTCACCTTTACACAATGTCTTAAGAGGTACATGAGTTATATATCCTGACATCTCAAATTGGAAAACTCTCCTCTCCTTAGTATAAAGAGGTGTTGAACAAATTTGAACAAAAATCTGTTCTCTCCATCCATTTCTACAGCAACTACTTGTCTTTGACTTCCATCACCAGTCTGCTCTTCCAAAGCAGTCTCATAATCGAAAATATCACTAGTAGGTGGCATGGATCTCAAGACATATCTAGATACACCTTCATGTGGGACTTTTATGCACTCATCCAACTCAATAGATGAAAATAACATCTCCTTTCCATTCACAAAAGAGGTTACTAAATTTTCATTCTCCAATTTCTCAAAGGTTACAAAGTCGTAAAATCGTTTCACTAACTTTGGAAAGTAGGGATCATTTTTGTTGGAAAAAAACTCTACCCATTTTTGATCTTCATGTACTTCGATCACTAAGGACTTTCTAGGCAGCAACCATTCTACACACAGCTCC
Organism: Viscum album; assembly: GCA_963277665.1. Classification (NCBI taxonomy): domain Eukaryota; kingdom Viridiplantae; phylum Streptophyta; class Magnoliopsida; order Santalales; family Viscaceae; genus Viscum; species Viscum album. The sequence goes on from OY728146.1 coordinate 1,469,234,642, forward strand.
TTTTCAATCACAATAACCCGATTTTGCAGATGAGGATTCACTGGTCATCTCCCCGACCTAGTTCTAGCAACACTACCACTTGATTCTTGCTTGGTCCTTTGATTTTTTGTTTCCAGCTATACTGAGTCATCTCTGACTGTAGGAAGTTTGGTTTTTTCCATCGCTAGTTCGAAGGATTTAGGGTTCTCTAAGGATTCAGGAGCTAAGGTTCGAGGGTTAAGGTTTGAGGCTCGGTGGATTTAGAAGTAGCTTGATCTTTAGTTTTATCATTTAGGAATCATAAAATAAATAAACAAAATAAAATAACCAAAAAACGATTCAAATTATAGCGGCAAACAGATGTTTTAAAATAGCGCACACATCGGTGAGACTTTCTATCAGTGAGGTTACATCGTTGAGGATTCACATCGGTTAGAATCTTATATCGGTGAGAATTTGACATCGGTGAGAATTCTACATCGGTGAGAATGTCACATCGGTGAGAATTTCACATCGGTGAGAATAGATACTGATTGAGGTTAAACATTACTAATTTGTGTCTAATATAACTTAACCTATACGAACTCAAAGGTTTAGTGAAAATATCGGCTAATTGATGTTCAATACTAATAAAATCAAGAATAACATCACCCTTTTGGTAGTGATCTCCGAAGAAATGGTGCCTTACATCAATGTGTCTGGTCCTAGAGTGAGACAGAGGGTTCTTTGAGATATTTGTTGCACTAGTATTGTCACAGTTGATAAAAACATGCTTAAAGTCATATGCATAGTCCAAAAGAGTGTCTTTCATCCACAGAATTTGTGCACAGCAACTACCAGTATCTATGTACTCTGCTTCGGCTGTGGACAATGCTACATAATTCTGCTTTTTACTACACCAAGATACTAAGGATTTTCCCAATATGTGAGATGTTCTTGAAGTGCTTTTTCTATCCATCTTGCAAACAGAAAAATCAGCATCTGAATAACTCAATAACTCAAATGGTTGTCCTTTTGGGTAAAATAGACCAAAGTATACAGGATGTTTAAGATACTTAAAAATTATTTTAATAGCAAGTAAATGAGATTATTTTAGATTAGCTTGAAATCTTTCACACATACATACACTAAATATAATATCTAGTTGACTAGCAGTAAGGTAAAGTAAGCTTCCCATCATACCTCTATAATTGGTTTGATCCTTTGATTTCCCAATTTCATCTGAATCCAATTTACAGACTGTACTCATAGGAGTATCACAATCCTTAATAATATCCAAACCAAAACGTTTTATAAGATATTTTGTATATTTACTTTGATTCAAAATAATACCATTTTCATTTTTAAACACTTGAAATCCAAGAAAATATATAAGTTCTCCCATTAAACACATCTCAAACTAATTTTGCATACTATTTGAAAAATCAGTACATAAAGAATGTTTGGAAGATCCAAAAATGATATCATCAACATAGATTTGTACTATTAGAACATCTTTAGAAATTCATTTAATGAAATGAGTTGGATCAGTAATCACTTTATTAATACTTTTTGAAATAAGTAAATTACTATGTCTATCATACCAAGCTCTTGGAGCTTGTTTTAAACCATATAAATCTTTAGAAAGTATAAAAACATGATTTGGAAAATGAGGAATAGTAAATCCATGTGATTGTTCAAAAAAAATATCTTCAACAATAAAACCATTTAGAAAATCACTTTTGACATCCATTTAATATAACTTGAAATTCATATGAGTAGCATATGCAAGTAAGATCCTAATGGCTTCTAATCTGGCTACAGGTGAAATGGTTTCTTCATATTCTATACCTTCTTCTTAAATATATCCTTCTGCAACTAATCTAGCTTTGTTTCTAACTATGTTTCCAGACTCATCAACTTTGTTTCTAAAAACCCATTTAGTGCCTATTGTCAACGTGTCCTTAGGTCTGTCAACTAATTCTTAAACTTTTTTTCTTTCAAATTGATTTAACTCTTCTTGCATAGACATTACCCAAAATTCATCATTTATAGCATCATTGACATTTTTAGGTTCTAGCTGTGAAAGAAAGGATTGATGTTCAACCTGGTTACTTAGAGAAGATATAGTATGTGTCCCTCTATCAAGATTACCAACAACAACATCCAAAGGATGATTCTTTAGAATCATTGTTGATCTAGTTAAGGTAGGACTAGAAATTTCAGGTTCATCTCCATGTTCAGTTTCATCAAAAGCAGATTCATGAATATGTCCAAAACTAGATATTTTTACAACAGGTTCTTTAGATTCATCATTAAGGTCCAGAACACTCAAATCTTCTTAAATATTTTCAAGAGACGTTTTAGGCTCATGTGGAACAGTTTCATCAAACATGATGTGAACAGATTCTTCTACACATTGGGTTCTTTTATTAAATACTCTATAGGAATCTCTACTTAAATAATATCCATGAAAAATTCCCTCATTGCTTTTAGAAGCAAACTTGTCCAGATTATCCTTTGTATTAAGAATAAAAAATTTGCAGCCAATGACTCTAAAGTAACTAACTTTGTGTTTTCTATTATTCCACAACTCATATGGGGTATTCTTAAGAACTAGTCTAATTAAGACTCTGTTAATGATATAACAAGGTGTATTCATAGCTTCATCCTAAATGTAAATAGGTATGTCATACTCATTAAGCATGGTTCTAGCTATTTCATGAAGGGTTTTATTCCTTCTTTCTACTACACCAATCTGCTGAGGTGTCCTAGGAGCAGAAAAGTTGTGAATATAGCCATTGTGTGAGAAATAAGATTCAAACTCATGATTTTCAAACTCACATCCATGATCACTTCTCAGAGTTTTAATCTCAAGTCCACTAATATTTTCTACAAATTTTTAGTATTTAACAAACTAAGAACAAGATTCACTTTTGTGAGCTCAGAAATATACCCATGTATATCTAGAAAAGTAATCGACTAAGACATAGACATAGTTCTTACCATTTAAACTAAAAATCTTGAAGGTCCAAACAATTCCCTATGAACAAACTCGAGAGGTTAATAATTGGAAACATATTTCATTGATTTAAAAGAATCTTTATGTTGCTTTCCCTTATGACAGATATTACAGACATTGTCATTTGGGAATTCAAGTTTAGGTAGGTCTCTAACTAAGTTCTTCCTAGTGAATTTTCTAAGTGAATGGATGTTTTAGTGTCATATTATTCTATGCCAAATCCAAGATTCTTTTTTGAAAATAATTTAAGCAAGTAACATTTTTCTTAGCTAAAGCATTTAAATCAACAGCATAAACATTTTCATTTCTTAAAGTAGAAAAGGCTAAAACATTTTTAGAATTAAAAACATTACACGAATCATTTTCAAATTTCACATTAAATCCATAATCACATAATTGAGAAATACATAATAGGTTATACTTAAGTACATAAACAAATAAAACATTAGATATTAAAACTGAATCAGTGTTACCAATTCGTCCTAGGCCGATGATTTTTCCTTTAGAATGATCACCAAAGGTGATGTGGCCTCCATCAACCTTTTTTATGCTTTTGAAGAATGAATAATATCCAGAAATGTGTCTCGAACATCCACTGTCCAAGTACCATACCTTCATGTGAGAGATCCTCAAACAGGTTTCCTACAAAATAGGTTTAGATATGAAAAGATTTTGGTACCCAGATCTTCTTGAGTCCAAATATATTTGCAATAAAAGCTTTAGGTACCCATATTTGTCTTATGGGTCTCATATAATTTAAAGAAACAATAGATTTTTAAAGGTAAACTTTATTTGATCTATAATCATATGAATAACTATTTGAACCATATGAATTTCCATAACTGGAATAAACAAAATGTCGTCCAGACTTAGGAATAAATCAGGTTTTAGTGAACTTTCATTTTCCAGGTTGGTATCCCAAACCAGTAGTGTATTTTAGTGCAACTTACTTACCTAACATTTGTGTAAGTTTATCTTTTCCCTTTGTGAATTTTTCTAAGTCCTTTCCAAATTTCTCATTAGACATTTTTAGTTCTGTATTTTCCATTAATAGTTGTGCATTCTTTTCGGTTTATATATCAAAGGATGATTTAACAGCGATAGTGAGAGCATGATGTTTCTTTAATGAATTATAAATTTCTATAAGTTCATTACATGTATCTTCTAGCATATTGCAGTACTCAAATAGGTCAGCCATAGACATATTTTCATCATTGTCTGAATCACAGTTATTTCCAAAATTGTAATCATTTAGAGCAGGGGAAATAGGTACCTCAGAGGTATTGGTCATGAAGCACAAGTTGGTACTATTCTTCTCAGACTCAGAACATTCAGGTTCACTTGTGTTATCCTCTGAAGCACTCCAAGTTTCTTTCATAGCATTCTTGTACTTCTTTTCCTTATAATCATATTTATTCTTGAATTTTAACTTTTGGACAATCATCCTTGATGTTTTATTTCATTTTGAACTCGTAGAAGAATATATCATCCTCCTTGTCAGGCTTTTTCCAATCCTTCTTCCAATTCCCCTTATTATCATACATTCCTTTCAAATCTGATTTTCTGAAAAATTTGTTCTTCCTATAAAATTTAATAAACCATCTGGCTATCTGAGCCATTTCAACATCACTATCTGAATCAAAATCCTCACTGGTTGAACTTTTAGTTGGTACTTTCTTTGTCTCCTTGTCTTTGCTCTTAGACGCAGTAGACTTAAAAGCTAAGGATTTTCTCTTGGGTACATCATCTTCCTCCTTATTAACCTTTAGTTCTTCTGAATACATCATAATATTACCAATAATATCTTTTACAGGAAGTAATCCAATGTCACATTACTATCTGATTGAAACAGAAGTGCCCCTCCATCGTTCTGGCAGACATCCCAATATTCTCAGAATTTGTTCCATAGTTGGAACAGATTTTCCAAGTGAACTCACTGTATTGACTATCTCATTGAACCTAAGATACATATCAGAAAAATATTCATCAATCTTCATTTTAAAATTATCATATTTAATAGTATAAATATTTAATATCATTTCTTTATCATTGGATGTTCCTTCATGAGAAACACCCAAAGTATCCCATATTTCATAAGTAGTTTTGCAAGCAGATATTCTATTAAACTCTTCATCTCCTAAAGCATTGTACATGGAATTCATAGCTTTACTGTTATTATTGTAATTAGTCTTTATAGGTTCATCCCAAGTTGTTCGTTCTGTTTCTGGAATTTTATGTTGAGACTCTATAGTAGTCCAGATATCAAAACCCATAATTTCAAAATGTATTTTCATTTTATGTTTCCACTGGGCATAGTTTGTACCATAAAAGAAAGGTGGCATGTTAGTAGGAACACCCTCTAGTCTGTTATCCATGACTAGATTTTAGAAAAGAAATTTTAAAGATATCAAATTTAGAACTAACAAAAATTTAAGATCATTAAAGATGCATCTAAAATCACAGTTAAAAAACAGATTGTTCCAAAAATACTTTAACAAAAATAATCCTCTGATACTGAATGTTGGTCAGAGTGGATACTCAAGAGGGGGGTGAATTGAGTTCTAATTAAAATTTCTGTTAAAAATATTTCTCTTAAAATCCCCCAATTTAAAAACAAAGATAAACTGTAGTGAATCTATACAGAGTGTAAAGGTTCAATAAGTTTCTCAAAGTCTGATTAGGTCTCTGTTAACTTAATATGAAGATTAAATAAACTTTTGAAACTAACTTTATGATTTACAATAAGTATAAACACTTGAAAATTTAACTATCAATATACATTTAAAATAATTTAGTATTTCAAGGTAATAGCAGTGGAATATTAAATAAATATATAGTATACATATAGACTTAAATCAAAATACACAGCAGTGTTATCCAAGAGTCTCAGTCCCAAACCGAGACATTCTCCTCTCAACAATTTATATAAATTGATCCACACCCTAGATTGGGGGTAAACAATAGTACAATACTATCCAGGACCAAAGACCTCTACCACAGTTCTTCGTGGGAAAAACAAACAACAGAACACAGGTTGTCCAGGTCTTAATCGACCTCTACCACTCTCTACAGTGGGAAACAAAGTGTTATGAAGTATTAGTGAGGATTTAAGAATCCTCCAGCTTAGTACAGGAGTCAATATGTGTGTAAAATAAACAAGGTACACACACTGCTCGAAATGTAAATAAAATAATCACTAAGATAAGTATGATTGTGTTTAGAAATGCTTTAGTGATTAGCATCACAGCTCTGGACTCATTTGGATTATCATAAATGCTTTTGAGTCCTTCTCAGGTTTCTTGTTCAGAATATATAGTGACATTTTTTTCCTTGGTTCTTGGTCCAGCATAGCAGCCTGAGTGCATGAAATGTTTGTTGTAGTTCTTCACTCTAGATGCAGCTTGTGTTCTCCTCTAGGATATGTTTCTTCGTGTAAGTCCAGGATTCTTGGTGTATAGATGTAGACTAGTAAAAAATTCTCCACATTTCAACGTTGTTCAGCTCTTGTCTCTTTCACCCTTCATGTGTCATTTTACTACCTTAATTATCTCTCTTTCAAAAAGTGTATATTGCACGATCTTTTTCTGTCCCTTTATAGAATTCAGCTTCGGTAGAAAAGAATAATTACATTTTTCATGGGTACTAGGTTCGGTTCCCTGACATGGAAATAGAGATCATTAAATAACATTAACTTCATTAAAAATATCAAATGTAACCATTATCTTAATAAACAAATAGTATTGAGAGTATAGAGTATAGAGTTTGACTGGTTGGTCAATCATTAGTAGCTCGTGTCGGTAAAAGTGTACGGTGTCATAGGATCTTCAATCGGTAGCTCGTTCTCTTGCATCGGTATCTCTATATATCAGTTTCTCTCCATCAGTACCTCTTTCTCAATCGGTAGCTCTTGAGATATCGGTAGCTTGATGTATCAATAACTATCTGTGAACTGGCTCTATCGGTAGACATCTGTCTATCAGTAGCTTGGGTCTATTTGTTAGTCAATAGCTCGGTATACTGGTTCTATTCGTATACTTCCCCATATCGGTAGCTCTGGTTTGTGATTGTCAGTACTCGTATTAGTAGGCTTACTCTATCGGTAACTACTGGTAGACATGCACATCGATAGCTCGTCTGTTTTGTCGGTAGACTTTGTGTCTGCTTACCGGTAACTCTGTTTATATTAGTGACCTTACTGTATCAGTGACTCTGTCTATCGGTAGACTAAGTCTATATCTAGACTGAGTACCGGTAGCTCTTTATCAGTATCTATGTGCAGATCAGTAGGTAAAACTTATCTCTTTTTATGGAAAACACATACGATTGGGTTAGAATTATTTCAGAACTTATATAAACATGGATAAACAAAGATTAACATATCTCTGGGATTATTTCAATATTATTATCATCTTGATCACAGATTTAATGAATAAATATATAGAAAAATATTAGACTGATATTATCAAAGTATATGAAAGCATGATTGGGATTATCAAAACAGGTGAGGTCAACATGCACAATCCATGATATTCAAATTAATCCTCATCAATATTTAATGAAATAATATTAATCATTCATAATAATAATAATGAAATTAATAATTTTTATTACTGTTAAATGATCACCAAATAAACTCTTACATCTTTGTTTGATAATTTTCATTCCACTAAATTTATTTTATTCGCTAATCTCTTGTCTAGTTAAAAAAAAATATATATATATATATATCTATAATCCATTATTTTATGAACGTGTAACTATTAATAATTTAAATATAAGAATACTAAAATTCATTTGATCATTAAAAGATTGAATTACACATTTTATAAACATTATATTACCCAAAGATGATTATAGTTCTAATGGTGTGCCTGATGGAGTAAAAAAATTTCATAATAAAATTTGCGTACTAAGCATATATTAATGATCCCCCTAATCTCACAAACAATCTAACATTCCCTTATAGAACCCACCATTTTTTACGACTTAATATTTTTAATCGGTGAAAATAAATATTTTGTTTTATAACAAATGTCCCTTTCAACACAAAACGTTAAAAAACGTCAATTTGGGATGAAGTTTTTGATAATGCTATACAAAAACTAATATAGAAAACTAGTAATATTTATTACCTCTAGAATTTAAATAATTATTATGATTTAATATTGAAAATTTGATTCAACATAAAATATATTATCTTAATATTAAATATTTTTTTCAAAAAATATAAATATATAAATTTCATAATATAAATTTCATGAAGTATGATTCAATTTGAAATTTCTCCCAAAAATATTATCTTAGGATTTTATATGTTTCTAAAATAATGAAAATTCAACTAAATAATTAAAATATCAATTCTATTTATGTAACTAACCTTTCGAAAATGTATTTTTAATAAATAAAATTATATTTTTTTTCAAAAAAATTACTATAAAATTATATATTGAAAATTATAGTAAATTATTTTAAGATAATAGGTTGAATTTTTATCCTATGGTAAAAATTTTAAAAATTTATTTAGAGAGATCCAAAAAAATACTTTGACGGTTTATTATTCATTACAATCAGAAGAAATAATGTTTTTTAATTATTTTAATGATTAATAAACACTCTTTTAATATTTTTTATTATTGGAAATTCACTAAAATCAATGACATTGATAATTATATTTTATTTATAAATCATTTTTTTTAAAAAGTAATGTTTTTATGAAAATATGATTTTACATGATACATTTACTAATTATAATATTAATTTCCTTATGTGTAGAATGTTAATTTAATAAAATGAAAATTTATTTTTGAGATAATAATTTTCATTTTATTTATCATCCAAAATTAACCTTTTTTATAATATATTCATTTTTATAAATAATGTTTATTACCATGATAATGATGAAACGATTATTTTAAAACTGTTACTTTTTTAATATCATGGTATTTATATCAAATTAGTTAATTTTTAGTCAACTAAATAATTAATTTAATATAATATAAAATCACATTGAAATATATATTAGCACTTATTTAATTTGTGATCAATTTTAAATAATTTTAAGAAACCCCTATAGTAAAAATTTCATTTTTATAATAAAGAATTTTTTCCACACATTATCTATTTTCATATAATATAATTTTTTAAAATATATAGAAATTTAATTGAATAGAGAATATGTTAAATTTATGTTCATAAAACCCCTTTTTTGATATTCTCAATAAAACCTAAAATTACATATTTAAAAAATGTACATGGTTTATAATTAATAGAGTAAAAAGTAAAAAACATACTGGTGAAACCAAATAATATGTTTAAAACATATGAGAAAACAATTTTATAAGAATTTATCAACCTAACCATGCACAACACACCATTATTTTTAATATTTGGATAAATTTGACAAAGAATATTATCATGATATTTTTAAATTATGAACGGTGTTTCTAAAAGTGAAATTTTCCCCTATTATAAAAAGGGGAAATTTAATCCCACTCAAACACACACATAAATTTTGAATCAATAAATTAAAAATTGAAATATTAATATCCATATAACCCTCTTTTATAAAAATATTCAAATTCTAGTCATTGTTATTCTAAGAACTAAAATTTTAGAGGAACTTTCATCTTAAAATCAAGTATCCAACATAATTACAATATCCTTATTATGTTTTCCATATTAATTTTACTATTAAATATATATTTTTACCATAATAATATTATGGATTATATTTCAATAATAAACATATTTTTTAATTATTAATGGTATGCCCTTATTTATTTATTTCCATCCAATTAAAAAACAATAGAACTACAATCGTGTGTGTGCACAAACTACCACTTCCATAGGGAATCGTTTTTCTTTTAGTTATTCACTATTTATTGAAAAATATTACTATTTCATTCATCATCATATAAATAAATATACTTCTTTAATAATGATATTATTTTAAAGGAAAAACCAATATAACTATATTTACAAAACATGTTAAATCATGATCATGTTAGTGTCAGTTTAACCACCTATAATAATAACACTTTAAAATATGATTATATATGCCCTTGGGAAAATTAAAACAATTAATATTAATATTTCTTAATAATATAATTATTTTCCAATGTTTATGGAAGAATTATTTTAATTATCTAACTTACTATTAATGTATAAATTTTTTGATCAAATAGGCAAAAAAAGTCGTTATCAATTATGTTTTCACAAAACAAAAACAAAGATAAATAACAAAATTTTAAATCAATTAATCATATATATTGAATAACCTTAAATTATATATCAATAATTAAATTTTTATAAAATTTCATAAATGAACTAAACATTATTAAAAATTAAAAAATATTTAATGTTATTATCAATAGATGGTCATAATATTTTATAACTAATTAATGAACTCAACACAATGTAAATATAATAAAATTTATAAAAGGAAAATATTTATGACCCTGTTTATAAATTAGGATATTAATTTTCTCATTCTTGATCTAGTTTTTTTTGAGTTTCAACAACTACGAATGCAAACAAGCTAAGGGTTTTTTTTTTTCTGAAACTCACTTTTATTAAGTAATGATTAAATTTATTCAACTATTTATCTTTGATGTGATATAGATACTTCAAAACTGAATTATTACATCCTAAATTATCATTTTGATTTCATATAAATTTTTATTTAATAATATATTTAACATTTTCTTTTAGTCAATTCAATTCTCAAAATATTAAGGGTTATTTCCCTCTATTCCCAATTCCATGAGACATATATGATATCATTCATAACATTTTATCATATATGTGGTAATAATCTCACTAAGTATTTCAAATATGATAAATATCATTCCTCACATTATATAATTTTTTATTTTTATCCCTTTCTTGTCTATTTTATTCTTATGATACAACTGTAGTAAATGTTTTTCATTACAAAATTACGTTCTTTGAGCCTTGTTTTCTATTATTCACCTAATTTAATTTATGGGGTTTATATAATTCTTATTTGAAATATAATTCCACGAATAATTTATAATCATTTAATTTTTTTTTAATTAAAATACCTCTTTTTTACATTGGTTTTCATATGATGGTTTCTAACTTAATAATTGTTTCTTTATCTAAAATTTAAATTCTTCTAGAAATATTTAATATATTCACCATATTTATTTTAAATGGATTAAATAATACATTATTTTCATTTTTATTATGATAAACTTGTACATTATTTCATTCAATGTACTATTTAATTTTATACATATCATGGGGTTTTGATTCAAATGTTACAATGGTTTTAATGGATTTCTGTGATTTAAATTTATTCCAATTAATATAGTATATTATTATTATATGTTATATTTGAGGAATGATATAACATGTGAGGATATTATGATGTATTTCAACCGTTAATTCTTGGGTAAATAATATTTTGCATTTTTTTTATTCTTCTATAAGGACAATATTATTTCACTAAAATGAATTTTTGTTAAGAAAAATTATACTATTTTTAAATTGAATTTTCTTCCATGTAGATATTTTAAATCCCAAAAATGATTAGATTTTCCCTATGGAAACTCATAATATTTTTAATTCAGAAGATCATTTTATACCACATTATTCATTTAAAACAAAAACATTTTTATAATGATGTGGGTTTCTAATATGGTTATTTAAAATGGTTCAAAATTTGGTTCATGAAATTATGAGGGTATATTTTTAGTGGAAAAAATATGTTTGGTTTAACACCATTAAATATTAAAAGAAGGGAATTTTGTTTAATAGTGTATTCAATAAAAATTTCAAGCTTAAATGACCCAAAACATATTTTATTTAAATATGACTATGTTAACCAATCCTTGAAATTGGATTTTATTATTAAGAATGAATAAATTATAAAAATTATATGTTATACATATTCAAAATAAAATCATTATTCCATGTTTTATTAGAAATGAAAAAAAATAATGATATAGATATATTTTCTTGAAAACAATTATATTCATAGTGTGATTATGTCATCATGAATTAAATTTATCACTATTGGTTAATGATGTAAATGAAATTTTAATATTTAAAATTAAATAAGTAATTTTATCAATATTTTTATATTTTTCTAACCATGAGAAAAAATTAAAAAGAGTTTTATTCTTAAAACAATAGTTTTTTTAAAAAGTGGTGTCATCATATGTATCATACCTATTTCAATTTTTTTTTCACTTTTATAAATAAAATGACAAATTAAAAATCATTTTTAAAAAAAAATTAAAAAATCCATTTTGAATTTTTTGAATTTCATATCAAGGCTAAATTTTTAATGCATAGTTAAATAATACCAATATTTATTGAAAACTACCTATCTCTTTAAAACATTTAAAATACCTTATTTTGTTTTAAATAAAATTTTAGTTCATTTGAATTATTCTGATTACTATTTATATCATTTTAATCACTTATATGTTGAAAATTTATATAAAAATTTTTTATTCATATGAAAGTTTTTCAACGGGTGACTGAAAATTAGATTTTTTATTAAAGAAACACATTTATGGAAAAAGTGATAAGATAATAGTTCAAGAAATAAAAAAAGATGATCCATTAAAGAAAGACATAAACTGATTAGATTTAATCTCCCAATTTAGATTCCAAATGATAGTGTAAACCTGAGTATCAAGATCATCCTTTAGATGATCTTCAAAATATTATGCCAGTTTTTCCCAAGAATAAATGTACACTTCTTGGTTGATTATCCAATCGTTAAATCCATTAATCAATATCAGACATCGTTTTTCTATCTAGTTACTCCCTTCCTCATTGGTAACCACCTAAAAGGTCTTCTCATTATCCTATTAGCTACATCATTGGTAGTATTAATTATTAGAACTATTTCCACCATTTCTTCTCCTGAGTGCATAATCATATCTAAATAAGGATCAGTCATTGCACAAGACTCTTGCGGTTAGCCAAGGTTTTTCATTGGAATTCCATATTTTCATCAGACAAACATGTTTAATTTTAAATTAAATTCTTCTAATTGTTTGAATTGAATATTATAAAATTGATTTAATATTTTTAATTCGAATAAATAATATTTTGAAATAATGTCAAAACAATTTTTATTCACAATGAACAGTAAATACAGTAAAAAACAATAAACATATTGATGGATAAAACATGGTTATGCCTGATAAATAAAACATTGTAAAATTAATTTTATTAAAACATAGGAATTTTATATGATAGATTTTATTCATTTTTTAAAATATTTGGGTCAAAATTATATAATATATATTTTTATCTTTAGTATAAAATTATATACTACCTATATAAATAAATAAAAAATCTAGTTAGTCTGGTGAAAAATAAAACGTTAAAAGGATGTAAACATAGAGTATTAGGTATTACAATGTTTTAAAAAAATTATTTATAATTATTGGAGGTTTTTATAAACATTAATATTCCACTAATAAATTTTTTAAATAAAATTAGGATCCTATGGTGATATTAACTTCCCATTATTTAATAGTTTTCTATACTTACATAAAACAATCTTTCTTAATTATAAAACAACACATTTTACCCTTTTTTCTTCACACCTCTCAATGCACTTAGATCAACCAACCCCAAAAAAATTATCTCTTAATAATAATTTTTGAAAATATAGTGGTGATTTAATTCACATAATTCCAATCCTATGGTCATGATTTAAACAACCTATAGATGTTTTTCTAAGTGAAAGTAAGCTTTTTCACTAAATACATTATTTATACTAATTATTTTAACACCTTCAATTATGTTTTAAAAATTATAATATATTGACACTATTATATCCTCTATAAATATATATAATATCTTTTATAGAATAATATTAATCTATCTCATCCTCATATAAATGGGAAACCAAGTTATCGCTCGTGCATATTGTTAAGTACCACCTCACGAATCGATGTAGTTTGTTTTCATAATACATTCACATGAATGGTAATAACAATGAAAATAATGAATATATATTATACATATATCATAATATTAATTCATAGAAATTAATATATCATCTAATTTTTTACCATTTCACCCATTAAGGGAATTATATCATTGCTTGTGCATATGTATGTCCTACCATCTGCATAAAGAGATGCAATTAATTTTCCTTCTCCCACAAAAAATAATGGTTAAAAAAGGAACCTAATGAATACATTTGACATTAATGATTAATCTAATTATATTCAATATGGATTTATATCCCTTTTAAAATAATTGGGGATTATGTGATAAAACATGAAAGAGAAAATTAAGTTGTTAACAATCAAAAAAATGGTAATTATGAAATATTATTAATGAACTAGTGCTAAGATGTTATAAGGGATAATTTATGATATTATAAATTTTAATTTTGTTCTGGAATAAATTAATAACATAATTAAATCCATTATAATTGTGATTAAATAGTTGTTAACTAATGGTAAGCATAAGGAAAGGGATTCCACCATAATTTTCATCTGTGAGGAATTATTTAATGTTATGCACCAAATTTAATATTAATGGTGTATATAATTTTCATTATAAATTAAATATGATTAATAATTTCTATTTCATGGTATTGTAAAATTTTATTAAAATTATTTTATCCTATTTGATTTTTCTTGAATATAATTATGTGGTATGGAGTTTCATAACTCAATTCATTTTCACTAGATAATATTACATCATTACAGTATTTTATATTCTAATATTATGTGTGTCATGAATATTTATTATTTTATTTTTTATTTTAAACTATTTTATAAAAATTTAATTTCATACACAAAATCAATGTGACATTCTGAGACCAGTGCTTCTACTTCCAGTGTTAAAAACATGCATAATATTTTTTTATTAGAGTAACTAAAATAAATTGTCCTTTACATAACCAATGGTCTTTTTTATCTAGTTTTTTCCTCCAACAAGGTCCTCTTCCCATATTAGTTCTCTTAGGGAAGCTATCTACTTGCATCTTGTGTGGTCTGTGGGGTTTCTTTCCTGTTTCGTTTGGTGCAGATCTGGAATAGTTTTGTGGTCATGTTCATTTTCCCCTATCATGGTTTCTTACCATGGAGAATGATGAGACAATAGTGCATTGGGGTGGTAAAATCAAAGTAGTTGAGCTGAACTGGTTTGTTGTGTGGCGGATCAATAAAGGCGGGTGACACTATTGTGGGTATAGGGTGACATGACAGTCATGGTGTGTGTGTGTGATTATTGGGCGGGTCGGTCCTAGATAGGGTTTCATGACCGACCGTTTTTAGTTTTTGGTTTTTTTATGTTTGATGTTCTCTGGTTTCTCTTTAGGATGGTTCTGGAGTGGCATGGATCCAATCCATGCTCAATTATAGTTCCCACATCTTGTTCAGTTCTCACAATCCCAGAAAGTGACTATTTTGAAAAACAAAATTCAATACTATTCATATTCACAGCATCTAGATTCATAAAATAACACCAAACAAATTGAAACTTCTAATGAGTGTGAGAAAAATATCACAAAACATATATTGATTATAAAATTTCGTTCTACAGGGCTTCAAAAATAGTGTAAAATCAATTAAAAACATTAAAAATTACATTCAAAGTCATTATTAAAATAGGCCACTTTTTATCAAATACAAAACATTCGAAATAATAAATAATTATTCAAAAATATATCACCATGGTTTTTAAGAAAATTCTACATTGGAAATAATTTTCCAAAATATTGAAATTACATATCATTTTTAAAAAATAATTATTTTAAGAAATAATATCCTATGAAAATAACTAGACTTATCTATGAAAAATCATTAAATATTTAAATTGAAAATAATAACATTTAGAAAAATTATATTATTTAAAAAAACATTATAAAATACATGGGATCACAACGAGTATCAATTAGAATAAAACATCCCCTTATGGTCGTGGGTTCACACCCTATATCTCATCATCTCATAAGGTACCTAAGTTTTAAATTATAATAAATTTTTTTAATGGTCAAAAAATGTAATTATAATCCTTTAATGAATTATTTTAGAAACACTACAAATAATTATTTTATTTTCATAAATAAAATAAATATATATCAATTAAACATTATCTTTTTTTAAAGGAGAACGTTCATACTTACATATAATCTAAAAAATTTCCACACGTTATCATTCTGGAATATAATAAATTTTCTAAATATGATTGGAATTTTAATTACAGACTTAGTGCATGTACATACATACTTATGTGTTCAATATTTATAAATTTTAGATAGGTTTTTTTACCTAAAAGGATTCATTAAATTTTTTTCTAAATAGTATTTATAGAGTTAATAGATTTTGATGGAAACTCCTTATATAACCATTTTCACTATTTGTTCAAATTATATACTATGGATATGTAAATATGAATATTTATCACTTTAAAAATATATATTTCTAGAAATATCATTACTACATCATTTATATATGATATTAATTTCATATTTTTTTATGAATCACATCCATTTAAACTCCCAAAAAAATCCATATAATGAGTTTGAGGTTCCACTTCTTGTGGTGAAAGCTTAGAATATCGATCAATTGAAATTAATGATTATGGTTACCTATATATATAAAGGAAATAATTCTTGAATGTTCTTATTGTTATAAAATATGGATAATAAACACACACACATATATATATATATATATACTTATGCTAGTCTAACTAGAGAATCTTGAAAAACTGGAAGATTTAACACATACTATAGGTGACACATTATATTAAATGTTATCATCATATAAACACACACACAGATATATATATATATATATATATCATTTTAATTAGTCAACTGAGTTTCCTTGGGAACCCTTTCCTAAACACGATAATACTGACGTCTTTTTTTGAGTAGATAATAAATTTGGAGACTTAAAAATAACATACAACATGGGACAAGAAATTTATATGGGTTATCCAATAATATTACAGGAATAAATATAGATATAAATTTGGATAAAAAATCTTTGTAGGGTCTATTTTCATTGTCCGATTGCTCGAAATATTATGGGCCTATCAAAGAAGGAGGATAACAATAGAGGTGTGAGGTTGTATCAAACATTGTTATTGCACATTATAGAGGACAATGAATGTGTCTAGAGAAAGAAGAAGGATGTTGATTTTTTTCTAGCATGGTCTTTCATGAAGAATAATATGATTCATGGGGAGATCGGGTGGCTTGGGTTCTTCTAATATGATGGCCATTTTATAAATAAAACTATTATTGTTGAGTTGTCATTTATTGTATACCAGCATCCCGCACTATAATCATGAGTGTTTGAGAGCTCCTTTATATATCAACCACTCTTAAGATAGGTTAATTTCATATAATTTTTCGATTAGAAAAAAGAATAAATACAAACACTTCATCACACCACAGGTCACGTGACACGGTCCATGGGAAACACAAGTACGCCTCCATCTTAATATAGAAAATGTTGTTCCAAATATTCTAGTTCCATTCATTCCAAAATACACCCATTCCTCCTGAATGATGTCCAGGATAGCTCCCATGAAATTGATAATCTGTATCCCCACATATGCATTCCTCATAAAATTAGGTTAACATTCATTGGTAGCCCATTTTTATACATATTGATCAATTTTAATTCACAAAAAAGAATATAAAATACAATTAATCATATATGTATGTGTTTAGAATTTTTATTTATTATATTTATTAGTCACTTATGTTAATATTTACTTGTATTACTATTAGATTAAATCATTTAGAAATTTAATAATTTATATTCGTTTTACATATCATTATTTGAAAATATTTTTTTTACAAAAATAATAAAGTTACATTTTAAGAAAAATCCTTAAAATTATTCACATAAAACTATAATTCATTAAACATTAAAAAAATACATTTATATAAATATAAAAAAATATTTAAATTGAATTTATAAATTTCAAAAAAATGAATTATCTTGAAAAATATTAACGTAATCATTTTTAAAAAAATTCAATGTTTACTATAAACAAAATCATATTTTCATAAATAAAATCATTTAGTTTCTAAATAATAAAAAAATCTTATTTTTTAAAAATTTATAACATTGCATTTGATAAAAATTATTCAAAATAAAATTATCCTTAAATTCATGGGTTGTTACATCCCCCACATTTGAAGGAATTGTGCCTTTTCGATTCTTTTTTCCTACTTTAGGAGTTCTGAATTTTAATTTTCTTAATTAGGAAAAGTATAATAAAAAAATTCTATATTTTTAAATTTCATCATGAATTTAATTTTCCAATAACCTCAACAAACCACTGGATATTAAATTATCCTCAAACTAATACATAATAATCTCCATATATTTCTAAACCATCGTTTAGATTACAAATGATACATCTCAATACATATGTTCAAAAATCCATTGTTAATAATATGCTATTTTAGAAAAAATGACCCAAAAAAATTTCCATCTTCACTCAAGATTTTTTTTAAATCTCCTTGGATCAACTAATGAGGCTTTGAAAATAATTTGTGAATGTTGGTAAATAATGAAATTATCTATTAATTGGATTTTAAATATTGCAAAAAATTCTTTTAATTCATTGAAAATTACATTGAAACTATTTTTGATCTATATTCATTTAATATCAGATAAAAAATATGATATAAAAAATTATTATAGAAAATTATAGAACTATAATTTTTACTGAAAATATCAATAGTTGTTAAAAACCATTAAAAATATAAATCAATTTAAAAATATTTTAAATTTTAAATATAATATCTTTTGAAATTACATGGATATCTCCTAGAAAAAAACATTTAAGTTTTACTTTGAAAATAATTACATTTATGAAAAAAAAGATATTTTCAAAACATAACTAAATCCATGATGACCCAAACAGTACCACTTATTGGAAAATGATCCCCTATGGTCGTCAGTTCATTCTCTATAATAAACAATCTTTAGTTAATAAAAGAGGCAACCCATGCCAGTCTCTCACTTTGTTGAGGTGCAACAAGATAATATGGACATGTCTCAAATAAAAAAAATAAAAAATGAAATCATAGTATAAATATAAAGGAAAAAATAAATCCATGATCCGTAAAATCCATTCCAAACGAGACAAACCAAAAAGTATGATAAGATAAGACCATAATATCTCCATGTGACCAACCATCACCTCTTAACCATCCTTCTAAGAAGGAGATGACGAATTGAGTAGTAGGTATACTAAAATATGACCTTCCAATTATTTGTGTCCTATAAAACAATGTATATATATTCCCCAAAAAATAACGTATTGTGTGATAAAAAATACTATTGGGATTCCACTACAGAATTTAAAAAATTTATATTTTTTATAATGTAAAAATGTTATCTTTTACAAAAATATAGTTTTTCCAAATCATTTTTGTAACGCAAACCATTTGTAAATCATCCATTGGTTTTTCACAAAATATTACTTTATAATAAAAATATGGAATATAATAAGTATATGTGATAAATCATGAAATATTAATCAATATAATAATGTAATATTACATAAGGTAAAAATATATCAAATAACAATGACCAATCCATCATGTGAAAAAACGCTAGACAATGACCATGACCAATCCTTCATGTGAAAGTACACGAGACAATAACAATGACCAATCCAACAAGAGGGAGTCCAACCATAAATGAAAAATCACACTATTTTGGCATTATCCTAGGGGTAGATGAACTATAATTAAAAATAAATACCATATTTAGGACTAAGGTTGATTTAATAAGTATTACATCTTGTGTAAGGAAGAACACTAAGGTTAAATAAAAACTCTTCTGGAATTACCCACGCCATAAGTGACATGTCTTTTTTTGAAAGACCAATGATTCAAAATGTGATGTGTTTTTCAACATCAATCTAAAACAATGATGAAATTCTTTAAAACATTTTCAAATCCATTCTAATTCCATTTAGTGTTTGAAACCCCATTTCTATAAAAAATCCACCATACAAGAATTTAATCAAACACATTGTGTATGCAAACCATTCTTAAAGTTACCCCATTTTAATATGATATTTATTTTCATAAAATCACCTATAATAAAAAAATAATTAAATTCTCAGAATAACCCTAAAAAATTAAATGAATAAAAGGAATCAAATATAATTATAAATTGGTATAGAAAATAAAACGTAAGGAAAAAAAGTTGTTTTAATCACCTTTGACTATGATGAGTGGGGATGAGTAGATTGGGCCCTCACAAACCTAGATCAACAAGAATCCCAAAAATCCTTTTTAAAATTCATTATATCTAGTGTACAATACCACTTTATGTTCTAAAGTATTTTAATAGAATATATAAAATGGGATATATGGATAAAATACAATGTTAAATAAACAATATAACATACTTTCGGTTGATTGATCAAGAAAAATGGAAATCATCATTTAATTATAATGGAGATGCTTCAAGACCAATGGGGAAGGAATAGTTTATATAACCACCTGGGAACTACACTCTAGGTCCTATGATGAAATCATGAACATTACATTTTTAGATATGATTCCAATATTTGGGACCTAAATGCTTTCACCCAAAACATTCAACATCAAAATAAAGACATAGAACACATTCATTTTCAAGGGCCATTTATGTTTAGTGTTTTTTGATAATTAAGAAGACATCTTTATGAAAAACACCCAAGTCATAAAATGAAAATTTCTCCCATTTGACCTTGGATTTTCATAATTCACATTAAGAAAACACTGTTATCCGGGTAAAATATTTTATATAAATAAATCTTTCAACCTCTTTCTTTATAAAATAAAAAAATATTACAAGAGTGAGAAAAAATTATCTATAAGTGTTAACAGAAAAAATAACAACTTAATTTAATCAATTAGTATAAGTGTTCATATGCGTATGTTGACATAATCAATGTGAATACAAATATCATATGACAACACATACTCATTAATACCTAGATCATTAAATATAAAAATTATAAATAATTATTATATAGAGGAATCTTTATAAGAATAAAAAATCACGAGCCATGTGTTATCAAAATTGATCACAATGATCCTCATAAACCCATAGATAAAACAAATTAGTATCTTTGAAAATCGTCTAATAGAACCCTTACAAAACTATTTTAATTGGGATAAACATAGAACCAACTTCTAATATAACTATCAAAACAAACATAATCATTACCCACTGCGTCAGAGTGTTATTTTGTTGCACCTGACATATAAGATATAATGGCCTCACCCAATGCTATTTGGGTGCACCCATCACATATAATGTACAAGAACCAAAAAATTAATAAAGTAAATAGATATTTCCTCATAAAACACAATGAAACTGTCATTATTCTTTAATATACTAATCATGACATGTAAAATAAATTGGTTTCAGGTCAGCCTATTTGAAATTTGATTAACCCATGGAAAAGAAACAACTTTCTTAAAAATCTCTTCAAAAAAATATTAACCATTCAAAAGAAAGAATCAGGTTTGTACAATAAAAATGATTTGTTGTTGATGATATGTAACAAAAAGTTTTTTTGAAATTTAATAATGGAGACACAACTAAAACTTCATTAAAAACATTCTTAAAGAAAATATCATTTTCATTTTTGAATATCACTTTTTAATATATAAAATATTTTGAAAATAATTTTTCTCGAAAAAAACTTATGGATAATATAATGGCGATTTAAAAATAATTTTAAACATTTATTAATTAAATTATCCTTCTAAATTCAGGATAATATTCCGAAAAAGTTTATGATTCTTATTAATATATGGTTTTAGAAGAAAACAGATATCCGACCGAAGATAGAAATTAAATCGTATATTCATCAAAAAAATCTCAAACATTTTAAGTACCAAATTGTGGGAAATAGTAGAATTACGTGAAAATTTAATTTATTAATTGGTTATAATATATATCATGTGAATTATAATATTTCAAAATTAGAGACTTAATCATCAATAAAATGATACGATTGTAACCAAAGACTCTTACCACTTTCGTAACATTGAATCATAATCCCCATGCAAGTATAACTTTAGATAAATCATATAAAATCATAAAAATAAGTATATTAATTATATAAAATTCAAAATGGGTATTATAAACACTTCATAAAATAATAGAGGTTTATAAAATAAAATATATCTCAAAGAATTAATATTGTGACAAAAATCCATTACAACATCGGTAACAATGAAATCTTAAAACCCATGAAAGAGAGATTAAAAAATGGATTTCTAAATCCACATAAATTTATATATTATAATAATTTAATACATTAATGAAATTTATATAAAACACAAACCCATAATAAGTGGTGAATATTTCATATATCTCAAAGAAATAAAAGTGATATGAGAAAACCCCAAACTTCATGTTTACTTTTGTCAGAAATTATTATAACTTCTATATACTATTTTTAAATATTTGGTTAAATTATTAATGATCCATATTATTACTTTTAATATAATATATTGTTTTTTATGACCATGTATTAAATTTTTATTATTAATTTCATGTTAAATTAACGTTATGGGTAATAATCGCTATGTGTGTTTTATATATGTTTTGACATAATGTTTTTTGGTCTGGTAACATAAATTATTGTTCTTAATATCAAGGCTGTAAAAAATGATATAAATATAATATATATTCAGTATATAATTATTTATAGTAATCCCTTAAAAAAAATTTATTAAATTAAATATATTGCTTAATGAGACGTTATATCGTATGTACGAATAAATGAAGCTTCTATTTTCTTACAATTTTGAAAGAATGAAAAGTAAAATATATATATTATCATTATATTATCATATTTCTTTCAAATAAATTTATTATGTTTCTTTAAATATTTCTTTATACATTCCATGTAATCTGTGACCAAATCATATCACTTTGAGAGGTAGTATTCCCCCGTACACATGAACGAAATTATCATATTCCCACAAATTGAAAACCATGAATGTATGTGGTATATAATAACACAGAAATAAATAATAAGATATTAAAAATCATATATAAATAATATTTTAATAATTATTTCAATCCTTTAAAGGTGGTAACGTAAAAACGAATGATATTAGTTGGCGAGGTGGTAGTCTACTGTATACAGAAACCATGATTTCTTAACGCATTTAATGGAAGTGTGTATTGTTTTTGGTCGTAACATTAACATAAAGACATATAATTATATAGAATAAAAACTATTTAAATATATAATAGTTATATAAATATTATTTAATTTTGTAGATAAGGTATTAATATAGAAATTGTTATTAGAGAATGTTACCTCTTCTTCAGGTATATCCTATAGGTTTCAACCTGACGAATTAGTTGGTTGGATTTCTGAAAAAATGGAATATTTCTAAGATGAGATCAAGAAATAGGAGAAGTTTTTTTCAGGTATTTTTTTAAACAACGGTCTTGATATTTCTGAACAGTGGAGTGGAGTGGGAAGCCATTTATAAGTCGGGTGAGTGGAAAAATTGCAACTTTTTAAATTAGAAAATGACACCCTCATATTTTTTAGGTAAAATGGCTCAAATAATTGAATAAACTCTTTAATATAAGAGATATGGTTGAAAAGTTTCCATAAATTGGTTTTGTAAATGTGTTTAGGTCACTTGGTTCCTTATGTTTAACTCTAATCCTCTATGAGAACTTATTTTTACCTAAATCATATTAATTAAATTTGGTTGATTTCAGTAATATTTTCTATAAAACACAGTGTTTTTAAGATCCCATCTTTCCCAAAGTTATAATATGATTAAGTGGTGGTTTTTGTATTATAAAAAAATAAATTTTATCAACCCAAATTCATGAAGTAAAATATTTTCGTTATACCCTGTGAATTTAGTTTTCACCTTAAATTAATTAATAACATCAAAAAATTACACCCCTTGTAAGTGGACTTCACCACATTAAGACCTATCATGTAGGTAGATTACATCCCCTATAACTATTTTTCACTATATGTTGACATGTCAAAAAGTTGTTTTACACCACATGTAAGATTAAAGAACATTTAATTAGTTTACCCTATGGGTAATATTTATTAAATTTTTATGTTTTGATGAGATTTCACCCAAGAAAATGGGAAAATGAGTTATGATTCCTACTTGACATTAAATTGGAATACATGTCAAGTATATTTGATGAGCAGAAAAATAAACACATGTATTCATCATTTTGTGAACCTTTTCTCATGCCTATCGTTACAGAAGACACGTCACGCACCACCATATTAGACTAAAACATCCCCTCTCACATCTTCCACGTATTAATACTTCACCACACATTTCAATATTCTATTAAAAACTCTGTAGGCACATCCCTCCTTGTTCCGGCTCTTCTACCATTTTTTTCTCAGAGTCAGCATCAGTTTAGAAGTGATCTTACATTGGATCTTGGATATCCAGACCTCGATTTTTAAGGCATGACTTCCATTTATTAATATCATTCTAAATTCATTACTAATGGGATGTTTGGTTCATATTGAGAGGAAAATATACGATGATTTCTATCATAAAAATAGTCATTCTTTCACCACTTACTCCACCTTCAGGTATCAAGATCTAAATCACACTCTTGGATGACTTCATGATTATTTAAAATCAATTTTGGTATATTCATTGAAAATATTGATTGATTAATTAATTTGAGATAATTAATTAATCATGGAATTGTGAAATTGAGGGTTTTGGGAACAATTAATTGAATAATTAATTTTAAGATATTGATATGAAAAATTGGGGGTAATTAATTTCAAACATAATTATGTGATAATGATATTATTGTTTCAGATAATTAATGGTGGAGTTAATTATAAGATTATGATATCTTGAATGATATTGATTAATTTTTAAATTAGTCAATACAACTGATGGATAAATTAATTGAAGAATTAATTAATGTCAGTAATAAGATTATTTAATTATGTATTTAAATAAAGTGATTAATTAATGAATGAATTAATTAACGTGGATAATGAGATTATATAACTATTGAGAAAAATATTGGGGTTAAGTAATTGAAAAAATTATTAATGATAGGAAAAATATTATTTAATTGTAGAATTAAATAGTTGAATTTAATTTGATTAATAAATAATTGAATAAATAAATGGGAATGGTTGTGATTATTGAATTTTTATTTGGGATATTTAATTTTTTATTTAATTATGGTGAGATAGAGATTGAATAAATTAAATAATTAATCAAGGAGTTATTTATTGTTGTATTGAAGTTGTTGATTGTAGATAATTATTTTATAATTAATTATCTGATATTGTAATTATTATTAAATTGATAGATAGTAAACAATTTTTTTATGAATTAATTGGGGATATTGAATGTATTATAAAAGAAGAGTTAATTGAATAATTAATAGGGTTTATTGATTTTACAAAGTTGGAATAATTATTTGATGAATTAATTATCTGGAATTTTATGACTCTGGGTTAGAATTAATTAATTTTTAATTAATTAATATGAGTTATTTTATTACTTATATATAGAATTAAGTAAAGGGATTAATTAATTTTGAGTCTATTAATGGAATGCTACATTGACAACCCATTGAAGAATTAATTGACAAGACATAATAAATTTTTTTATTACGAATTATTTAATTAGATTGAATTAGAAAATTAATAGGAGAATTACATTAAGGTATTGTATGTTTTAATTAATTTTATAATTAATTATAGGATGATGTGTTAGATTAATTAATTATTATAATAATAAATAAGCATTGTTTTCTTAATATGATTAAATGAGTTATATTAATTAATTTGTGAATAAATTAATGGAAACTATTTTGATGGTTCAATTGAGTGTATTGAATTAATTAATTAGTGAATTAATTCATGTGGATAATTGGGATGATTAGTTTTTGATTTGATATAATTAATTGTGTATTTAATTATGTGTTACTGAGTTTTTAATTTAAGCTAATTAATTTTAGAATTAATTATGTGATATTGAGTTATTGGTTTGAGATTATTAATTACATAATATTCACATATATGATTCGATATTGTAAATTATAGAATTAATTATGAGTAATTTATATTGTGAATTAAATAATTAATTATAGAATTAAATATGAGATTTCATGTAGTGGATATTGATTAATTCATTGATGAATTAATTAATGGTATTGAAATTATTATTTAATTGGGGAAATAAATTAATTGTATTTGTTTGAAAAAATAATTCTTGATTTAGTGATGTAATTTATGGGTTTAGTTAATTGTTCTTTTTACTAACAAAATTTAAGTAATTAATTAATTGTTGAATTAATTAATATTTTTATTGTACTTAATTAATTATCTAATAAATTAATATTATTAATGTCATTTGTTAATTATTTAATTAAGTATAGTAATTGACGTGATTGGTTAATTGTTGGATTAACTAGATTAATAAATGTGGATATTTAATAGATTAATTAACTAGAAAAATTGATGTGATTTATTAATGGTTGAATTTGTTTATTTTATTGTTCTTATTTTTTAATTATTGAGTTAAAAAACGAAATTGTTGTGTTTCAATAATTTTAGAATTAGTAATGGAATTGCTGTGGATAATTATTTTTTGAATTAATTATGAATTAATTTATAGTGACACGATTATCAATATTTTGTGATTAAATGAATCGTAGCATTGCCTTTCATTTTTGAAATATGAATGGTAACATGGTTATTTAAATTATGTGATTAAATGAATTTTAACATGGTCATTCATTTGTAAAATAATAATGGTAACATGGTCATTCAAATTGTGTGACTAACTGAATGATATCATGGCTATTAGTTTGGAAAATATAAATGGTAACATAGACATTCAAACACCTGGTATCCCTTGGGGAAAGATCATATTCTGACTTAGGACAAAGCCATTATTGAGCTACAGGTATCTATAAGAACCCAAGGTTTTATTGTGGTTATATATAGAATACTTAATAATGTGATAAAATATTTATATTTGAATTATACATATTCTTATTACAATTTCATATAGTTTTTTTATTGGATTTCTTTAGACACTATCATTGTAGGAAGACTATGTTTTACTCACACCCTTTTATGGTTTCAATATTTGTACCTGAATAGACATTATAATTGTTGTATATGTAATGGGAAAAGGTATTGTATAAGATTAATGATTGGTAAAGATCATGGTTGAGGGAACAAGACATGGTTTGAAACCCTATTGGGAGTTGTTAGTGTCTTTTCATTCAGTTTCATTTTCGAAAAATTAACACTCACTTTGGCATTACATTTTTTCCCATTCAGTTGAGTATTTTATTTCATGTTTGAGTTATATTGTAAAATTGTTAATGTTTATGAATATATATGATTCCACTATTTTTTCCACTAGTTTTTTACTCTAATAAAAGAGGGTATAGTCTTCCAATGAATGGCTTACCTTGTCCTTTATACTAGTTTATAGCCTCTGGCATATTGGGAGTCAAAGTGGAGGTCATATAAATTAATGCCCCGGGTCATCGGTATATGACACCCTGATTGGGATTTTACATTGTGGTATTAGTTTTAGATTTACATTCTTCTTGTTTTCTATTAATTTTTTTAATGGTAAATAGAAGACTTAGAAGATTCGAGGGTTTTTAGGAGCTCATGCATGGGAATAGATACCCCATGTACAGGGGAGAACCGAACTACCCAAGGTTTAATTGTTTTTATTGATATTTGAAGTTATAGTTAAATATTATTTCCCCTTTAGTGACACACTTATTGTGTGATGTGATTATTACTTCTGATATTTGTTGAGATTGAATCGTTTCCCTAAATGGAACAAAATTTGAGTCTACATGCATCATTATAGTCAATCAAGATTATTTTGTGACATGAATCATTGCATGGACACATGATAAAACATTATATGGATAAGTTGTTGAACTTGAAATGTTTTCCTTTCTTTTGAAATTCACTGGAAAATGATATGTAATAAGAAATTACATAAAATTTTAAAATCATGTAAGAATCGAATAAATGGGTGTCAAGATGAGAAATTTGAAAAATGATTTTGTGTGTATTTTTGTTAACTACGACCATAGTGAATGATGCTTAAGGTCAGTGATAGTACCTCGGTCTTGACTATGTAGTAGGAAAAAGGGAGGAAAATTTTTATGGTTTGGTGGAAATATATATTGTTATGTCTGATAATTTTATTATATTAGAATTTTTTATTCTGTGTTTTTGTCCCTTGGTGTGGGTATGTTTGTGTAGTCATAATAAACATGTTTGGGGACTCGGTTGTGGGTTGTGTAAGGGGATATCTTGATTTTGAATAGTGTGGTGAGAAACTAGTGGGTGAGGAAGCCAGAGACTTTCGATGGGTTATGATATTTTCATAGTGGGAGGAAACAATGGTAATTAATGATTTTTGGGGGTATTCATCGATGAATTCTTAGTGTACATTTAATTAGTGAAAATAATGCCCCTATATTGACATTGAATCGAATACAATGAGAATTATATATATTTAACCCTAGCTACTGAAATTTGTTTTGGTTACATATGAGGCCCACTAGACATTATTATTGTAAGCAGTATATATGTGGAGTTTGATGGTGTGAGGTAAACCATCGAATGTTTATAAATGAGTTTATCATCATAGATTGGTTGTCGATGAATACCGTGGTGAATGAGTATCTGGACAAGTGGTTCTAATAATGATCCTAATTTGGAGAGTTATATATAAGTAATAGATATGTGGAGAAAGGCCATGGGTCTAAATTTTTGTCATCACCTTTCCAATGAGAAAACTATAAGGTATACGTTTAAATTCCATGGGGAAAAGCAAGGTGATCTTTGGTGGTTGTGGTTTCACTTCATTTGGAAGTTGTTTTTGATTAAATGGATAAGTTACGATGTTTGATTGTGTTCTTGTGGTTCTTCAGAATAGGGAGTTTGGAAATATGTTTGGTATATTTTGTAAGTTTATAATGATACCAATCTATTCTTTGAGGACCATATGATATGCGTGTTTGATCATAGTGAAAGTGTTTTGTGAGGATTGATTGTGTATTTAGTTCATGTATTGTAAAAAATGGACGTGTGTAGGAATAATCATGGTAGAGGAAAGTTGATTTGATGGATCAGTGCCCCAATACTTTTTACTAAAAATAATAAATGTTCTTGGGATTATAGCTCGATACTGAGTTGTTATAAGGTTGGAAGACTTAAAGATCCCGTGTTTTCGAACAATGCAACAAGATTAATAGACGAATTCTTGCTGAAAAAATACACATTATGGACCCAAATCCATTACGTTAATTGTTTTTTATAGACTATGAATTTAACTCTAAGAATAAATTAATTCACTAGATCGATAAATTACACACCATATAAGTGTTTTTAACAATATGAATAAATGTCACAAAAGTAGATTACACTCCATGTAACTGTCTTTCACAACATTTTGGCATGTCACAAAATTTTATTACACAACATGTAACTCAATTACACCATGTTTAATTATATTACACAACATGTAATCTTTACTAATTATTTTTTTAAAGGCCTGATAAGATTTCACTCATGAAAATAGGTAAATGAGTTTCGATTCTTACACGATGTGAATTGGGAATTTGCATCCTATAATATTGATGACAATAAAATTAAAAAACGTGTATCTAGCATTACATGAACCTCCACACATGAATTTTTTCAACAGATTCTACAACACCACCTAATTAGATCAAAACCTTTCAACGCACCTCTATATTGGATTGAAACTCCTCTATGCATTACATTCCATGCCCAAGGACTCTCCAAACACCTACTTCCATGTTGGGGTTATTCTTCCATTGATTTCTAGGAGTCCTCTTTTTCTTCAAAGGGATATTGAATTAGATCATACATATACAGAGTTATATTTTTCTGGTATGCCTTTTGATTATTAATGTGCTTCTAGATCTGTTACAAATGAATTGACTAATTTTTATTGAAAGGAATATAGAATTCTATTTCTATCGTAGGCATAGGTTTCTTTACGTCTTCCTCCACTTTCAAGGTGTAGGATCTAAATCTTATTCATAGACAGGTTCTTCATTGTTTATTCACATTTAGGATATATTCATGGGTGAACGTTCTTCATAAATGATCTTGAAATTGGGGTTCTAAAATTTAAATCCCATAATCTTGATTTTGTTTATGTGTAGGAAATTTTTATGATTGCAAGAGTTCATTATAAATTGATATTCTTGGAGTTATAGATTAATTAATTAATTTTAAAGAAATAATTAACAATAGAATAGTGAAATTTTTTCTTTCGGGAAAAAATTAAATATAGAATCAATTGTAGGATATTGATATCATAAAGTGGTGATAATGAATTTCAGAAATAGTTATGTGATAATTGTATTATTATTTGAGATAATTAACGGTTCTGTTTATTATGGAATAATAATATCATGATGAAGATTAATTAATTAAGGAATTAATCAGTCCAACCAATGGATTAGTTAAATTACAAATTAATTAATGTGATTAATTCATTTATTTAATTGTTGAATTAAATTAACTGATTATATAATTAAAGAATTTATTAATGTGGTTAATAATATTATATAATAATTGAATTAGATGAGTGGGTTAATTAATTAATGAAATAATTAATGTGTGTAAGGAGATTGTTAAATTGTTGAATTAAATGATATAATTGAATGAGATTAATTTATTGTATAATTAATTAATAAGAATAACTAGGACTATGAAATTATGATTTGAGATATTTAGTTATTGAATTAATTAGGGTGAGATAGAGATCGATTAAATTTAATATTTAATGGTTGCATTGGTTATTGTTATACTGAATTTTTTAAAAGGGTATAATTAATTATCGATGAATGTTATGATTATTAAATTGATAGAGATAGAACAATTAGTAGATGAATTAATTGGGGATATTAAATTTATTAAGATATATCAATTATTTGATGAATTAATTGGGTTTATTTTTTTGATTAAGCTGTAATAATTAATTTATTAATTAACTATGTGGGTTTTCTGTGATTATGGGTTTGAATTAATTAATTGATGAATTAATTAATTTGATCAATGAGATTATTTAATAGTTAAATTAAAAAATGGGATTGATTAATTGATGAAATAATTAATGAGAGTAATGTTATTATTTAATTTATTAATTAAATAAATGGAATGACTAATTGTAAATTAGATAAAGTAATGTGACAAAGAAAACTAATTCGATAATTAGTTTAAGGGACTATATATGATTTATTAATAATTAATTAGTTATCGGGATTGTCATGGAAAATGTATTGGTGAATTTATTAAAATGGTTACTATGTGTTAATTAATTTTATAATTAATTAATGGACAATATGATAGTTTAATTAATTTGTGAATTAATTAATGGTTATTGTTGTGATGATCCAATTACATGATTTAGATTAATTGAAAGGTAAAATAATTAATCAGGAGGGTTAGGGAGATGCTATTGAGTGAATTGGATTAATTAATTCATGAATTAATATATGTATATTTTTGGGATAAGTAGTTTTTGATTTGAGATAATTAATTGTAGTATTAATTATGTTATATTGAATTTTTAATTTATCTTAATCAATTGTAGAACTAATATTCTGTAACAGTGTTATTGGTTTGAGATAATTAATTGTAGAATTAATTATGTGACATTGAGATAGATGATTCGAGATAATTAATTGTAGAAATATTTATGTTTTATTGAGATTGGGAATGAGATAATTAATTATGTTAATTCATTTTATTGATATTGATTAATTAATTGATCTATTAATTAATGGGATTGAAATGATTAATTAATTTGGAAAATTATTTAACTAAATTAATGGGAAAAACTAATTATTGAATTATTTATGTACATGATGTCTTTAGTTAATTGTTTAACTTAATAATATAATAAAAGTAATTAATTAATTTTAAGAATTAATTATTATATTTGTTTTGAATAATTAGATGTCGAATTAATTAATATTATGGAAGTGATAAGTTAATTATTGAATAAATTAGAGAATTTTATGTGATTATTTGATTTTTAAATTAACTAGAGTAATTAATATCATTTGTTCATTGATGAATTAACTAGATAAATTAATGTGATTAATTAATAGAGTAGATAATTAATGTTATTGTTAGGATTAAATAATTTTTTTGACTGGTGGAATCATCATGTTTAACTAATTATTGAATTAGTAATGGATTTAGTATGGAAAATTAATTTTGGAATTATTTAGGAATTAAATAATGGTAACATTGTCATACTAATTTGTCATGTGTGAATGGTAACATGGTAATTCAGCATGAATTAAAATATGGTAACATGTATATCCGAATTGGGTGATTAAATGAATAAAAACTTGGTCATTCATTTGAAAAATAATAATAATAACATCGTTAAACATGTTATGTGATTAAATGAATGGTGTCATGGTCATTCATTTGTGAAATAATAAGGGTAACATGGTCATTCCAATTGTGTTATTAAATGATTGGTAACATGGTCCGTCATTTGTGAAATAAGAATGGTCAAGGGGTCATTCAAATTGCATCATTTCATGAATTGTAACATTGTCATTAATCTATGAAATTGGAATGGTAACATGGTAATTTATTTGTGAAATAATAATAGTTATATGACCATTTAAACATATGGTATCTCGTGGGACATGATTAGATTACGACATGCGTTGAAGTATGTATTAAGGTATGGGATTCAAGAAAAACCTGGGGGTTCTATCTGATTAAATAGAGAATAATTATTAATGTTATAAACTTTTTTGTACATTATACTTATTCTAATTACAATTTAAAAAAACTGTTGACTATATATTTTTTATACACTGTTGGTGGTGGCATATTTTGTTGCACTCACTTCCTTTTCAGGGTGAGTGGTCAATCCCCGCATAGACTTTATTGTCATATGAGATGTTAAGGGAAAAATCCCAAGACTAAATTTTTTATTAGTGAAATATCTTGGATGAGGGACATGACATTGTATGAGACCCAATTGGGTGTCTTTATTATATATTTTATCCTTTTCATTTCAGATACTTTGATACTCGCTTGGGCATGGCATGATTTCTCTTTCAGTTGGGTGATGTTTTCTTGTTTTTCTTATGATATGTTATTGCTATTGTTTATGATTATATATTATTAAAATAATTTTTATTTATTTCTTCTAGTGTCTTACTCTGATAAAATAGGGTATAGTTTCTCCATGAATAACATACCATACCATCTATGCTAGTCGGAAGCATCTGACTTGTGGGGAGGTTTGCTTGATGTCACGTAGTGAACCGACACATGGCATTAGTGTGTGGCACCCCGGTCAGGATATTAGAATGTTGACCCAATCAAAAATTATAATTAATTATTATTAAAAATTATTAATCCATATCAAAAATTCAAATTACAAAAGTGAAATTTTTAATTTAAAATTAATTTCGCACATGGTGGTAGAAATAGGCGTTTAAATGTAAAATGTTCATGTATTTACACTATTAGTATGTGATAATTAAATATAACAACTATTCCAATGACGCAAATTGAATTAAAATATGTATATATGAACAATATTTAATTTAAAAAAAATAAATATTTTAATATAAAATTTTAAACTATTTATAATAAATGTTAGTTTATAATTAAAACCTAGTATTTTCATTATTCATCAAAAAATGAAGCTTCTCTATAAATTACAAAAAATCACCCTAAGATAAAATTCACATTCGTAGTCCAAAAAATGAACATTATTTTTATAAAATAAAATTTATAAATGTTTTAGAATTTTGTTTCAAAACAAGTAATCTATTAAAATGTTGAAAAAATACGTTTAGAAAAATAGAGTTTTTATGAGTTAAATTGGATTCATTTTTATTTCAAATTTAGAAAACATGTATAAAGAATGATAAAAATTATATATAATATTATATATATAATTATTATTATTCTACTTGAGTAATTACATTTATTTTTTAATATATAACACCTTTGCGTGTAAAAAATAGTTTTTTATAAAAACATTTCCTTCATATTCAATTAGGTTTTATTTTTAATTATAATTTAATTCTAATCAAAAAATTGATTCTATTAGCATATAAAATATATATTTTAATAATTTAGTTAATATTATTCATTCCCACCATTCCAATGACTATGTGATAACTATCATGCTAAATAATAATATTAATATAATATTGTTGTACTATAATAATTAATCTTCCATGCAATATAAGACATTGCAAACATATTATGTTAATTCAAAAAGAATATTATTGTGGAATATAAAATTAGATAAAAATTTCATTGTGTGTAATGCATGGTTTCAATGAATTTAAATTAATTTGAAAGAAGATATTTCAATAAAATATCAAGATGTTATATCGTACACCCTCAAAATGGTATTCAAACATGAAATTTATATTTTTTTTATCAAAGGATAAAAAAATTTAGAATTACATTATTTACTTCCATATCATACAAACAATATAAAGAAAACAGTCCATAAAAATGGAATGTGAGAAACATAAAGGTCACCTAATGTTACGCATGACTAGGATTCCATATAGGGAGAACATTAGTGGGAAATTAAAAAATTTGCTTGGAATGGAAAAAAAATTCCCATTGACATAAAAAGAGTTATATAGAACGTGTTCAAGAATATATAAATGCACAAAAAAATCACCAGACAAATGGGTGTCAAAAAGGATATTGATATCATAAAAAATAATGGTAATATGATAGCATTTTATTTCTAGATCCTTTTTCTAAATTTGAAGTATTGTTTGATCCTCTACCCTGAAAACATATTTAAATATACATACAAAACAAATAAAATGTCATCCTTTTACCAATTTACACCACAATCTTCTCTTTTCCTCCATATAATTATTATAAAAGATGAATTTTTCCCACTAAAATCACTAAAATAGAATTATAAAGACCAGATAACCGTAAAAGGGATAACAAGTTATTCCTTTTTTCTTAAGTAATTATCCAAATCCAAAATGTTTAGTTTAGGTAATGATAATTCCAAATATAAATAAAGCTTCATATGATAAAATAATGTTAAAAATACAAAAATAATGGAACATTATAATAATAAATCATTCCATAACCCTATATCCAAAAGAAAATCAATTAAAAAAATTAAATAGTAAGTTAACCTCAATGTTTATCTCATACCTTATATATTTAAAACATTATGATATGGTGATATTCTTTTAATATAACATTAATTACTTAGTCACCAAACCACATTTCAATCCATTGGTAATCTATTTTTACTCCCACAATTACAGGAATATCTAAGATGATATAAACTCCAATGGTTTTCAATACATTAATACATTTTTTTCAAATATTTAATTAATAATTCAAATTAAAAATAAATATTTATATATACATTCACCCAAAAAAACATCCCCTAATAATTTATTACTATCCTCAAAATATTTTTACCATGTAAAACCCCAAAATAATCTCCATATGAAATTGAACATATGATCATCCTAAATCATATAGGCCTATAATTGTATGTGTATCTCCTAATATAACCACTTTTTAAAACATACTAATCTAAAAATTTATCTAAAAGGTCCTTTGATACAAACTATAATAGCATAAGAACCACACCCCAAGATGCTTTGTTTAAATCTTGAACTTTTCATTTTTGACTATTATGCTAAATTTTTTTACCCAAATTTTTCCATCCAATACATTAAATATAAAATTAAAATCATGTGTTTCTTAAATTCATTAGGACAACATATGTTAAGAGTTTTAGAGAGCTTTCCCAACTCCTGTATGACATGTAACCAAGACGTACAATGAATATTTCTCCCATTTTATTCATCTATTATTATATTATATAAAGTCACAAACATCATCCTTGTGAAATCCTTTCTTGCAATAAATATTTCAACATAATTATTTATATCCTAGAAAAAATTGAAACATTATAAGGTTGAGTTCAAATTCTCATTAAGGGTAAATATACACATAAATAATTGAATTTCATCAATGAGAATAAGAGTGATTAAGGGTGTGATGAGACAATCATTGTGAATGAGAGAATAAAATAAGAACTCGAACCCATTAATACTTATATCATCAAAAATTAAAACATGGTATAAGTCTTTTACATAGGAAATATCCATAAGAATTAATAACCATTAGCCATGAAATATCAGTACTGATCAAAAGTCACATCATAAACCAATAGATAAAATTGACCGGTATCTTGGAACATCATCGTATAGAACCCTTATAGGTCTATTATAGAACAATTATATGACCCATATAGAACCATTTCAGTTGTTATAAAAATTTGTAAAACATAAAATATAATTTTTCTAGACACTTAATCATTACCAAATTAATTGAATATCTATCTAGACGCACCTATCATATAGAATGTCTAAGGAAAAAAATGAGTAAAATACATAAATTTTTCATACTAAAACTTAAATAAAAAATAATTATTATTTTATAACATTATAAAACTATATTAAATAAATGGGTTTCATTTTAATCTCTTTCAAACATAGTTAACCAAAGTAAAATAAATTTGTTCTATAATAATATTATTGAATTAATATTAATCTATCCATATAAATATAAAAGATAGTATGAATAAAAAATATACCAAGGAAATGATAAGATAAAACAATTTTTTATAATTTTGAATAATGGAAACATAATTAAATTATCATTAAAACATTCTTGAGAAAAATACCCTTCTCATTTAAAAATTATCTTTTTAAAACATAACCAATTTTTGAAATCATTTACTTTGTAAACTACCTTTAGAATATATAAATGATTTTTAAAAAAATTATACCATTTTTTGAGTAAAATATTATATTTGTTTTGAAATACACTTTTTAAAAACATTTATGGGAACATTTTTATGAAAATTCTTTTTTTATGAAAAATTATTACTAATTGTATAGAGAAATTAAGTCAGATATTCATAAAAATAGTTTCTAAAAACATGTATGTAACAATGAGTAGAAAAATTAAAAAATTAATTTAAAATATCATAAATAGTCATTTCATATGATATTTCACGGGACTTATAATATTTCAATATTAGAGAGTAATCATACGCAATCTCTATAAACGATGAGATTGTAACAAAAGACGCGTATGATTTTGGTAACACAGAATAATAATCCCCATGAAATAATAAGATTATATAAAGTTTTTTATCTTATAAAAATGAGGATATTATTTATATAATATATAAAATGGGTAAAAAATACACTATATAAAAGAATATAGGTGTATAAAAAAACAAGGGTCTCATCAAAAAAAAGTTTCAAAAAAATACCTTATCATCATAGTTAAATTAAAACTATAAACCCCATGAAAGAGAGACAATAAAATAGATATATAAATTGAAATAAATTTAATTATGATAGTAATTTAATATAATAATTGTATTTATATACACCCCAAAATATCAGTAGTTTATGAATATGGAATATATATAAATGAAATTAAATTGAGATGAGAAAAATATTACCTCGCACATCCTTTTGATAAGAATGTTTTTAAACCTCCTATATAGTGGTTTTTAACATGTTTTTACTTGTTATAGAACCATATTAATATTTTTAATAACATATATGATTTTATCATGTCCTTTTATTACCCTTTTGTAAATTATATTATATTAATGTTGTGTTTTGGGTAATAACCAATTTTGTTTTCATATATGTTTTGAATTTCATTTATTTCTGCTCACTTCAATCATTGTTTCATTATATGCATAATTTAAACCATTATATAAATATAATATATATTTTTTATGAATGTATTTATATTAATCCATAATGTTTATTTATATGAAATTAAATACACCATTCATGAAGATGGTGGGTCATGTGTACAAATGAATAGTGTTTTAATTTTCTTATCATTTAGAAAGAAATATAATGAAAATTATATATATATTTATATTATCATTAAATAATATTATATATTTCATTTTTATCACATTTTTAACTCAGCGTTAATATTTTCCATGCAATACATGAGTGAATCAAATCATGTTGGGAGGTTATAGTCTACCACACACATAAACAACATTATCGTACTCCCACAAAATGGAATGCATGAAGTAATGTGTTATAAAATAATTTCATGATCATAATAAACTAATATATGTCATCTGAAAATATTATTTACATCATTATAAAGACATTTTATAGCGGTAATAGAAAATAAATGGCATGGGTTCGTGAGTCGGTAGTCTGTAGTACACATTAACAATGATTTCTTAACCCATTTGATGGAACTGTGTGTAGTTATATGACATACCCTTAAAATGGAAATAATAGTACATGTAAGATACATATGATATTAGATAATAATTTTATAAAAATATTTTAATGAGGTGGATAATGAATTAAAATAGAAATGCTAATTTGATAATATTACTTATTCTCCAGGTATCTTATTTTGGTTTATAAAATAAGAAAATCCCAGGTGGTATTTATGACTAATGGAAGGATTCTAATATTATTTAGTTTAAGAGTACAATTTATCATTTCATGTATTTTCTGAGCTGAATGGATTCATAAATGTGAAAATAAGAGGAGAGTGAGAGGCCTTTTATAAGTGGGGTGATTGGAAAACATGTAAATATTTCCAAGAGGGGATTCCAATAATGTTTTATTCATTTAAAGTGGATTCAATAAAGAAAAAACAATATACTAGTGTGGGTAATGTCAAAATATGTCCAAGAAATGGTTTTTGGAAAAGGTTCTAGGTCATTTTCGCCCTATGTTTAATGATTAAACACTATGTAAATCCGTTTTTACCTTAATAACTACAATTTATTACAATTTATTTCACTAATATTTTTGAAATAAAAATATTTTTTTCTCAATTATCCATTATAAATTATATTGATTCCAATTATTGGATAAATTTTCCAAATTCAAATCAAACAAGTCACAAAATTTATTTTAACATAAATCCTGATGATGCTTTGAGAAAGTCGATTTTGAAAGTTAAAATGTTTAAAATTATTCAATGTTTTTATTTAAAACAATATATGAATATTATAAAAAGGATCTTAATAATATTTATATATGAAAATTTAAATAGTTTTTACTTTAAAATAAATTAAAAATTTTAGTAAATGTTATAAATTATTTTGATTAAAATGTACCTTTTAATTAAAATTTATTATTTTCACTATTTATCATAAAATGAAACTTATCGCAAAAATAAAAAATCAGCGTACGTAAATTTTGATATTATGATTTCAAAAATTAATTTTATTTTTTCAAACAAAAATATTTAAATTGAAAAAATTAACTTCTAAACATGTGTTCCCTCAAAAGGTGTCAAAACTACCTTTAGAAAAATACACCTTTTTTTGCGAAAAATTGGATAAATTGTTATATCATGACTTGAAAACACATAAGATAATTGTTAAAAATTATATAGAATATTTATTAAATAAATATATATATATATATATATATCATTAATATCAAGCATTAATTTTAGTTAATTTAATTTATTAAGATAAAACTCTATTGCGTGCATAAAAATGTTTTTTTATAAAAAAAATATCCTTTATATATAGTTGGATTTTATTTTCATTTATAATTAATTGGTAACCAAAGAATTCAATTTATAAACATGTGTCATAAATATTTTAATAATATAGTTAATATTATCCATTCACTCAATTTCAACATCAAGGTGATATCTATATTGATAAAAAATAAAAGTAATAGTATAGTGATGTTTGGTAAAACATTGACTTGTGTGTAACATAGGTTATCAAAGAAACATAATGTTATTTGAAATAAAAGATAAACAATGAGTTTAATATAATTCATTATAAACATTTTGTTACATATAATTCATGGTATAAAAAATTATTTAATTTATAAGAATATATTTCATAAAATCAATGGACGTTATAGGCCGAGCCTAAATTAAATTAGGGGTGATTCAGAGTTAAACTAGGTGTCCCAAAAAATTGAAATAAATTTATTTCAAAAAAATCTTGCACATAATTTTTTCGGTTGGTGATCAAAATTAAACAAACCATACATCGTAACTCCTCGCCTCTAGTGGCCCTATTTTTAGGGTGTGTGGTTCTTTCGGATGGTTTGTTTTACTATTTGATAATTGTGAAAACCGCCTCGGTCTAATGGATCAAGATTTTCAATGGGTGGACCCAAGTTTTCTTAATTCATGTTCCTCATATAGTGCCTCGATACAGCCATCACGATTTTTCATACCAAACCAATGGATTTTCCTTAACTCTGCACCAACCCTAAAAAGCCCCATTTGCCAAAAAAGAATACAAAAAATTTCAAAATATTCCAAAAAAATACCCAAATCAATGGATATTTAAAAAGGGTCAACAAGTACCTTTAATAAATTAACAGGGTGTTATAACCTCCTAACTATAGAGGATTTATGTCCCTATAAAGTGATCTACGTTTGGAACTCCCAAAAGAGAAGTCCACTACTACCCTATCAATGATTCTCACTCTTACATATCAATATTTCCCCATATGAACTTCCATAGAAAACAACCTAAGGGAATTTTTTACCACTTATTACTTGATCTTGATGATCCATAATCGGAACTAGTATCTCATAAATAATTGTATGGGATCAACATCAACATCCTCCAATTCAATAATATGGTAAGGATCAAGTTTATGTCTTCTCCTATGGAAAACAAGAAGTAAATCAGGAATCGAGGCCAAGAGGGATGGTAAGTCTAACTGATATGAAACCATTCCAAGTAACTCAATGGTCTCAAAGGGACAATAAAACATTGGAAAAACATACCCTTCACACATAGTGGATTATTTTCCATGTGAGGTGAAGCTCAAAGAAAACCCTGATCACCAACCTCAATCTATATTATCTGATGAATATAGTAATAATATTATTTCTGATGGATCTCTACTATGACCAACCAATTTTTGTTCAATTGATCCTTTCCTATTATCTCTAAAGTAGGACTCATCCCATTAATTAAATTCTCCCCCAACACAAACTAGAATAAGTGATATCTACTTGGTAACCTATTCATATCATTAAAGGGTTCCGTCTTTATTGAATCTTAATAACTACTCTTTTTGGAAAAATTTATAAGACGAAAATGTTTTTCCCAGGTCCACAAAAATCAAGAATGCAAGACTAAATTATATTTTCAAGAACCATGATACCAATAATTGTCTATCTAACTATTTGAAGATTATAACTCATTCTCAATTTCAAAAAGTTACACATTTCCCCCTAAAAAAATTTCTATAAATTATTCGTGAACTTGGTGTCCCGGTTAGGTACAATCAAATAAGAAACCCCATAAAGTCTCACTATCTATGGAACATATTAGTTTTAAAGAAATTTGACATTTTCACTTCCTTTATAAGTATGAAATGAGCACATTTTTTAAGTTGATCAGTAAAAACCCAAATCACATAAATTTTATTATGATTTCATGGTAAAATAATAAAAAATTATATAGAAATATTGCTCATCTTCCATAACAGAATATGTAATGTTTGAAAAAAATACATAAAGTCTCTAGTATTTCAGAAAAATATATTTTCAAATCATACATCATGATGAAAAATATTCAATCTGACACATCAACCCAGGGCAACGATACTGAAATATGAATTCATGATATATCCTTGTAACCCCACTATTTATTAACAAACATGAATAATATCCACTATCCCTCAACTCCGACCTCAAGTAAATAAGAACACCAAAACATATATGAATGTACATATCTCACCTAGAATAAAAATAAAACTCAACCAGTGACT
Organism: Viscum album; assembly: GCA_963277665.1. Classification (NCBI taxonomy): domain Eukaryota; kingdom Viridiplantae; phylum Streptophyta; class Magnoliopsida; order Santalales; family Viscaceae; genus Viscum; species Viscum album. Next base: position 1,469,276,513 of record OY728146.1, read on the forward strand.
CCTCACCATAATGGATTTTACCTTAAATTTGGTACCCATTTAATTTCACCTTATCGAGATGTCCTCACTCATCAAATCCAAGAACACCATTCCACCAACCTCATCCACTATCAAGATCATTTCTTAAAAAATCTCATTAGATACCACACCTGAAATGATTCATTTATTGACTATGTTAGTAATTTAATTATCAGTGCATCTATAACCACATTCCCTTTATCATTATAGTTTGAATTATCAAAATCATAATTCTGAATATACACCACTCTCTGTCTCTTTTATAAATTAATATCCCTATCGGAATAAAATATTTTAGGATATTTTTATCACCAATCATGGTAATCTATTCCTCGAATAGATATTTATCCATCATTTTGAGTTTATGAAACAAATACATTCAACAAAAGTTCATGGGTAGGTAATTTCATATCATGAGTTAATAGCTAGTGAGATCCATATTCCCCATGTATATCCCCTGTATCAAGACACATCCCATACTTTTACTAGAATAATTGAAGAAAATTTTATAACCTAAATATGGTTCTGGAAGAATCAAATTGGGTTATCAAGTCAACCTCACCTTTAGTTCCACAAATAATATTTGAAATTTTTCATTCCATTAAATATGTACACCATTATTGGTTAAAGCGCGCATCGAAGATGCGAGCATGGGGAAATATGAAACAAAACGCCTATAATTACAAGCCAACGATAATATTCTCAAGATATCAAACCCATATCTGAGGTACACCCCAAAACAACTGTTATAACATTTCTATATAAAATTTTATTCTCATCTTATTTGTCACATGCAACATAAATTTCACTTTCGGGATCCAAATGGAAATTTTCATTGTTTACCATATAGAAGAATTTTATTTCAGGGTTCAAAGAATGATATCAAAATGTTTAATATTATCCTCCTATAACATATAATGCACAAAAATATCACCCACATACACAATAATAAATGATTCCAAATAGTGATGAAGGATTATGTCCATCAAATCCATAAATACTATAGGATTGTTATTGTGACTTAATTAAATAACTATAAACTCAAAATAACCATAAAAACTCTTAAATATGGTCTTGGGTGTATCCCCTTTGTGTAGTCTCATCTTTTTGTACCTAAACCAATGTTTAATATTTGAAAACCATAAATGACCCTCTAATATGTCAAAAGATTTCATTTAATCTAGAGAAATGATATTTGTTTTTAACAATCCCCCAATTCAACATTTTATATTGCACACAATTTATGAGTCTCTTTTATTCCTTATTAGTAAAATGAGACAAGTGAAGACTATAGTTAAACACTAAAATGAATAAATCCCTAATCCTTTTTTTCCTCAATCGAGAATTTTTGTTCTAGCAACTTAGGAGGTCCCATTAGATAATATAACATATTAATGGGAATCATACTAATAATCATTTAAATAATAAATTCAACCTATCTCTTTGGTGGTAACCAAGAAGAATAATTTTGGAATACATTGTGGTATAGTCACACCACTAAAAGAAGTGGATTTCCAAAACAGGGATCAAGAACATGAAGATTCGTCTCAAAAAACTAGATGATCTTACCCTATAATAAAAATAAACAGGCTCTGGTCATCCCTATATATATTCCCACCCGCCCCGAAAAATAGGTTTGACTCCATCCTAAGATAAATAATTCAACAGGTCAACGATGAAAATCTATATGGGTCATAACGTTGGTCTTTTAATCAATGAAAAGTTTCATAATGAATACGTCTACACTGAAATCTAAAAATTCCAATATCACCTCATATTATGATATTATCAACCAATATTCATGGCACATGAATCCTTATTTGGACTTCTTTTCCTAATATGAGGAAATATCCCACAAGAACAACATATGTTCCAAATATAATCCCAAAACATCAACTGATATATATGATATAATACAATTATTGTCACCTATATCAAGAAAATATAGAACCATAAAAGATGAAATAAACTATGTGCCTCCAACAATAGTAGGACCGACTTGATATTCCTCTACTAAACACCCTTCCACATAATTTTTTCTAGTAATATACACATGGACTTCTTCCCCAAAATGAGGGTCAGAACCACCACCCTAGAATTATTGGTATAAACCAATGAATCCTTGTTGAGAGTTGATATATCCTTACCTTTTATGGATATACTTTCAATAAAATTATTTATATTTCATAATAATCTACAATTATGAATAGTATTAAGAGTCTCTATAAATTTATTCTTGGTACAAAAATGCCTTCCAAGTTGGTAGTAGATAAATTTATATTGTCCTGATAAATCCCCCAAGACTAGTCTTGGAAAAAACATATTAACCATGATCTTCCTTTTATATCTAGAAGTCAAAGACTGGATAGAAATTGTTACAACTCAATCTCCTTTAAGAATAATCACCTTTATAGTCAAGAGACACATAGTAATCCTCATAGACCAAATTTACAGCCTCAATCCAACCTCAAACCATCATTCCTTTAGTTATTCATTACTGAAATACTATGATGAAAGACCTAAGAGCTCAAAAGGGGGGACATACTATTTAACAGTATGTTCCCCTTGGTCCTTGGTCAAAAAACTCATTGTTCATCAATACATGGAGCATCTCAGGGTAAAATTACTGATTGAATATTTTCATGAAACATTTATCGGTAAGATCTTAGTGAATCATTGTTTTCAAAGTAGAATACCACTATCGCCTTTTATCATTTAATGTATATGTGGAAAAAATACATTCGAGTCTTTATAAGACTTCAAAAATTCAAGAATTGCATCAATTCACTCAAGCCACTCCTTATAATCCTAGGGACTTTTTTACAGAAAAAATATCGGAGAATGCTTCATAGTGAATAGGAATACATGATTCACCACTCATAATAGGATTCTGAAACCCACATGATCCATATTATAAATTTAATAAATTATAGCTTCCACCAAAGAAGGGTATATAAGAGGATTCACCTTCAAATCTCATCTTGAGGCTTCCTCTATATGATTTGAATGATAAATTCATAGAGTCATTATCTGTTAGGTATAAAAAATAACCAATAAATATTAGAGTACATTATAAAACCATATAACCTAATATAAGAATTAATTTGAATTCTATAAAACACCCAGACATTAATAAAATAATGAATTATATGAAAAAAACGTGTTAAGAAGTAATAGGTCCATTTAAAAAAACTATGCATATAGTTAATTCATGTGAACTAAAAAAAGTATCAAAATTGGTAGAAATGTTTTTCCACACAAGGTAACTCATGTTATGAAGTGAAATTGATATGTCCAAGAACCCTTCTGCACATACTTTTAGAATTATTTTAGTCCTAACTCCTCTCTTCCCAACACACATAACCAAACATAAGAAGTGGGAACATACTTAAAGCAAGTCTTCAATATGCTTCCTTTCTATAATATGTCAACATGAGTCAACTAGACAAGGAACATGATCTATCTCATCATAGTGGCGAGGTGAAACATGAAATGGAGACAATCATTATATTAATTGAAAAAAAACAAAACCACAGAATTTTAAGAAAATTATCCATACGATATCCATACAATCCGATCCAAACTAACTAAACAAGAAATTATAAAAAATAAGACCAAAATATATCTATATGATCAATCTTAACCTTTTTACTATCCCTATGAGATATAAATGTTAATAGGATAATATATAATGCTACAAGATTCCCTTCCCTTTTCCTGCGTCTTAAAAAATAATGTCTACAACTGCCCAAAAGAAAAATTAGTGTGTGGTAACATTGCACGGTGAGATTATATCATTTGATCTATACAATATATAGTATCAAGAATGAAACATTTCTAGAATTAATATAAATATAGTTTTATAGTTATTTTTTTAAAATCAAACCATTTTTCTTTCATCCCTTGGTTTTTCATTAAACTATTTCATATTCTAAAAATTAGGAATATGACAAGTATACGTGATAAATAAAAAAATAGTAAATAATTCAATCCATTAATGTACACTAAGGTTAACATGTAAGAAAATAACCATGACCAATCCATAGTGTTAAATAAAATGAGACTTTAACCATAGAAAATTTATCATGTGAAATCATGTGTGAGATAATAACAATGACCATTACATCATTTGAATTTCTAAAAATGAATGATAAGGAACACCATTTGGTTTCTAGACTATGTGTTTATGTATTATATTTAAAACAATAGTCCTAATCCATATCAATGGTGTTCCAACCAGTATAACATATAGAGGCATTATTCACACAAAAGTGACAGAAAACCATATATGGAATAACAGAAACCATGAGTGACATGTATATTCCAGATGCAAGTAGGGTTCCTAAAGTGACAGTTTGTCAAAAAAATATAAAATCTATGCTTCCAATTTTTAAAATGTTTTCAAATCCAATCCAATACACATCAATTTTTGAAAACTAAATTTTATACCAAAATAAAAATTTAAGAATTTAATCAAACACTTATGGTATAGATTCAATTTTCAAATAAAACACCTTTAAATCATTATTTATTTAAAAAAAATTCATTTTAATAAAAAATAAATTCAATTAAAAGAACAAATCAGAGGAATTTACCATAACAATAATCATTTATTAGAATTTTCCCTTTCTATAGAAAAACCTACCTCAATAACAGTGGTGGAACTAATAGCCTTAGAAAATGATGAACATGGAATAATAGGTCACATCCTCATTAATATAGATCCATAGGAAACTCCTTGATCCTCATTAAATCCCATCATATCTGCCATAATAATCCCCTTAATGTTCCATAAGATGAAAGGATAATAGGTCGAATGGGGATCTATCAATATAAGACAAAAACTGATAAAATATGCAATATACCATGGGTTGATCCACCAAGAATGAAATTAATATACCTAGAAGGGAGATTCCTCCAGACCATAGGGGAAGAATTTAGTTGATCCTAGATAAGACCAGGGGTTATTAAAAGCTAAATTGAGGGTATAAGTAATTTTAAATAAAATATTATGGGCATTAAGAATGTGTAAATAATTTTCAGGGTTAGGTTGTCCAGTAAATAAAACAGTTTTCCCAAATCATGTTCCACTAATAAACCTTTTATTAGGGAGCATGATTTCACTGCACGGTTTTTTCTCCCCATGTATCAACCATGAAAACTCCCTCTATCCATGTTATTATAATTTTTATTTCTTTTTAAAAAAATTTAGAAAGTCTGTGCCCCTTCCCATGGAACAACACAAGCCAAACGATTTTCTATGGAAAAAAAACTCTATTAGTTCATACCATTAACCAAAAATTCCTAGCCCTATAGTCTATGAAAACTTTTGAAAATATCCCAATAAACCACAAAGGAATACCCAGCTCAAAGGAGACTAAAAAGTGTTATGAATTATAAGAAATAAATAAACAAAGCATTAAACTCTTCATTCATCAACATGTCATAGGATACCTAATTGTTGAATTTCAATAAAACATTTTTTCTACATCTTCCTATCAATTTATAATCCCTTAAATCATTATTTAATAAAATTTAACCATAATTAAATTATTTTCAACATGGAAATAAATTTATAAAAATTTTAAATTATATTTTTAAAGGGGAAAATCCAGACATCCATACAATCTAAAACATTTCAAAACATTTTTATTCTTGAAAGTATAGCAATAATAAATATAAATTAAATTTTAATGGAATACATATTTAATGTCTGTAAATAATAATTTTTGCAACATATACAAACATTAAAGAAGATTTTATACATAAATTGATACCTAAAAAACATTTGAATTTTCAAGTGAAATTATTGAAGATAAATTTCTCTAGAAAGATGATTTCAAAATAAAAAAAATTCACCCTTAACTATGGTTTTCAAATCTAAAAAACAACATGTTTCAAAAATAAATCTCCCTTGAAAAAATGGTTTTTTCAAGGAAAACATGAAGTAAGGGATTAAAAAATATTGTTATTAACTTACGTAAACATGTTCTAAAATAATTATATATATTATTGAAAATAGAATTTACCTTCAACTTTTGTCTTGTAGAATATCTTATCTGTTTTCAAGAGATATTCACAAGACACTTTATATATATCTCTAATTTTCCACACCCATTTCTAAATGGTATTCACTTAATGAAAATATTTGGATTGAAAACTATTTATATACCCATTTCATTAGCAATAAATTCATATTTAAATAATGTGGATCGGTATGGTTAAATCATAATCTATGTATATATCAAGATTTCTAAAATTTACATTATAAGGACACATACATAATATATTAATTTCAGTATTTGTATGTTGATATCATTTATTTAACATCCAACAAAAATCCAAAAATAGTTCCATATTCCAGTTTCTTGCTGTGAAAGAATAGAATGTTGATCAATATTATTTAGTAATAAGGAAAATGTATATATATAATGTAATTTATTATGGATGGTTCTTATTGTTTAAAAGTATGTAGAATATGTATATATATAAATACATTGATGTAACCCAAAAATCCAAGTGAATTGGGTGGTTTAAAACATATTTTGGGTGATCTTGTGTATATTATGTGATTATTAGTTATATCTCTCTCTATGTCTTTTTAATTATTCCCCAATAATCTTCAAGAAGATTTTCCCAGAATCTATAGTGATGTTATAGTTTTCTAACCATACAATGGATTTTGTGATTTTAAAATGACATGGTTTTATGTCCATGCATTCATCTTGGGTTATCACTAAATAATAAATAAATGAATAAATAAATTTACAATAGATGAGATATATCTATAGGATCCCTTTCCTTTGTTTTTTTCTCAAAAAATTACAAGCATATCATAATATTAGGATATGTGTAGGGGTTTTACATTTAATGAAATTGTGATGTACATATAGTGGAGGATGAAGGAATATTTTGGAGAAAAAAGAAGGATATGATGTCATGTTTGGATAGGTCTACTATGAGATAGATGTTGATCCATTATGTGATCAGATTGATTATGTTCTTCTAATTGGACCACTATATTATAAGTAAAACTTCTAATGGAATGTTAATAGCTCATGGATAATAAAATTTTACCTCAAAAGAATTTATTTTCAATTGATATTATATATATCAACTACCCTCGACATTGATTTTTTCCATAGAATAATGGTATTGGGACCCGGACACACATACATAGAAAATCACCCACAACATGCTACGCCACGGGGTCCATAGGAAACCATGAACAACTTTAGGTGACCCTATGTATATTTTGTGCCATATGAGGGCACTATGTATTCCCAAGTACTCATCGACTACCAGGAAGGCTAGACATGCTAGTTCACATGTGGGGGTTGAGCTTTCTCCCCATATGTGTATTATAACTGATATTGATTTATTATTTTCCCATTTTGTATGTATATAAGTAAGAATTATTTATCTAAAAATAATATTAAATATTTTTAATCAATTAGTTACTCATTTAGAATTTTCATTTAGAATATTTATATATTTATTATATTATTATTAAATTAAATTTCTATCCATATTGAAAGTATTTTAATCATAAAATTTATACAGGTTTCACAATTGATTACTTTTAAACAATTTTATTATAAAAATATTTCCAAAAATTTTGTAACGGAAAAAATTAAAAATATTCACATACTACTATAATTCATTATATAGTTTAGTAAAAAGATTTTGATATTAATTTAAAAATATCTTTAAATACAATTTAAAATGTTCAAAAAAATTAATATTCCCTCAAAAATAAAAAAGGAATATCTTTTTATAAATTAAAAAGTTAATAGATAACCAAATCATTTTTTCAGTAATAAAATCATTAATTTTCATTAAAATTAATCATATAATTATTTATTTCAAAATAAAAATTATCTATTTATTATATTTTATTCAAATAAATATTATTATTAAATGAATTGAATATAATTATCAAATCATTGATAGTTTCTCATATAAATGGTATGAGCACTATATGATATTTCATCTCAATTTCGTATTTATATAGTCATATTTGGTATTAAGAATATAATTATTTGTATGAGGTCTATTTAATTACCATTTTATATATTATTTCATAAATCTCTTTATATTCATAGTATTTAATGTTTTATTTCATTATATTTATATAATGGGTTAATGACTCAATGGATACCAAAGTAGAAAGGGTTTATGCATCAATATCATTTTATTTGGGATTTTTTATTATTTAATTTCCATTAAATGAAATTATTTGATCATTTTGTAAAAAAATTCTTAATTTTTTTATCCAATGGTTATTCGTGAATTTTTTAAGTAATAGTATCATTTCCCTCCCTTTGTAATAAAAATCATTGAGTCATGTCTTCAAGAAAATAATCCTTTATTTAATCCTTCTCTCAAAAATAATTTTCCTACCAAATCCATGTTTTTTAATAATTTTTTCAATAATTTTTTTAATATTATCAAATGATTTCATTAAATCATTTTTATCAATAACTAGATTTTTACAAAATAAAATCAATAGGAAACTTATTTTAATTTTCTGAGCTATTTGATTTTTAACTTTTCTAATAATAATGTGAAAGAAATATGTTTTTAACATATTTAGTATGAACTAAACTTTCCCACTATCATGAAATATCTTCATATTGAATCTTGATTTAAAATTATACATGTCTATTTTCAAAAAAAACATTTCTCTTATTATTCTAGAAATTTTTAGTTTTTAAAAGTGATTTTCAAAGTGACAAGGGCACTTTTCATTGCGAATTGTATTTAATGATCTATTTATGAAATTTCTATTCATCAAAGACAACAACCCATGATTTTACTTGTACAAAAATAAATATATATTGAAATGATGTCATGATTATTCTTTATCTTTATCATTTATGATCATTTTGACTAAGGAAAGTATGTAACTTAGATTCTTGGGATCATTTTTCATTGGAATTTATAAGTATCTTAATAATTATTATTCTATGTATCATAGATGTGACTATTTGCTAAACTATTTACCATTTTTAATAATAATGATTACATTGAATGTAATTTGTTTAAATGGAAAATATTAATAAATTCATATTCCCTAATAAATATTCTTAGTAATTGATATTGAATAAAGTTTATGAATTAAATTCGTCAATCATTATATGGGGATTTCATCGAACATTCCATTATGGGCGTGGCCCTGAATTATATAGAGCATTGATTAATTGATATGTCTCTTCATAAAAATGATTAAGATATAATTAAATGGTTCTTAAGACATTGTTTTAAACTATCTTGGAAAACATCAAGATGGAATATCATTATTTCTGAGATAATTATGTCTAATATTACTCAATTCCATTTTTCAAAATTTAGTAATTATTGTCCATAAGAATATATAATAGATATTATCCATGTATTAGCATTATGATCGTTTAATTATATATAAGAAATTATGTGATCATTATTTATACAATGAATATTATTATTTATCATATAGTTATTGATTAAATGAAATGTATGTTTGGTTATTTTTCTTGAAATATTGGTTATAAGTTACTAATTAATTGTTGTCTCTAGTATATTTAACCATAAATCAGAATTTTATCTCACCATAATTTTTTTCTTCCCCGGTATAAGAATAAGGAATTTGATAATGAGTTTACAGATGTGGATTATTTTCATTCACTCGATAGTATTTTATGCTTCAAATGATTCGAAAAACTCATGAGTGTATCATGTTTTCCAACACTACTAAACATTCATACCTATAAAATGGGATTTCATATATATAACACCAATTTAATAATTCAACTCTTTCTCCAAGCTACTTGGGTTTGGGTATTTATAGTTTTTTAAAGTATGTTTAGTATAAATCATAGGGACTAGATTTTACAAAACCAAGAATATAAAATGTAATCTTATAACTAAATTTGAGTTTAATTCTATATATATTAAAATATCATAATGTTTGGTTGAGTTAGGGATTATATAGTTTTTTAAGAAATACATTCCATTTAGGATACTATAAGTGGATGTGTATTTGTACTCATTTTATGTAGTGGTAATCACACAAAAAAGGGTGTGTTGGGATTTTAATCGATCATCAGCTGGTGGATGACAATGAGCCTTGATGGACACCTAATTTGACACTATTGGGAGATATTCTAGGGATAATTCACATTTTAATTATGAGTCATTATGAAGAATTTCAATAAATGAATATAATGAATAACCTAGGTTAAACCTAATATTTCTTATACTGAAAATAAGGTTCCATGATTTATATATCCTGTAAATGGTTATATGGGTTTCCCTTAAGATTATTATTTCTCACATTATGATTATTTATTATAGATAATAGATAGAACCCCAATAAAACATGTTACCATTGAATATTATTTTCATTGTGATGATTATGGGGGACCAAAGTGGATAATAAATGTAGAGCAATATAACATGATTATGCTTAATTAGTTTTCCTAATATATGATTAACAACATATACCTTAACCTACTCTCAAACATGATGAATAAAATAAGGATGATGTCTTCAAATATCACCAATGGTGGATACTATGGAGGAATGAACGATCATTTTCCATCATGTATGAAATCTAGAAATAAAATACTAGGATAATATCTCCAAGGAATAGGAAAATGTTTTTATTGTTGAAAATATGGGCATACAGTAACTAATTAATGTGGAAAATTTAGGAGTTCAATGGGGGAAATAAATTTCATTCTAGTGATATATTAATAGTTTATTGTCTTGAATGTGTGGACTATGTTTATTATCTTAGTCAATAACCTCTTTTAAAGGTTAACACTTAGTCTAAGGTAGGTCCACTATTGATGTAAAAGTTTTGAATTATTTATGTATTAGGTTTCAAGGATTATATAGTAGATGTATTATTATGAATACTATTTTGGGTTATATGAATCATGAAAAATATTAGGGATGAGTTTATTTTTTGGTGTCATATATGTCCAATTATAATATAAACTCAATAATTATAGATATCATTGTGGGTTTTTGAGAATACATTTATTCAAATGATCAAATTATTATACACTTATTTTGGGGTTTTATGTGAGGAGATTCTCTAATGATTAATGAAATTTTGAGATATATTTATTTGGATTTAGGTATATGTTACCCCTATGTTCAAGATTAAGTATTATTTGAGAAATAATTCTCCCTTAGAATTTTTAAAGGCATTGATAATCATTATGGTCAAAATTATCATTAATGTTCATTTAACAATAGTCAAATTAGATTAATTGAATTTTTTGGAAAAACTTGTTGTTGGGGAACCCTTATTTGTAAAAAAGTGATTTGATGGTTATTGATAATTTTTTGGATTTTCATCATATTTGATGGGAACATTATAGGAGTTATCATAGTATAGATTTAAAAAAACGACACCACACAAGTCGAGTGATAACATGTGGTATCTAAAATGTATGTGGGGATTGAACCCACATCCTATGTGTGATAAGGGAAAAATTATTAAACTATCTACATGATGCATATGTTAGTGATAAATTATTTTTAAATAAATGATACGGATGATTGAAACTTGTGAATAGATTATGTTGAATTCTGGGTGTATCTTTTGAGGTTATAGAGATTAATTTATTATATTGGATAATTTTTTTGATCAATTTTGGTTTTCGTAAGTATTTATAGATTGTTAGAATGACTTTTCCCTCTTTTCTCTATCTTATATTATTTTATAAATTAATTTTAGGGCTTCAAATATAAAAATGAATATAGGATATTTATTTCATATTGAAATAAATGAAGTAAAAATTGATCCAAGAACACCCAATGAATGAAATAGTTCTAATAAAATATAATAATACCCATTAACATTGATTTTTGGATATCTCTATCCTGAAAGTAAAAAAACAATACCTTTTATTTCAGAGAAGTAACTTGAAATAAAAAAGTCAACATTTACCATCATATCCATTGAATCAATTTTATTTTTCACCCCTCATCATTTTATAGTATTTTATCAACTAACATTCTCTTGATTAGTCACATTTATTGGGATCAATGATCTCTGTCACTATCCATAATTTTTTACTCTTTTCTTCCTTCTCAATATTATCCAATACCACTAATTTTTTCCTACATAGAAACCAAATTATTTTTTATTATAAATGAAATTTGTACTTCCCTTTCTCACTTATCCTTAGAAATTATTTTTAATCATTTTTAAAATATGTAATTTTAACAAAGGTATTTTAAGTTGGAAGACATTTTAATTTTGAGATATAGTTAAAATTATGAAGATAAAATTTATTTAATGTGGGGGAAATGTATCACACATTAATTATAGAAGAATTCCATTGTGTTCAATAACGTATGTGACATGTGATACTGAGCTTAAAAGTCCATTAAAAAATATTATTTTAATATAACCATTATAACTAAAAGGCTAAATTGGTGGATATTAAAATTACTAACTAAATTATGAAAATTATATGGTTTACACAAGTATAATGTAAATTCCTTGGTTTTTAATAGATTATAAATGAATATGAAAATAATTTTAAACAGAAAATAATTTTTTTCTAAAAACCTATTTTTATGCACGCAGTGTGTTTATAACATATTTAATGAAATTAATTACTATTCATAATTTATTTTTTAAAATTAACATATTATAATTTAGAAAATGAAATTATAAAATTTATAATTTATTTTTATAATAAGTGAATAAAAATAAATCCATTTTTGTACATAGAAACAACACTTTTTTAAAAAGAGTTTCATCTCACTTTACGCACTTAATTTATATATATATTCCCAATTTCTAAAATTTTATTTCGGAAAATAAATATTATTTTTAAAATCATTATTTTAAAATTATTCTATGTATAATTTTTAGGAATTTTTTAGAAATATTAATTTATTGATGAATAGTTAATTAATGTTTATTTTTAATTAAACTAACATTTTAATTTAAAAATTTATACAGGTTTGTTTTTTCATGTAAAATTAATTCAATTATATTATTATTAATCCAATTTTTTCAATGAAATGTATTCTAATTTTACATTTGATATAAAAAAATTAATAGTTATGAAATCATTTCATTTGAAGACCTTATTAATTCTCACTTGTGAGATTAATTTTTAATTAAATTCAATATAAAATCTGAAATGGATTTGATGAAATAAATTACAAACGTGAAAAAATAATAAATAATAATAAAATAATAATTTAAAAAATTCATTCATCATAATTATGAGTAATGATAGAAAAAAATTGATTATTATGGTTACAGATAAAATAAGTTTTTGTCTAATGCCAAAAACAATGTTAAAATTTATTTATCACAAAAATAGAACTTTTATGTAATAAATTTGATTAAATATTTAAAATAAGTATTTAAAAATGGTAAAATAAGGGTCATTTATATTTATTCTCATATAATGAATTACCAAGGTAAACTAATAAAAAAGTAGTTACCAGTGTAAAATCTGTCATGGTAAAAGTTTGTAAACTTATTGGATAAAGGAATAAATGATTAAAACTATTTCTTATGGGTTTTTATGATCTGTATAAACCATTAAAAATGGAGCACATCCCCTCAATTCATCACACCTTTAAATCCATTTACCACTACTAAAACCTAAAAACATATATATCCAATATCCTTAGATTCAATATCTTGGTTATTTTCTTCCTAATACACCAATTCTAGGGACTTTAATAGGAACATCCAAAAGAGGTTTTTCTATATGATGTAAATCATCATCAATCAGATTCTCATTTTTACTTATTTTTTACCACCTTCAATTATGTATTATAAATTCCAGTATAACGACACTACTATATAAAATATTAGTATATGTTATTAATTTTATGGTATAGTATTTATCTATATCCTCCTCTCTCAAATGAAAAAAAGTTCACACATTTGCACAAAAAAATACCACTTCACAAACTAATGTAATGTTTTCCCATCACCAACTCACATGAATAGTCGTAGTGATGGGAATAATAAATATTTATGATATATAAAGAAATTATGTTAATTTTATAAATTTAATATACCATCAACTTTCATTTCATAATCCCTCGTTAAAGAGATTCTATCATAAATCAGGTGTACGTATAGCCCATTATATCCATGAATTGATGTGGTAAATTTTCCATGTACAACATTCAAAAATTTCTATAAAAAGGTAACTAATGAATAATTTTTATATTTATAACAAGAATTTAATTCAATTTATGAAGGATATATACCCTATTAAAATCCTTTAATTCTATGACAAAAAATGATATAGAATATGAGGCGGTTAACACCTGAAACAATTGTTATAATGAAATATTATTACAAAATGGGTGGTACGTTGACATAAAAAGATCATATATGATTTTATAATTATGAAAATGGTTCTGGAAAAAATTTATAACTTTCTTAAAACTATTATAGTGTGATTTATAATTATGTTCAACTTTAGGTAAGCATGAGTTAAGGGATATAATCTAAATTTATTTCATTGAGGATTATATTAATTTTATGCTCCTAAATTATTATATATGGTGAATATGTGATACCATTATCATGTACTTTCTTGAATCATTAATATTTCATGTTATTTTTTTAAAATAGAAATTATTTCATTTAAGAGTATTTGAATTGATTGTTATCATGTGGTAAGGAGTTTGATAACAAAATTTATTTTTATTTATTAATATTACTACATCATTATTGTAAATATTTTAATAATATGAGTGTAATTTGATTTGATTATTTTATGTTATGTTTTCAATTTTTATGTGTATTTAAATTTTATACACATTGTCAGTTCATTAGTTAATTTTCACTTCAATATTTTAATCTTTGTAAGATATTTCATTTCATCTTTCACTCCATTGAGACATATTTCGTATTAATCACCAATTTATTTATTTGAGTTGTATCTACATAAACATGGTTATATTATAACATAAATCTCTTTATTTCATGGTATTTAATTTTTCAATTGATTTTATTTCATTCATGAGGGTTATGAATCAAAATCATCTAAAGCGATAATGGTTATGAATAAATCTAATTTTAATCGGGATTGTTTATGCTTGAATTTCAATTGAAGGAAATTATTTGATCATTCTATAATAAAACCAATTAATTTATTTCTAAAATGGTTATTAATGATGTTTTAAATTAATGATACTATTTTTATATCTTTGGAATTTAATATTATAAAGAAAATGTTTCCAATAGAATCTGATGTTATTTCTATCATCGATCAAAAATTCTTTTTATTATGTTTGTGGGTTTTATCAAAATGTTTTCAAGAATTAATTTTATATTCTCATGTGATCATATAAATTCATATATTCCCATAATTGAATTTATTAAAATAATGTAATATTCATATCATTTTCCAAAACTAGGTACATTTTTACTTTTCTTATAAAATGTGAAATGAATATTTATAAACACACTCGGTATGAACCAAACATTCCTCCCATATTAAAAACACATTTAATTTAATATTAAATTATAGGTTTATAAATTCATTTTAAAATAAAATTCCCCTAATGATATTTTGGTAAATTGTAATTTTTAAAATTTATTTCAAAGATAAAATTTTATTTTACTCAAAAATATGTTAAATGTTTTTTTCTAGTAATTCTATTAATCAATGACAACATTCTGTTATTTTATATATACTCTATAGGGGATCTGTTGTAATGTTTTTATTATTATTGTTTATATGGATATTTACTCTTGAGTATGTCTAGAAAATGTATTTGAAATCACTTCTGTATGATCATTTTTCATTGGAGATTACATATCCATTAAATATATATATTCTTTCTATCATGGAAATAATTATTTTATAAACCATACAATTTTTTACATATGGTACATACATTGAATGTAATTTGATTAATTTAGGTAATATTGATTAATCCAAATTCTTTAATCAATATATATATTTATTGATAAGGAATTTTTTTGAATTTAATCGATTATTCCATATATGTGGAATGCTTTAAACATGCAGTGATGGGTTCAGCCTTGAATTATATTTCCCCACAATGAATCGACAAGTCTTAGGATAAAAATAAATAAGCTGTAGTTAAAGGGGTCTTCACCCATTGTCTTAAATTTCATTTTTTAAATGTCTTGATGGTATAAATATCATTACTTTTGATATCATGATGTTCAAAATTAATCATTTACTTTATTTAGAATTTAGTTATTTTTATCCATGAGATTAGTACACTAATATTATCCATGGATTAACTTCATGATAATGTAATTATTTATATTATTTTACTTTATCCTCAATTATTACTTACATATTATTCTCCATAATCATGTTATTGATTAAATTCCATGTTCTTTAAATTATTTACCTTTCCATATTTTTTATTCCTTATTGATTCAAAATGGATTCTATTTTATATAAACCTTACATATAATTAGGGCACAGCCTTGTTTTTTTAACTTACACTGGGATATGAATAAAGTATATTTGAATGTGTTTAATTATTTATAAGATTTAAGTTTACTATATTTTAATTTTCTTTTCAAATTAATTATGAAACTCATGTGTATATCAATTTTTCCAAAACAACTAGGATATTCGATCTATTGGGATGGGATTTTGGGTATTAATAATCAATTCAATAAATTAGCACCATCTCTGAGCTACAGGTGTTATGGTATTTAATTTTGGAAGAAGGTGGGTGGGGTCTTATATCACCCTCCAATTGATTTTTAGAAGCTCATATCACATAATATATTAAAGAAAATAATAATGAGTTATTTCACATTTACAAGGGTTTGATGGTTTTGATATTATTTTCAGGCGTGGACATAATGAGTTTGTTCATCAGAAATGGAATAATGGGTTTTCTCACCTATGTTTTTGTATTGTTATGCTTCTATCACATTTTAATATTTTTATGAAGTTGTTTCATACTACCATGTTATCTATCATGTTATTTATATTTTTTATGATGTGTTTTATAACACTTTAAAATTTTATAGTGTCTCTATTTTAACATTAATATCATTGATAGCTTAGGTTTTCTGCAACTTTGGGATAGAAGAACCACGATATACTATTAAATATTAACATATTCATTGGAATAATGATGTGGAAATTATAAATTAAAATCTTGACATTAAAAAAATATCATCACCTATAGAATTATCAAAATTATTTAGGCATCTCATAAATTAAACTATATTATATTTTTTTCATGTAATAATTAAATAATTTTTTTTTTTAGAATTTAAAATTATGTGTTCTTATTTTTTTCAAATCATAATTATTTATTTATAATTATATACTTAATATAATCATTTCTTATAAAATTTATTTTTCCTCAATATAGTTATAAATTAAAAATATCATTATAATTATAAGACAATTATATGATATCTCAACCAACTTTCCAAAGTGTCATAAAATCAGTTACGATATTAAAACCGACATTTCGTGAATAAATGATTATTTTATTTAAAAGTAAAATTTATTATATGTATAAACTTATTTTCATAAAATATATTCTATCTTTTAAATCTACATTTTGATAAATAGTTAGGGTGAATTTATGGTATTTTTCTTAAATAGTTGAATTTTAGGTGAATAGTGAAATACGGTAACTTACAGTACTTGACATCATACATATAAAAATGAATTATTAAGTCAGGTATAATGTAGGGGTGAGGTAACCATTTATTATTTTGAAATAATGTTCTCTACTTATAGTACTTATTCAAAATAGTCAATATTATTGATAGTCTTGAGACAATATAATAAAATAATGAATAATAGAATCAAAATACACCCCCTCCTCCTCTATAAATACAACCTCTCATCATATCTTTTCATTACACCTTATAATCCTTGTATCTCACTAATATTTTTCCCAATTCCTCTCCCAAGACTCTTCCCCACATTTTTTTCTTTCTGTCCTAACCAATAGACCATTTCCCAGTCCCATAATGAGTTTCTCAAGGAGACGACATGGAAGAGGTAAAACCTTCCCTCTCTCTATCATTAAATTTGAATTTCATTCTTTTCCTTCCTTCACATACCCTGTAACAAGTAACATGATAATAACAGTATCAAATTTATATTGTAATTTAAATTTTTTTAATGATGTTTCCACCATCAAGTCTCTTCTCTTCCACTTTTGTCCTAAAAATTAAAACATTATTTGTAATGTATCGATTCACCACCTTCATGGACGATGATTTTTATCATTATAATACTACCTTTAAATCTTGTGATAAAATCATTATAATGGTTAAAATATATTAATAAAATTATATTAATAATTATTTATTGTTTTATAACCACTACACACACATAATATAAAAGAATAAAACAAAACTAGTGGGTGGCGATCAAAAAAATGAAAAAATAATATAAATGGTTTTCCTTAACATTTTATTTATTTAATCATCCTTATATATGAGAAAAATTATTTATAAGAAAATTTAATATTCTATAAGATCATTTATAACATATAATTCCAATTTTAGATAATTCTTCTCATTTTACATGATCCTTCATAGATGTATAAATGTGAACCAATCATGAAAACTAAGCAAACGAACACTCTCGAATGAATAAATTTAATATTATAATTCATAAAAAAGCCACAATTAAGCATAATTAAATTATAAAAAAACCACAATTCTAAAATTTTCTTAGAGAAATTATTAATTAACCATTTCTCATTATACAGTACATTATGTCTAGGGGAATGAAACATTCATACAAATGGAAATATATTTCTTAAAAAAAATTCTATCAATTTGGTAAAAGTTATGCATCATTTCTTTGGTTATTCGAACAATATGTGTTAATTAAATTTATTGTTTTATAATATATATCCAATTTTATTTTTTGGAATTACATTTTTTACTCACATTTATTTAGTTAATATATCTTATCTCTATTGATACATTCTTTTTCTGTGTTCTCTCATCACACATTTATTTCTATGAGATATTACTTATTAACTACTTATTTATTTGTTGTGGTTTATGTATATAATAATTTGATATATCATATCATGCATATATTTATATTCATGGTAATAAATATTTCATTATATGATTGTTAATTTTTTGGGGCATATGATTTGACTATTTGCATAGCGGTATGAAAATTCATAGCCCAATTTACAATAATTGGGATAATCATATACTCCAATGATTATTTCATATTATGATTATGTGTCAAAAAATATTACATTATATTTTATTTACACATGTTTTATGTCAATTTAGAGATAATACACATAATAAAATTCATTTTCTTAACGCTCACTCATTCTTTTAAGAAATAATCATTTAATTGTTATTTTTTAGAAGTTCAAAGAATTTTTTTTAACTTACTGGGAAAGAAAAGAGCTTCCCGATAACATGACACCTTAATTACTTGAGGAAAACATTATATGTTTTAAATAATATTTTCTAATAATATTTTTATTTTATAATTGCGTGCCTTTTTAAATAATTTTTTTCAATGTAAAAGTTGTATATCTATCAGAAAATTTTCAATGATTTTATTGTATTATTTTAATATATTTCAACACTCATCATTGGTTATTTTCGAAAATTGGAGTTAATCTCTTATAAAATCATCTATCATATTTTATTGAATTTTTTATGATAAATTTTATTATGGACTTTGTATTTTAATGAAATTAATCTTATTATACTTGATGGTTTATGAATATGTCTACTATATGGAGAAATTATTTAAATTACATATTTTAATTCCAGTATGAATATATATGTTGATTATTAGTAAACACTTTCATATTACTATTTCATTGGACTTAGTAATTTTAGGGTGGGGCCTGATATTCCCCAAATAAATTAGTAGGTCTCATGAGATAAAATAGATCGGGTTTAGGCATAGTTAATACCAAATTATGTAGACTTCTTGGCTACGGATGCGATGGTATGCATATGATGTACCAAATTAGGTATTCTGTCATTATGAGACTATTTAGTGGTAATCCAGTTTATTTTTCAACAACTATAGCATCCACGGTTATGTATCATTATCATGTAATTATTTATTTGGAATTATTTGATAAAAGTTTATTTATTTTATATTAAGATCATTATTATGTTGTAATGTAATTTTTTATTTGTTATTCATATTTCTATATTTTTTATTCTTATTTATGATTAATGGAAACATATTTTTAACCATTCTATGAATCTAATGTCACCCCTTTATTATGTTTTATTTTTCCCTTGCTTACCATGGTGTATATTATGTTTAACATATGTTGATAATCTAAAACAATATTGGTTCTCTAAAATGATTAACTATATTGTATTTTAGTTTTTAAAATTTGAGGTAACAATCATTTATGTATCCAGTATACCAAAGATGTTATCTATTAGATTATATACGAATAAATTTATCAATTCATATAATGTATTTCACTTGTTTAGGGATTATACAATATATTTCAGAATGATATGATATAATCTAGCATATCCCATTATTTATAATTAGTTCATACGAAAGGGAATAGAAACCATAAAAATATAGGAAATCCATGTAGGTATTTCCCTCCTAATAATGATAATTATGCTAAAGAAAGAACAACATCTGTAGCTATAAAACATATAACTATACTAGGATAGTAGAGTCAGGTTATGATAAATTATATTACCATCATGGAGAATCCTGATCAAATACATGGTGTTACAATGGTATATCACTTCATGCGACAACAACCTCCATAATTTAATGGGACTATAAACCCATTTTTATTTGAGAAATGGATATTTTCACATGAGAAGATATTTATTTTTATAACATCCCAAATAAATAAATCTTAAGAAACATATCATTTTATTAATATTTTTTAATTAAATAATAATTTTACTTTAAAGGGGATGCTATTTTCGATAGCGTACCCAATACGCAACAACTTGTTTCTTTGAAATCCTACATTGCACACTAACAATATAATATTATTATTTTAAATGGTTGTTAACTCCTGGAAGTTGTATTGGCGAGAATGAATATAACTAACTACAATAGGATCATACATGTTTGTTGAATATTTTAACTTTTATCCAATAAAAGAACGAGTATTAAAATATGTAAAAAATTCGTTTTTAAACAGAAATACTCTAATATTCATTAAAAAGTTGATTTACCGCCTTTTAATGGAGAACCCTCATTGAATCTATATTTTTTCACTTTTATATGTTATATTTGACAAACTAAAATTATTCTTTATAATTAGAACACCAAAATTTACTTTGGATGAAATTTTCGTAATTTTATGATAATGATAATTTTTTAATTAATACTGAAAAATACTATATTATAATTCAAAAGTGCCTTTTAATCTAATTTAATTATATAGTTATATTGTCTTTTTAATTGGTTTTAAAGTGTAATTAGAATATATTTTCACTATTTAATATAATTTTATTCATTGGAAAAAATTTCATTTTGAAATTCGACATAAACAAGTGTCAATCTTTTTATAGTTATTATTTAATAAAAACACGCTATTTGTTTTAACATCGGTAATTAATTTTAATTAAATTTATGCCACTTATCTATTTTGAATTTGGGAAAATTTATTCCATATTTTGAATCATTAGGTCCAAATTGTGTAAATATATAAATTTTATTTTTAGACATTTTAAATGTTTACTTCTGTAAATATTTTATTTACCATGATTAAAAGGTAAAAATAATAAATAAGGGTAAAATATAATATTATAAAAATATTAAATTTCTCTATCTTGTGTCCTAATCGTATTGGATGATACATATCTGACCATGGGAATACTTGGGTCAAATTTGCGACCCCGTGGAGCCACATGGGAGTAATAATGACATTTTATATTAATTAATTAGAATTAAAGATAAAAATGACAAAAAAAATATCTTTTGGTAAATAAATTTTTACATGGGGTTATATAATTTATATTTTTGACTATAAATATTATTTGGAATATTAAAAGGATTTTCTACATCGTGGTAATTTATTTAAAATTTTTGGAAATAAAATAAATTAAATTATTTATGACACAATAATGATAAAATATTTACCTCATTAATAAATGATTTAAACAAACAAGATTATAAATATTAAAGCAATCTCCAAAACAAGTCAAATTCTTATTGGATTATTTTATTTCGACCATGATTCATCTTTAAATTTATATTACTGAATTTTTACCTTTTGAAACAGAATTTGAGGTTATAATAATATAATTTTTTCAAACTTTCCTAAACAGCCACTTTTCTCCCTTATAAAAATCCATCACTTCCAATTATTTTCACACATACATCAAGCCATTGGTTCATAAAAAGTATACTCAAGTAATCTCCCAAGATCCCTATCTTCATTATACAATACTTTCTTATGGCAGAAAACACTTCAAGAAACCCTTTTGGTTCAAACCAATGGGAGTTACCCAATTTAAAGGTAACATCTTATCTTAAATTATTATGTTTTATTTTACTCCTCCAACCCCTTAACTCTTTTTATTCCTTTATTTTATAACAACACCTATATCCTAAATATAATAGGACTTTTTATGAGAATTATACGAGCTGAACTTACACACATCTCAATCTAATGGGTAAAGAACATAATTTTTCACTGGATGGGAAACTAATGCCTCACGAAACAATGATTGTTCAATTATCTCCTACCACCTCTCATGGTGGCCATTATAGTGGCACTATATATATATATGATATATATTATTTTTCTGTTTTCTTTATGCTTCGGTATTTTTCATTTATATCATATTGGTATGGCTTCCATAATAGATAAATGCGAAAATCTCATTTTAGGAAGTGCATACTATCACCCCCTCAAAGTAATATGACTCGTTAATGCCTTATGTGGGATGTATAAAGTATAATGTCCCGGTTCTATAAGCCACCCAGAGGTTGCCTATACCCTATTGGTCAAATGGCCTCAAGAACATTTTTCCGAATGCCAGAGGCTACTGACTAGTAGTGGGGTCCTTGGGTTTGATGGTGGGGAAACTATGCCCTCATTGGTAGAGTACACCTTAGAAATAAACAACACATACAATAGCGAAAGCAGTAAATATCTAACAATAATAAATAGCGGAAGACTAAAATAGATAAACAACTGGAGAACATATATATATATATATCTCATAAATGGTTCATGATACATATTTCTAGTAAAGAAACCAAAAAATTCACAATGCTGGCAATACAATAGTTCTAACCAAAGTACAAAAGAAAACTATACAGACAATTTCTCATCCTCACAAGCCATAGCTTGGTCCCATGCTCTCTAGCTCCATAGAAAGTCAAGTACCTGTAGTAGAAGGGTGCTTTTCCTAATCATTACCTGTAAAAATATAATCTTTTTGAGCCCAAAATCATGACCCAGATAGGATGTGAGACTAAATCCAAGTAGGCTACCACCCGAAGATCTATGCCTAACAGTCAGTGAGTATATGGATGGTAAATTATAGTAAACGGTAAATAGTAAAAAGTAAATAGGATGATAAATAGAAGTAAACAATCCACATATCAAACATGAAATAGTGAAGCAAACATCTAAACACAAATAGGTAACCCTCTTGGAGTACTCACGGTCATCCCCTATAGTTATATCCAAGAAGTACTAACAACCCTCTAGGCAGTACACTCAGCCTAACCCCTCTGGTTAGTCATATGAAATTATTGACTCTTTGAGGAAGTACAGTCAGTCAATTCCCTTTATAGTCTAGGGTAGTCAGGGAATCTCTAAGGAAGATCACATGGTCTATTCGCCTTTTGGCCCTAAGGTCTAGAGACACTCTGACGAATCTCACTTGGTCAATTCCTTATATAGCCCTAGGTCGATAACAGACTCTCTGAGGAAGCTCACCCAGTCAATTCCTCCTATATCCTAGAATGGGATAATTAAATTCAAACGATTCAAAGACTCTCTGAGAATGCTCACTCGTTCTATCCACTTATAGTGTATAAAGCTCAAGGCTCGTTGAGGAAGCTCATCCGGTCTATCCTCTTGTAGTCTATATTATGCAAGGCTCTCTAAGAAGCTCCTGTAGTCTATCCTCTATAGTCTATAATGTCCAAGACTCTCTGAGGAATCTCACTCGGTCTATCCCCTTATATTCTATAACACCTGGTTCTCACAACCCCATGCTAGTTAGTGCATAATAATGCTATATGGCCAAAGTAATCCTATAGAGCTACTTGGCTAACTAGTCTAAAACATCTCAAGCATGTCAGAAAGAAACACTCCATCCTACGATCACAATGCAAGGAAAACATGTATAACGGCCATTAGGCAGGATAATGCCAAAAGTTCATAAACAGAATAAGGCATTGGAAAAACATCCAACCCTAGAAATTATCATTACATATGACGAAATTACCTCTACAGAAGCATACAAGCAAGGAAGGAAAACAACATGGGAAAAACAGTAAACACTCAATACCCCGTTCAAGGGAAATTATGGAATTTGCATATGATACTCAACGACATTTAACGGAAAGGCACAAAACACCTACCTGGATGCTAGGAGATCAATATACATTAACCAAAAGCCTTGAATCTCCTTAGAACATCATAGATCCATGAAAATGAACAAAAAATTCAACCCACAATAACATGAAAAGGGGGAGGAATTTGAAAAAGATTCTCTAGAAGAAGTAAAAGCTTACCTGTGCGGTTCTAATGCAATTGACGGTGGTCGATTCGGAGAATGGTCGGAGGCTCGGGGACTCGGAGAAGTTCTGCGGTTGTATGGTGTCTCTTGGTTGAACGAGACCTAGTAGAAGACACCTCTGGTGATTAGACGTGAGACTGGTGTGTTTAATGAAAAAAAGTATGATGCATGTAATTTTGGAGTACATTGATGTACTAGAATTTTCTGTACACTGATTTAAGTAGCCTCCACATCACCCTTGCATGGCCATGTGTGTGACCCAGAAACATCCAGCACACGGCCTCACGCGGCAAGGGAGTACTTGGCGTGTACTCATAAAGTACATGTCATGTACTTCAAAAATTTCCAGAAACTCCTCTTTTCTCAAAAACTCCAGAAAAGGAAAAAACATACTTGAAAAGAAGGTTCGGGTTCTTAGAAACTCCCCCCTAAAAGAAATTCATCCTTGAATTTCCCAAGTGAGGCATAGAAGAAGAAACCCAGAACAACTTCGGCCACTACGATCGTACATTGGCCTCCCTCTCCCATGTATCGTCATGTACTTGCCCCGTGCTGCCATAGCACCCATACCAGAGGAACAGACCGGCCATAGATAACCTTTTTACTGCGATAAACAATCTTGATAGGATGTTTCTCAAATGATGCATCTGCTTCGTGCTCAACCGCCTCAGGTTGAAAGACATGAGATGGGTCTGAAAAGTAATGTCAGAACTGAGAGATGTGGAAGATGTCATGAATATCCTGGTACCTATAAGGTAACTAAAAATGATAGGCTACCAGAACAACTCTCGCCAACACCTCAAACTACCCGACATAACTCGGTGAAATCTTACCCTGTCTTTGAATCCTTTTGTATCCCATCCTCGTTGCGACATGCGAGAAAACCTGATCCAAGACCTCGAACTCTAGAGGTCGTCTCCACTGATTATCATAAGACTTTTGTTGAGATTTCATAGTATCCATCCCTTACTGAATCAACTTTTATGTTCAGAGGTCTCCTGAACAAGACAAGTTCCCAGCAAAGCTTCATCTCCTGCCACCAACCACCATAAAGGTGATCGGCATGTCCTACCATAAAAGGCCTCATAAGGTTCCATCTAAATATTCACCAAAAAAATTTTGTTGTAGGAAAACTCAACAAGAGGTAGATGCTTCTCCCATGAATCTCCAAAATCCAGAATGCATGCTCGGAACATGTCCTCAAGCACCTGAATCGTATGCTCAGATTGGCCATCTGTTTGGGGATTGTATGATGTTCTCAAAAGTACATGTGTACCCAAAGTCTTCTGAATCCCCTTCCAAAATCGAGAAGTAAAACGTGCATCTCGGTCTGAAACAATGGAGTGCGGAACTCCATGCAGATGTACAATCTCTCAGATGTACAACCTCCCCATCTCACCAACACTGAAGGTTGCATTGATCAGCATGAACTGAGCATCCAACGTTAGTCTGTCAATGAAAACCCATACTACGTCGTTCCCTCGAGAAGACCTCAGAAAACCAGTCATGAAGTCCATCGCGACATCATTCCACTTCCACTCAGGAATGGGTAACTGCTATCAAAGCACTGCTAGTCGCTGATACTCCACCTTCACCTACTGATAAGTTGAACACCTCATGAAGAAACCAACAACATCACTATTCATACATGGCCCCCAATACTGACGGAGTAGATCACGATACATCTTGGTGATGCCAAGATGAACTGCCCAAACTGAGGAATGAAAGTCCCACATCAGCTACTCATGTATGTCAGATGGAACCCATACAGTTACCTGGAATCGCAGGATCTCATCCTTGCCTATGGTCCACCCAGGAATAGGGTCCTCTCCTGACACGCTTTCCTGTAGGACTAGGCCAATAGAATCTGATAGTATCATCATTTGAACCCAATAAAGAATAGTATAGGTAACAACTATATAAGAAATAAACGTCTATCCCTGACTATCGTGCACCTCGAAATGCATCTCAGAGAATAAACCCATAAGATTCCACTCAATTCCAACCTCACGAATAACTTTTATTTAAGTCCTCCTGCTCAGTGCATCAGCCACAGCATTTCCCTTCCCAGGTGTGTAGGAAAGCTCAAAGTCAAAAGACTGAAGGTACTCAACCCACCTTCACTGTCATAAATTCAGATCACGCTGAGTGAATATGTACATGAGAATATTGTGGTTGGTGAATACCCTAAAGTGCTCTACCAGAAGATAATGTCTCCAACAGCGTTGGGAATGAACAATAGCTTCCAACTCTAGATCGTTCATTGGGTAATTTTTCTCATGTGGCCTTGACTGCTGAGACCCGTATGCAACAACTCCATCTCTCTGCATAAGAAGAGCTCCTAGCCCAATACCTGATGCATCGCAGTAAATGGTATAGATCTTTCCCAACATTGGAAATTCTAGTATTGGTGCTGAGGTAAACATCCCTTTCATCTCGTGAAAGGATGACTCACAAGAATATGACCATAAGAACATCACCCCGTTCTTGGTCATACTTGTCAATGGTGCTTCTAGGTGTGAAAATTCATCCCTAGAAAACTCTACACCTCAAAGTCATTCTTTGGCTACTCAAAAAAACTACAGCTCTCACTTTCTTTAGATCTGAAGATACTCCTTCCTCTTAGATAACATGACCCAAGAAGTGAATTTGGTTAATCCAAAAGTGGCATTTTGAGAGCATGGCATATAACTGATGCTCGCTCAGTGTACTCAAAATTATCTCAAGATTGGTAGCATGGTTATGTTGAGTGTGAGAGTACACCAAGATATCAACAATGAAAACCACCAGGAAAAAATCCAAGAATGGATGGAACACTCGGTTCATCAGTTCCATAAAAACTGCAGGTGCGTTCATGAGACCGAACAGCATAAGAATATACTCATAAAGACCATACCTGCTCTGAAAAGATGTAAGAGGTATATAAAATGGTCTAACACACAACTAATGATAACCAGATCTCAAATCAATCTTCGAAAAAACCTAGGCTCCTCTAAGCTGGTAAAATATATAATCAATCCTCACCATGGGATATCGGTTCTTGAACGTCAACTGGTTCAACATCCGATAGTCCACACAAAGCCTGAGGGTATTGTCTGCCTTCATTGCTAACAAGACATGTAAACCCCAAAGAGAAGTACTGGGTCGGATGAAACCCTTTTCCTGCAACTCCTCCAAGTGCATTTTGATCTCTTCTAACTCAGGTGTAGCCATCCTATAAGGGGGAATGGACACCAGTGTCGCTCTTGAAAAAAGATCAATCAAGAAGTTTACCTCACGATCTGGAGGCAAACCTGAAAATTACTCTGGAATGACTTCTCTGAAATGATCCACCATTGGAGGAATGTCTAACTGTGAAGTCCCCCGGTCATCCAGATAAAGGCTAGAAATTTTTGTTGTAACTCCTCCCAACCCATGATGCTCTGGACCTTGTCTACTCTCCTGGACAACCCACTCACCTCTATAAAGAAAGGACCCACCCTATCGTGATACAAAACTCACCCTCTTGTGGTAACAGTGGACGACTGCATGGAATGGAACTAGCCAGTCCATTCCACGAATGAAATAACATATCATCATTGTTAGGACATAGAGTTCCCATAAGAAGTGACACCATGCAACCTCAACAGGGCACTCTCTGCACTGACGTACACTAACTGCTCTAGTCCCCAAAGCTGTGTCTTGCGTCAAGATGTCGGCAGAAGAAAAGAGGAAGAGAACAAGACTCTCCACAATAGCGATAGATATAAAGATATGGGAAGTCCCTGTAACGAAAAGTACAAACGATTAAACTGAGGGTGCTAAGATCGTACCTTGAACTGTAGAAGGGTCAGGATCTTACTCTGGATGGGTCTGCTCCACTGTAAAAGTCTAGCCTGTACCAGGGCCTTGTGACCCTGCCTTCCCACTCTGAGCTGATCCACTCTACTATCGCAAGTTTCCTAGTAATTGACCACTACAGCTGTGACCTCATCCTCTGCCTGAACGGCCGGAAGAACTCCAGTTCCCAGGATGGTGAGAAACTGGAGATACATCTCTTGAACACTGCGTCATAGAAGAACCCCTACCACCAGCTACTGATGATATGATCTGACAGAAATGCTGAATATGGCTCTTCTTTCCACAAGATCAGCCCTCCATTGTGTCTGTCTGGAACTGTGGCCTAGTATGCCCGCTCCTCCCGCATTGGTAGCATAATACCTGGCTTCCTAAATGTACATTCCACCTACTATGCTCTCCTCGAGAAGACTCCCTATGGTTCTTCCTACTATCAGTAGGAGGAACACTACCCCTGGATGTGGAACCACATTGGCTCACTACTCAAGAATCCCTCAGATTGCGCACAGTGATTAGCGCATGGTTGATGATAGAGGATATCCATGTCAACATGAAGATGTTCACCATGGAGAGGATGTCGTGCCTTAGACCATACTCAAACTTCCACGCAAGGAACAACTCATTTCCCCCTAGAATAGGCTTGAAATATTGCAACTCAATAAAGCAAGATGATTACTCCATAACAGAATGATTCCTTTCTCCAAACTCATAAACTCTTGGGCTCGATCAGCCCTCAAGGTCTCCGGGTAGAAGTAGTCATATAAGATGCACCAAAAATCATCCCACGTCATACTCTGATGGTTCCCTTACTCTGATATCACCTCCCACCACCTCTTGGTGGAGTCTCAGATCATATAGGTAGCAAGATTCACCCTCCTCTCAGTTGGTATCTCCAGTTGCTCGAAAATTGTTAATGTGGCCTCTATCCTTGACTCTGCAGCCCAGGGTCCTCGATCCTCAGAGAATGTAGGAGGATACTACTGCTGGAAAAACCGTGTCAATTCTGTCATTGAAGGGTCTTGAGGCAGTGCTCCCTAAAAGGTCTACATCATCTTCAAAAAATATTCCTTAAACTATGCATCAGCACCTGCAATTGGTTTAACTAATGGTGCCAAAGTTGGCACAACATGAGGATCTACAGGAGTACCCGGATGAGCCATTCTCGGTGTTTGGTCACTGTCTAGCAACTGACGTACAACTAGAGGACATCTCGGTGGTGTAATTCTGAAATGTAAAAAGCACACCTTAGGTCAGAATTATCAAAGAATGAGAACAGAAGAGTACAAGAGGGGAACATGGGGATTAAACATTCATGTTTTACAAATAATCACTACATGGCGTGTATAAAATCAACATGACGTGTTCTTTTAAGTCATTCACATGGTCGTTTAC
The DNA here is from genome assembly GCA_963277665.1 of Viscum album. NCBI lineage: Eukaryota > Viridiplantae > Streptophyta > Magnoliopsida > Santalales > Viscaceae > Viscum > Viscum album. Next base: position 1,469,306,466 of record OY728146.1, read on the forward strand.
TTCTGTTCCAACTGGTCGTGTAACTCCCCAAACACACGGTGTGTTGTCCCCACACACGACATGTTCTTGAACTCTATTCCCCTGCCCGAGTCTCCTTACACGGCTAACCCACATGGTCATCTTAATCCTAGACTACACGACATGTATGACCACCATATAGCATGTACTAAATAAGGTTTCAATGACCTGTGTTTTTAGTTACACGATCGGCTACACAGATCACTCTACACTGTGTGCACTATGGGGACACGGCGTGTACATGAAGGTTTTACCAAAACTGTGTTGTTTGTGACACCTCCGTGTACATAGGTTCATCCTACACGGTGTTTAAAAAAACAGCATGTAAATTCAAAGTTTCATCCATCCATGTCGTCAGTCACACAGGTAGTATGGCATCCCGTCTTTTTATAACATAACTTTCATTCCATTACACGGAACTGAGGATCTTTAAGGTTTTGTGTCATGGAAACAAGGAACATAAAACATGAAACAAAAAAAACATTCTTCTTAAACACATGAAAGGATTCTCCTCATGTTCACCCTAGGCTCATTAATGCATCTCATAACCTGGGGACATACATCAAAAGGAAGGGTGAGCAGAAGTCCTAGCAAGGGAAACAAGTGAAACATTTTACATATGAACTTGAGATGCATCAATAAAGTCATGAAAAGAACTTTAATGCATGAAAATGAAATCATGAAGCATATCATAATAAAAATAAAACTTTTTCATAACTTGAAGATGTGGCTACATCATTTAACATAGACAATCATGAACATATCACCAAGGTCCATCCCCAAGGTGTCATTTTAAAATTACCAAGGTTATTCACCAAGGTATCGTAAAAATTGTAATCTCTAGTGGTTACATCATTACCCAATGCATTGGAGCGCTATCAGGGCGCACCCTTAAATTTGCCTTTATTATCATGTAAGCCACATATATCATCATCAAACATTTCATAAATAACCCATATAGCATAAATGAAATGGGTTTCATTTCATAATCATAACTTTTTAAAAACTGCTTTAAAGACATGATCTTTATATCACTTTAAAACCCACAGAAAAGGAAGGTGGGTCTCATGTATGTAAATCCCAGAATTTAAAATAGAACATTTTGGTATATATGTGAATACACCTTTAGAAGAAAGAGCTTTGAGTATTAACTTAATAAAATAAAAGGACTTTAGAAAAAGAAATAGACATTTTGAGACAGAAATTCTGCAGCATAACGGCAATGTTCCGAGGTTTTAGAAGACATTAAAAGAGAGGTAAAATAGGTCAAACATTCATAAATGACCCATAAAATAGTACATGGACAGAATAAGAAGGATACATGATCATGGTAATGAGATTTCAAGGACATACCATTTGAAATGAAAAACATGGAAGGAAGAAAAAAAATTAGATTTCTCTTATGAAAGTTCGGCAGCCTAACGACGTTACTTAAACCTCAACAAAAAATGATTTGAAAAGATCAAATAGGATCTCTCATCATTTGAAAATAAGATTTCAGTATGATAGATATAGAGATAATTCCCCAACATAACAAAAAGGAACTTGAAAGAATTGACATGAAAGTAGAACTTCAAAACGAGAAGGGTGAAGAACCACTTAAAAATTCGGCAGCCTAACGGTGCCACTTAAAACATCAAAATACTGAATTGAAGAGATCAAATGGGGTCTCTCATCATATGAACATACGAGTCCAGTATGATATATATAGAGATCATACCCCAATATAACAAAAAGGAACTTGAAATAATTGACATGAAAGTAGAACTTCAAAACGAGAAGGGTGAAGAACCACTTAAAAATTCGGCAGCCTAACGACGCCACTTAAAACATCAAAATACTGAATTGAAGAGATCAAATGGGGTCTCTCATCATATGAACATAAGAGTACAGTATGATATATATAGAGATCATACCCCAATATAACAAAAATGAACTTGAAATAATTGACATGAAATTAGAACTTCAAAACGAGAAGGGTGAAGAACCACTTAAAAATTTGGCAGCCTAACAGCGCCACTTAAAACATCAAAATACTGAATTGAAGAGATCAAATGGGGTCTCTCATCATATGAACATAAGAGTCCAGTATGATATATATAGAGATCATACCCCAATATAACAAAAAGGAACATGAAAGACTTGAATGAAAATAGAACTTGAAAACGAGGATGGTGAAAGAATCCCTTAAAAATTCAGCAGCCTAACGGCGCCACTTAAACATTCTTAAAACGAATTGATGAGAGCAAGGGGGGGTCTCTCATCATATGAACATGAAATAGGCAGTAGGATTAATATAAAATAACATCCTCAAACATAAGAACATGGAGTATAAAAGAAATGACATAAAAGAGATTACTTGAAAAGAAAGAGAGAGGTCGGATCCCTTACCTTAAAATGTTACTCTTAAACCTCAATGGTTGGGACCTTGAGGGCTTGGGGGAACCTCGGGAGGACTCCTTGGGAGGTAATGAGACCATAAATTCGTTGGGAATGAGTGGGGAGTCGAATGGATGAGAGGAGGGCTTGGTATTTATAGGGAAAGTGAGGGGACAAGGCATTAATGGCCAAGGGACACCTCACATGTGCTTTTCTCAAACCCATGTGCTCTCCCTTGGAATTTATCATGGAGTTAGGCCACATGGGGCCCCCAAAACAATAATTCGTCACCCTTGTCCGGCCAACCCTTAAAAGATCTTATGACATCATCATGACACAATTATGATGTCATTAAACATACCGAAACCCTAAAACTGCATTTTTACTATTCACTGAAAAAATTCATCTTTCTCAGAAAAATCCCAAACTTTCACCTTAACTAAATATCAGTGCTCCGATTTCAAAAATGAACTCCATTTTATAAAAATAATTTTCTAAATATTTTTTATTTTATTTTTAAATAAATACACTATTCACCGAAAATTCATTTTTTTCAGAAAAATCCCCAAAAATTACCATAACATAATATCGATGCTCTGAGTTCAAAAATAAAGTCATTTTTATAAAAATAATTTTATATTTATTTTTAATTAAATTTTTATTTAAAAAACACTATTCATCTGAAAAAACTAATACTTGAATAATAATTTATGAAACCGTTATTTAACCATTTTATTGAATCACATTACTTAATCAAAGTGCCTACCTTATTTTAATACTTTCATTAAGTGAGATTACTAATCCATTTGGACACATTATTAATCCTAATCATAAAATCACTATTCATAATTTACTATTCATCAAAATTCAAGTTGATCTTATTAGACTCTAAATTTAGTACTGAACATAATTGCAGAAGACCATTTTTTGAAAATCATTACACATTTTTAATTATTTAAGGTTTATATAAACATATTTAAAATATCCTTTTTCTAAAATTCATCAAAAATTTGCATACTATATTTATCCGGTCATTTGAAAATTCTTAAAAGAAATCGAAATTTTATTTAAAAAAAAGGATTACACAAGACAGTTACGGTCTCCTTACATAGCCCCTTATCACACCAGCATAGGACCTAAGTGTAAGGTGTGCTAAGGTGAGAGAATCCGAGGGAGGCTCGGCCAACATCGCACGAGTAGTAATTTCTATCAGTTTGAACTTCTCGTGAAGGCGATCTCGTTCTAGCTTTATACGATGAAGTTCAGCTTGGGTTTGTTCCAGAGCGAAGCCCAGTGGTGCTACCTCCCTCCCAAGTTCTGTTAGATGGGCTTTGATCGGTCCAAGACTACTGGGTGAGGCCATCGAATCTTCTTTCTATATTAATTAACCAAGATTGATTGTATTTAGAGACAATAGTCAAAATGTTTAGTTTCTAGCGGTCATATTGACCAATGGTCAAATAACAGTCAAAACCCAACAGTCTCATTTTAATTATACTCATGTTACCAAATGAAACATTTTTTTTGAGTATAACGATAACACATAAAATTAGGAAACAAAATTTATTTAAAAAATTCGGGTCGTTACAATCTTCCCTCCTTAAGAAATTGCATCCTCGCAATTTTAAAATTGGGTTTTGAAATTTCATTGAATGTCCCACATCGGAAAAGGAGTCAGTAAAACTATTACATTAAAATAAAGAAAGGGAAGTACAAAGGTCACCCGAGTTAACCCACACTAGGGTTCCATGTAGGAAAACATGGACATGGAGGAGAAAACAAAGGGTCAAGTTCTTAGGGAGAGTGATAGAGAACATGATTAGGAGAAAGTTAACCTTGAGAAAATCCCAAACTTATGATGTGTGTAAACGGTCTTTGATTACCTAGTAGGAAACGTAAACCAACAACATTTTTGTTTTACGTTTCTTTTCATAATTTTGAGGATTTCATTTAAAAAACATAAGAAAATATACCTACCTTCAAGTAGAGTTTCATCCTTTAACAACTCCCTACCAACACTAATCTTTTCTCCAAATGATGAGAATTCAAAAACACTTGGTCTCATAAAAGCACAAGAATCATCTTCTATAGAATCACATAATCTAATAAAGATTAACTATCTATTTCTTCTATCTTTAAACATTATCCCAAAAACAGAAAGGTTAAGGTAAAACAACTCTTCAAAAAGAAAGAATCCCATAGGAATGGAAACTACTTTTAAATCATCAAAGTTCCATGGTACTACCCAAAGTTCATCATAGACCATTCCATAAATAACGGTCCTTAAAATTCCTCAAAACAAACCAAACTAAGATTGAAACCCAAATACAAGAAGGATTTGATAACATAGTCTTCCAAAACAACTTCATTGTTCATCTCCAGACAACATCAAACACTCCTAACATCTTATAAAAAAAGTAGCTAACCTAAACATATTTTACCCAAGATAGGTTAGTCATTCCCATAAGTAACCTAAATTACTATAAGTTCACCTTAAATTCATCGATTCTTCAAAATATAAGTCAACCTTTCTCCTCAATGAAAATACCATAGTAATCTATTTACCTTGATCAAATATGGTTCCCAAAATAATGAACGTCTTCCAAAATAATAATCATATTTTAATCCCCTAATCATCCGTGTCATATTAATACGAAAATCGTCGCATTTCCTATCACATTGGTTGTCGGAACATGTTCTTCCATTTCCCACCATTAACTAAGAAGAGAAATCATAATTAGGGGCTTAAGTACTTAGCTAATAATCATGAAAAGGAACTGAAAGCATATAAGTATAACTTTTATATGAAAGGTATACCCTAACTTGTGATCTCCTAGGTTCCCATCTAGGTAATGAATGATCATATATTCTTATGTGAACCGTTATTTTATTTTATCTTTGTTCCTTTAACAATGGTTCATACCAAGCTTATGAATTTACCAAAGCATATCCCCCGGGAGTGTCGTAACCAAGAGTGCAGCAAGGCACATTGTCGTGTACCATTTCCCGTTCGAGTCTAGCTCAAAGCGGTGTTTTCGGGTTTTACCCCTATGTACATCTGTGCCAGAGCCACCTCTACCTGCTCGTATCCAGACGGGGATGTATTTGCTTGGAAACCCCTTACTCAATACTCACCAAAATACCAAGAAGATTTCCTATATTAAACTTTTCTATAGGGTTCTTCCTAGAGTTTTCATATCCTAATTTCCACAAATAACTAAACCATCCTTTGAAACCAACTATGGAATCCCGTATTTTTATAACATAACTTTCATTCCATTACACGGAACTGAGGATCTTTAAGGTTTAGTGTCTTGGAAACAAGGAACATAAAACATGAAACAAAAAAAACATTCTTCTTAAACACTTGAAAGGCTTCTCTTCATGATCACCCTAGGCTCATTACTGCATCTCATAACCTGGGGACATACATCAAAAGGAAGGGTGAGCAGAAGGCCCAGCAAGGAAAACAAGTGAAACATTTTACATATGAACTTGAGATACATCAATAAAGTCATGAAAAGAACTTTAAGGAATGAAAATGAAATCATGAAGCATATCATAATAAAAATAAAACTTTTTCATAACTTGAAGATGTGGCTACATAATTTAACATAGACAATCATGAACATATCAGAAAGGTCCATCCCCAAGGTGTCATTTTAAAATTACCAAGGTTATTCACCAAGGTATCGTGAAAATTGTAATCTCTAGTGGTTACATCATTACCCAATGCATTGGAGCGCTATCAGGGCGCACCCTTAAATTTGCCTTTATTATCATGTGAGCCACATATATCATCATCATACATTTCATAAATAACCCATATAGCATAAAGGAAATGGGTTTCATTTCATAATCATAACTTTTTAGAAACTGCTTTAAAGACATGATCTTTATATCACTTTAAAACCCACAGAAAAGGAAGGTGGGTCTCATGTATGTAAATCCCAGAATTTAAAATAGAACATTTTGGTATATAGGTGAATACCCCTTTAGAATAAATAGCTTTGAGTATTCACTTAATAAAATAAAAGGAATTTAGAAAAAGAGATAGACATTTTGAGACAGAAATTCTGCAGCATAACGGCAATGTTCCGAGGTTTTAGAAGACATTAAAAGAGAGGTAAAATGGGTCAAACATTCATAAATGACCCATAAAATAGTACATGGACAGTATAAGAAGGATACATGATCATGGTAATGAGATTTCAAGGACATACCATTTGAAATGAAAAACAAGGAAGGAAGAGAAAAAATTAGATTTATCTTATGAAAGTTCGGCAGCCTAACGACGTTACTTAAACCTCAACAAAAAAATGATTTGAAAAGATAAAATAGGATCTCTCATCATGTGAACATAAGAGTTCAGTATGATAGATATAGAGATAATTCCCCAACATAACAAAAAGGAACTTGAAAGAATTGACATGAAAGTAGAACTTCAAAACGAGAAGGGTGAAGAACCACTTAAAAATTCGGCAGCCTAACGGCGCCACTTAAAACATCAAAATACTGAATTGAAGAGATCAAATGGGGTCTCTCATCATATGAACATAAGAGTCCAGTATGATATATATAGATATCATACCCCAATATAACAAAAAGGAACTTGAAATAATTGACATGAAAGTAGAACTTCAAAACGAGAAGGGTGAAGAACCACTTAAAAATTCGGCAGCCTAACGGCGCCACTTAAAACATCAAAATACTGAATTGAAGAGATCAAATGGGGTCTCTCATCATATGAAAATAAGAGTCCAGTATGATATATATAGATATAATACCCCAATATAACAAAAAGGAACTTGAAATAATTGACATTAAAGTAGAACTTCAAAACGAGAAGGGTGAAGAACCACTTAAAAATTCGGCAGCCTAACGGCGCCACTTAAAACATCAAAATACTGAATTGAAGAGATCAAATGGAGTCTCTCATCATATGAACAGAAGAGTCCAGTATGATATATATAGAGATCATACCCCAATATAACAAAAAGGAACATGAAATACTTGAATGAAAATAGAACTTGAAAACGAGGAAGGTGAAAGAATCCCTTAAAAATTCGGCAGCCTAACGGCGCCACTTCAACATTCTTAAAACGAATTGATGAGAGAAAGGGGGGGTCTCTCATCATATGAACATGAAATAGGCAGTAGGATGAATATAAAAGAACATCCTCCAACAAAAGAACATGGAGTATAAAAGAAATGACATAAAAGAGATTACTTGAAAAGAAAGAGAGTGGTTAGATCCCTTACCTTAAAATGTTACTCTTAAACCTCAAAGGTTGGGACCTTTAGGGCATGGGGGCACGTTGGGAGGACTCCTTGGGAGGTAATGAGACCAGAAATTAGTTGGTAATGAGTGGGGAGTCGAATGGATGAGAGGAGGGCTTGGTATTTATAGGGAAAGTGAGGAGACAAGGCATTAATGGCCAAGGGACACCTCACATGTGCTTTTCTCAAACCCATGTGCTCTCCCTTGGCATTTATAATGGAGTTAGGCCACATGGGGCCCCCAAAACAATAATTCATCACCCTTGGCCGGCCAACCCTTAAAGGATCTCATGAAATCATCATGACACAATTATGATGTCATTAAACATACTGAAACCCTAAAACTGCATTTTTACTATTCACTGAAAAAATTCATCTTTCTCAGAAAAATCCCAAACTTTCACCTTAACTAAATATCAGTGCTCAGATTTCAAAAATGAACTCCATTTTATAAAAATAATTTTCTAAATATTTTTAATTTTATTTTTAAATAAATACACTATTCACCGAAAATTCATTTTTTCAGAAAAATCCCCAAAAATTACCAAAACATAATATCGATGCTATGAGTTCAAAAATAAAGTCATTTTTATAAAAATAATTTTCTAATTATTTTTAATTAAATTTTTAATTAAAAAACACTATTCATCCGAAAAAACTAATACTTGAATAATAATTTATGAAACCGTTATTTAACCATTTTATTGAATCACATTACTTAATCAAAGTGCCTAGCTTATTTTAATACTTTCTTTAAGTGAGATTACTAATCCATTTGGACACATTATTAATCCTAATCATAAAATCACTATTCATAATTTACTATTCATCAAAAATCAAGTTGATCTTATTAGACTCTAAATTTAGTACTGAACATAATTGCAGAAGACCATTTTTTGAAAATCATTACACATTTTTAATTATTTAGGGTTTACATAAACATATTTAAAATATCCTTTTTCTAAAATTCATCAAAAATTTGCATACTATATTTATCCGGTCATTTGAAAATTCGTAAAAGAAATCGAAATTTTATTTAAAACAAAGGATTACACAAGACAGTTACGGTCTCCTTACATAGACCCTTATCACACCAGCATAGGACCTAAGTGTAAGGTCTTCTAAGTTGAGAGAATCCGAGGGAGGCTCGCCCAACATTGCACGAGTAGTAATTTCTATCAGTTTGAACTTCTCGCGAAGGCGATCCCGTTCTAGCTTTATACGATGAAGTTCAGCTTGGGTTTGGTCCAGAGCGAAGCCCAGTGGTGCTACCTCCTTCCCAAGTTCTGTTAGATGGGCTTCGATCGGTCCAAGACTATTGGGTGAGGCCATCGAATCTTCTTTCTATATTAATTAACCAAGATTGATTGTATTTAGAGACAATAGTCAATTTGTTTAGTTTCCAGCGGTCATATTGACCAATGGTCAAATAACAGTCAAAATGCAACAGTCTCATTTTAATTATACTCATGTTATCAAATGAAACATTTTTGTTGAGTATAACAATAACACATAAAATTAGGAAACAAAATTTATTTAAAAAATTCGGGTCGTTACAGGTAGACACACGGTTACTACAACATATATAGCGTGTACTTACCGTACACGGCGTGGACCTGAAGATTTTTCACAACCCCATGTTTCTACCCACACAGTTAGCAACACGGCTTGAGAACTACAAGGCATGTATTCATAAAGTACATGCCATGTATTTTGGGGTTTTTGGGGTAGTAGTTCAAAAACTACTCTGAAGCCCAGAAAACACATAAAACAAGTATTAAGGTGCCAAATTCTGATCTGTGAGGGCCCATACTCCCTGCGAATCAATGTTTCACATCTCTTATATATCATATACAAGGGAAACAAGTCAATGATCTACCAAGTTCTAATTCATGAGGGCCCATTACACCTTAAGAATCAAAATTTGTCATTCATTTAAGTAAATCACTACACAAAAAAAACTCTACAAAATAGCAGATATTTATACCAAGGAAACTATCACAATAACATGCATATTTTACACCTCATCTATCACAACAACATGTAATTAATAATGCATCCTAGATGGAAAGGCAAAAATGCATGACATGTGATTTCTAACAATTGCATATATGATGCATGAGATGGCATACCCTCATCTAATTGGGTTGCAACAGAAATAGAACCTCAATGATATCAACGGTAACAACACAAATCATGTGGGTCACTCAAGGTAAAATCATATCAACTGTAAAAATTACAAAACAAGAAAAAATTGCAATAAACAAGGTAGATTGGATTTTCCCTCTACACGAGTTAGCTAATCCCAGGCACTAGTTATTACCAAGTACCTATTCTGTCTTATCCATAGTTGTAGCCTCCAAATAGTAAGTCAAGAGAAAATGATTTCATTGATACCACTTTGTAATGTCCCTGTTCCAGAAGCCACACAGAGGTTCCCCGTACCCGGTTGGTCAAATGGCCTCAAGAGCATTTCCCCAAACTCTAGAGGATACCGATGAGATATGAGGGACATGGGTGTGATGGTGGGGAAACTATGACCTCATTGGTAGAGTACACATCGGAAATAAACAATACATACAATAGTTGAGCAATAAATATCCAACATTAGTATGCAACAGAAGACTAAAATAGATAAACAACTAGAGAAAAAATATATAACAAATGATGCATGATACATATGTCCAAGAAAGCATCCAAACAAGTCGCAATGCTGGAAATACAATATTTCCCACCAAAATAAAGAATAAAAGTAAATAGATGTATCCTCAGCATCGCAAGCCATAGATTGGTCCCATGCTCTCCAGCTCCACAACAAGTCAAGTACCTGAAGTAAAAGTGTGCTTTCCCTTATCTATAACTGTAACAATATAATCAGTTTGGGCCCAAAAGCATGACCCAAACATGGTGTGAGACTACATCCCTGTAGGAAACCACCTGAAGATTTGTACCTAATAGTCAATGAGTATATGGAAGGTAAACTATAGTAAATGGTAAATAGTAAGCATTAAACAGGATGATATACAACAGGAAACAATCCACAGATCAAACAATAACCATTAAAGCAAACAGCTGACCACAAACAAGTAAACCTCTGGGAGTATCCCCGGTAGTCCCCTCTGGTCATATCTAAGAAGTACCAACAACCTTCTGGGTAGTACACTCAGCCTAACAACTCTGGATGGTCATACGAAATTATAAACTCTTTGAGGAAGCACACTCAGTCAATTTCCCTTATAGTCTAGGGTAGTCCAGGACTCTCTAAGGAAGATCCCACTGTCCATTCCACTTATATCCCCAAGGTCTAGAGACTCACTAAGGAAGCTCACTCGGTCAATTCCTACTATCTCTTGGAATGGGTTAACTAAATTCAAACAAAACAAAGACACTCTGAGGAATCTCACTCGGTATATTCCCTTATTGTCTATAAATCTCAAGAATCTCTGAGGAATCTCACTCGGTCTATCCTCATGTATTATATAATATAAAATACTCTCTGGGAATCTCACTAAGTCTATCCCCAATAGTCTATAATGTCCAAGATTCTAGGAGGAAGTTCACTCGGCCTATCCCCTTATAATCTATAGCACCAGGTTCTCATGGCCCCGTTCCAGTCCGTGCATAATAATGCTATATGGAAAATGTAATACTATAGATCTAGTTGGCTAACCAGTCTAAAACATCTAATGCATGTTAGAAAGCAACACTCCATCCTACGATCACAAGGCAACGAAAACATGTATAACAGCCAATAAGATGGACAAGAACAAAACATAGTAAACAGAACAAGGAATTTGAAAAACATCCAAGCATAGAAATTATCCATATATATGACCAAATTAACTCTACACAAGCATACAAGCAAGGAAAGAACACAACAGGACAAAATAGTAAACATGTGATACCCCGTTCAAGGGTATTGGTGGAATTTGAACATGGTACTCAATGACTTTGAACGGAAAGTACCAACCACCAACCTTGATGATAGGAGATCAATATACTTGAACCACGAGGCCTGAATATCCTTATAATGTCGTAGATATAATAAAATGCACAAAACGTTCAACCAATGATTACACGCAAATGAGGAGGAATTGGAAAACAAAGCTCTAGAATAAGGAAGAGCTTACCACTGTGGTTCCAATGCATCGACGACAGTCGATTCGAAGAACGGATGGAGTCTTAGGGACTCGGAGAATTTTTATAGTCGTAATGTGTCACATGGTCAAACGAGACCTAGAAGAAGACACCGCTGATGGTTTGACGATATCCTGTTGCGATTAATGAAAAAAAAGTACACAGCATGTACTTTTAGAGTACACAGCGTCTAATAGCCTTTCCGTACTATGCTTTAAACGTCCTCCACATCACCACTATAGGGCCATGTGTGTGGCCCAGACACGTCCAGCACCCGACATCATTCGAGAAGGGAGTACACGTTGTGTACTCATAAAGTACACGACATGTACTTCAAAAATTTCCAGAAACTCCTCATTTCTAAAAAAACTCAAGAAAAATTAAAAACAAACTGGAAAAGAAGGTCTGATTTATTACATAAAGGATGGATTTAATGATATTATATATGATATTATAATTTAATTATAATATACATATGTATCATTATGTTTTAATTTCATTAAAATAAGAAATAGAAATGGAAGTATTGTTCATGCGTACGTACGGCTTACCGTCTGCATGAATGGTGCATTCCATTTTATATCTCCAAATATTATGATTTGTTATAAATATATATATATATATATATATATTGGATATATAAGATGTATATGATATGTAAATCCTGAATATCATTCTGGGGATAATGGATTGTTGATGACATGGACAACTTGTAATTATATGGTGTTCATTTTTACTCAAGTAACAAATATCGACATAACTACTGTTAATAACATAAATGATTATATCATTTTAGTAACATGGTAATGAGTTATATAAAGGGAATAATAAACTTGAAAAGTTTTTTTCAGAAATTATAAATTAAATATAGTTTATTATTTAGAAGAATAAAGAACGACCAGGTCAAGTTAGACACAAGGTAAGGATATTTCTTATCTCACTTTTAATTCCCTGAGATTTCCATTGTTCACCACTCATTTATTGCATGGGGTGTATTGTGTGAATCCATTTGATATATATTAACATGATTCTATTTATATTCATGGTATTTTGTGATTCATTTTATGGTTATTATCTTTTTCTCATATGACTCGATTGATTACAATGTGTTAAGGGTTTTTAATCTCACTTTTTATTCGCATGATATTCATGCTATATTGGCCACTATTTCCTTTTTTGTTTATGATTTTACTCTTTGTGTAATATAACTTCATTTATGAGTATTTATATCTTCATTATATGATCCTTTTTCATGTGGCGTATGTTTTGTAAGTTTCCAAATCAGTATGGTAACCTTTCACCATCCTCTTTTTAAAAGACTTTTTTTGTTATGTCTTTTAATTTACATCTTATTATGTTGGGATATGTTATTATATATATAATATTTTAAACTTTATGAAAAAGTTATGAGATTCTATTTTTATCTCATCAAATCATTTTTTTAATTTAAATCTAACATCGTTCGGCTGTCGAATTTTTACAAGGGAAATTTCTTATCCTAATTTCATGTATTTGGGTTCAACTTGTAATTCTAGAATATGTAGTCCTATGAATATGTGTAAATGATCACTTATGATTTTACACATAATATACAATTATATTTTGTGTATTTATATTTTTCACACATAATTATTTGATTTATTTATCATTAATTTAACGATACCATCTTTATAAGGGATTTCATCTCAATTTACATTTCTATTGAGACTTCATTGTTGTTCTCATAAATTCACTCTTATGTGATGTATATATAGTCCCTTGGAATAATATATCATGAATCACTTTATTCTCATGATATAATAATGTTCTGATTAAATGTATTTCCTCAATTATTTTTATTCAAGAATCTATCTTTTCATTAAAAAACACTTTAACTAAATGATCGTTGTAAACTATTTAAAGATTTATTCTTCTAAATATTTCTCATTAATTCCCATGTTTTATAAATGGATTTTAGGATTTATTTATATGGACATAATTATTTTAAAATGATAATTCATTTAAAATCTTCAATGTTGTATGGGACACTTTGATTCAACAATCTCTTTTAAATGGTTTTGAAAATGATTTGATAAAGTATGGTTTGTTTCAATATCTTGATTGGATATATTGGAATGTGGAAATGTTATTTTTTCTTTCATACTTGTGTTATATATTATGATTATTTTATGGTTATTTGGAATTTTTTACGTATATGGGTGGTTCCATGATAAACCTTTGGCGGGTGAGCCTGAGATAGCTCTCCAATGAATTTTGTAACATGACAGGTAAACATGAATGTTTCTCCTAAGAGATTCAGGGAATATACTATGATGGATTTTCCAAATATGACTCCATATGTAGTTGTGATAGGTACAATGTATGTTTTATAAGGTTTCCACAAGTTACCTTTATGATTTATGATTTCTTTGTGTTATTTAAATATCATATGATTTCATGAGGTATGTTATTATTGAAATGTATGGATTCATTGTTTTGTATTTATTGATGGGTTAATGTTTTCATTCCTTATTTTATAACCCTTACTGATCTTTTTATGCTCATTAAATGTTTTTGAAATGTTTTCCATAGGACTTAAAGATGAATAAGGGTCAAGGATTGGATCAGGAAAAAGGCAAACTCTCTAAAACATGGAACTAGACATGACTCTTATTTAAAGAGTTTTTATTTTATTAAAAAACAGATACCAAGTAGAAGTGTCTACGTGTAATTTTAATGTTGATATGTAGTAGTTATGGCCTAATTCACTAAGACTGTAAACCTGAAAATATCCTAAATATTAATTATTCATTTAATTCATGATTTTGTAATGTTTTAATGACAGGTCCTTACAGTTCGTATCAGAGGTCGGTTTAGACAACTTTAGGGATTAGGAGTTTTCATTAAACACATAGTTTGTCCCTATGTCTATTATTCCTATTAAATCCTTGTTTTCTAACTTTTACAAATCAAGGAATTTTATTTACCGATGGTATTAGGGGGATCTCAAAGAACATTCTTTTCTATTCCTAATGACTAACTGGCAATAATTATTGGCATTCCATGGTCAGATGATTGTGAAACTTTCTCTAGCATACAACTCACATGAAAGAAGTTGTTTGAGATATCAAACAACTCCACTATACCTCATTATCATCATGGATCATGGGTTTTATTTAAACAAATCCTATTTCCAAAATATTCTCATATTTTAAAGAATGTTAAATATTATCAAGGCATTTACAAATATTTTACCTTATCACAAGATTTTGAAGAATATTATGATTTTGAAAAATGTGCAGAAGAAGGAGAACCTTGCACAACCTATTTATATTTGAATTTACGATATAGTCACTAATCACATACTTATGGTATTTTAAAAGGACCGTTAATTTAATGTTTCCACTCAAATTCGGTCAGAATATTTTATGGAAATCACGTTTTATCAGATATTTTAAAATTATATGCCATGCATGATTTTTTTTCAAAACTATTTTATTGTGAACCCCAATATGACCCATGTTTTACAAGGTGTATTTGGATGAAGGAAGAAAATGATTTTCAAGGATCTCTAAATCATTTTTGCAATGCATGGACCTTCTACCTATGTGAACTAGATGACGATGAAAAAATATGGACACCATGATCAAGGTATAATGTTCATCTTTTTGGGGATCATTGTTTTATTATATAGTGGTGAAATAAGAATTCCATAATTAAGATTTTGAGATCATAATGAATTTGGATGAAAATGATAGGGATATGGAAACCATTTAGGTTAAAAATGTTGGATTTATTTATGAATTTTATAAAAAGTACAACTCGTAGGATGGGTTACAACACCTCGCGTCCGGTGAGGCCACGACAATCGAAACCAGAACCAAAGGCTGACAACGGTGCATCACCTACCACTGGCCTACGTGAAGTCACTAATTAGTATGAGTTATTCTTTTAAGTTAAATGGATTTATGTATTGGGAATAAGTTGATTTTGGGAATTTATCTTTTATCAAATTGATATCCTTAGTATAGAAAATGATTTAGTGATTAAGTGATAACAGTTACTGTGGAAGACGTTCTCTCTTTTGAGGAATACCTATATGCCTAAGGAAGATAGAATACTATGGGATTTTAATTATGGAATAATGGTTGAAATTTTATTTTGTAAGAATATATGTTTTTATTTTGGACATTTGATTATTTGATTTATTTATAAAAATGGTTAACCTATCATGGATAAAATGTGATTAGGTTAATTTTTTCTCAATATGAGACTTTATGAGTAACTGGTGTTATTTGGAGACAAATGTTATAATGTATCTTGGAAGACTATGTAATTAAATATTTATGAGATTTGCTTTACAATCTTAGTTTGGAATACTTTTGATAATATTTAGGGATAGTTGTGTAATGAATGGTCTTTGTTGATCTTTGGGTTTTGTTTGACAGATTTGGGAGATTAACAGTAGTTTTTATTCTTGTAAATGATTTTCCTTTTTTGGTATTATCTGATCTATCACTAACCATTCAGGTTTTTGTTGATTTCTAATAGCAATATAAATATATAGTTCTTCTTTTTTTGATTATGTGATTCTCTAGAAGATTATTCTTGTGCTTTTGATGTGACCACGTCATTTTGAATGCTCATTGCTTGGACAATGATTAATTTTTGGTAGAAACATACTGAATGATGAAACTCTACTTGAAGGTAAGAATATTTCTTTATGTTATATGTAGTAAATGAATTCATCAAAATTATGAATAAGGAATGTAAAAAAAATTGTTGGTTTAAATTTTCTACTAATTAATCAAATATTATTTAACTAATAATATGTTTGGGATTTTATGGTAGTTAACTTTATACTATTCATGTTTTCCATCACTCTCTATCAGAACAAGACCGTTTGTTCTATCTTACATATAGATTTTTTCCTATATGGAATCCTAGTATGGGTTATCTTGGCTGACCTTGGTTGTACTCTTTCTTCCTTTTAGAGTGACTGGTTTACTGACTCTTTTCTGATGTGGGACTATTAATGAAGTTTCCAAGCCCAGATTTTAAATTTCTAGGACGCAATTCCCAAAAGGGGGGAAGGATGTAACATTCTAGATAAATAAACAATAAGACACTTTTCATTTTATTAATATTTTTGAATTAAATATTAATTTTACTTTAAAGGGGATTCTAGGTTCGATGATGTAAACGATACGCAACAACAGATTTCTTTGAAATCCTACGTTGCACCATAACAGTATAATATTATTATTTTAAATGGTAGTTAACACCTAGACATTGTATTGAAGGGAATGAATAGACGTAAATAAAATTTGATAATACAAGTTTGTTGAATATTTTTACTTTTATCCAATGAATGTAAGAGGCTTAATATAAGTGAGTAATTCGATTTTAAGCATAAATACTCGAATATTCACTAAAAGGTCGATTTATCACCTTTTAATGGAGAACCCACTTTGAATCCATTTTTTGTCACTTTTATAAGTTCTATTTGAAAAAATAAAATTCTTCTCTAGAATCGGACCACCAAAATTTACTTTGGATGAAATTTTAGTATTTTTCTGATAATGTTTAGTTTTTAATTAATAGTGAAAAATACTATATTTTAATTCAAATGTGCCTATTAATCCAATTTATTTATATGGTTATATTGTCTTTATAATTGGTTTTAAAGTTTAATTGAAATAAATTTTTTACCATTCAATCTAATGTTATTAATTTTAAGTAATTTCATTTTGAAATTGAACATAAACAAGTGTCAATCTTTTGATAGTTATTATTTCTTAAAAACATACTATTTGTTTTAACAGCGGGAATTATTTTAAATTAATTTATGCCACTACTATGTTTTTAATTTCAAAAATGGATTCCATATTTTGATTTATTAAATATAATTTGAGTAAATTGGAAACTTTTATTTTTATACAATTTAAATATTTACTTCAGTAAATATTTTATTTACCATGATTAAAAGGGAAAAATAATAAATAAGGTTAAAATATAATATTATAAAAATATTAAATTACCCTATAATGTGTCCTAATACTATTGGATGATACATATCCAACCATGGAAATCCTTGGGTCGAATTTGGGACCCCATGGAGCCACATGGTTGAAATAATGAGATTTTATATTAATTAATTTAAAGTAAAGACAAAATGACATAAACAAATATATTTTAGTAAATAAATTTTTATGTTGGGTTATATAAGTTATATTTTCAGCTATATATATTTGTTTGAAATCTAAAATTAATTCCTATATTATGGAATTTTTTTAACATTTTTGGACACAAATAAATTAAATTCATTATGACACAATAATGATACAATATTTACCTCATTAATAGATGATTTAAATAAACATGATTATAAATATTTAAAAAATATCCAAAACCAGTCCAATTATTATGGTATTATTTTATTTCAACCAATAGTCATATTATCCTTTATATGAATGAATAGTTGGAATTTTGAAACCGAATATGTGGTTATAATAAAATAATTGCCTCAAACTTTCCTAAAGAGCCCCTCCTCTACCTTATAAAAATAATTCACTTCCAGTTCTTTTAACACGATTCTCAATCATTTTCCTCACAAAAACTATGATCAAATAATCTCCCAAGATCCCTCTATTCATCCCAGAAGACTTAAATTTGGCATAAAACACTTTAGGAAACCCTTTTGGTTCAAACCAAGGGGAGTTACCTGATTTAAAGGTAACGTCTTATCTTAAGTTATTTTGTTTTATTTTACTTCTCCAACCCCTTAAACTCTTTTTATTCCTTTATTTTATAACAAAAACAGTATCCTAAATATACTAGGATTTTTTAATTAGAATTATTCGAAATACACTAACACACACCTCCATATAATGGGTAAATAACATAATGATTCTGTGGATGGAAAACTAACGCCTCATGAAACGACGATTGTTCAATAATCTCCTACCACCTCTCATGGTGGCCATTATGATGGAAATGTATTTATATATGATATATATTATTTTTATTGTTTCTTTATGCTTCTTTATTCTTCATTTAGAGCATATCTTTATGGCTTCTATAATGGGTAAACGCGATAATTTTATTTTAGGAAGTGCGGACTACCGCCCCTTCAAAGTGATATGACACGTTAATGCCTTATGTGGGATGTATAAAGGATGGAGTTAATGATATTATATATGATATTATAATTTAATTATAATATAACTATGTATCATTATGTTTTAATTCCATTAAAATAATAAATATAAATGGATGCAGCGTTCATGCGTACGTACGACTTACCGTCTCCATGAACAGTGCATTCCATTTATTATCTCCAAATATTATGTTATGTTATATATATATATTGGATATATGTGATTTATATGATATTTAAAACATGAATATTATTCTGGAGATAATGGATTGTTGAAGACATGGACGTCTTGTAATTATAAGTTGTTCATTTTTACTCAAGTACCAAATATCAACGAAACTACCATTAAAAACTGAAATGATTACATAATGGTTATAACATTGTAATAAGGGATAAAAAATTTATAGTAAACTTGAAAAAAGTTATTCATAAAGTATAAATTAACTTTATTTTATTATTCAAGAGATTATAGAACGATCAGGTCAAGTTGGACACAAGGTAATGAGATTTCTTATCTCACTTTTAATTCCCTGATATTTCCATTGTTCCCCACTCATTTATTGCATATTGTGTGTTGTGTCCTGACATTTGATATATATTAACATGATTATATTTATATTCATGGTATTCTGTGATTAATTTGGGGTTTATTAACTTTTTCTCATACGACTTGATTGATTAAAACATGGTAAGGGTTTTTCATCTCAATTTTTATTCTCATGAGATTCATGCTCTATTGACCACTATTTCCTTTTGTCTGGTGTATGTACATTCATCAAGGTACTCTTTGTATAATATACCTTCATTTATGAATATTTACATCTTCATTTTATGATCCTTCTATCATGTGGCGTATGTTTTTTAAGTTACCAAATCGGTAAGGGAACCTTTCACCCTCCACTTTTTAATAGACTTCTTTTTGTTGTGTCTTTTAATTTACATCTTATTGTTTTTGGATATGTTCTTATATATTTTTATTTATGTAAAGATTATATCCTAGAGATGATATATCCTTTTTATCTCGTCAACTCAATCTCTTAATCTCAAATTAATGTTGTTATGTTGTCGAATTTTTACAGGGGAACTTCTTAACCCAATTTCATTTCTTTGGGTTCAACTTGTACTTCTTGAATATGTCATCATATGAATATGTGGGAATGACCTCTGATTTTTTTACACTTAATATCCACATATATTGTGTGTATTTATATTTTTCACACATAATTATGTCATTGATTTATCCTTAATTTAAGGATACCATCTTTATAAGGGATTTCATAACAATTTACCTTTCCGTTGAGACTTCATTTTTTTTCTACATCAATCACTCTTATGTGGTGTACATACTATCCTTTGGAATACTATTTCATGAATTAGTTTATTCTCATGATATTATAAATTTGTGATTAAAATTAATTCCTCAATTATTTGCATTCAAGCATCTCTCTTTTTGTTAAAAAATCTTTAACAAAAAAATCATTTTAAATGTTTTAAAGATTTATTCATATAAAATTTTCTCATTAATGTCTATTTATTCAAAATGGGTTTTAGGATTTATTTATATGAACATTAATGTTCTCAAATTATAATTCATTTAAAATATTCAATGTTGTATAGAAAACTTTGATTAAAAAATCTCTTTTAAATGGTTTTAAAAATGATTTGATAAAGCATGGATTGTTTCAATACATTGATTGGATATATTGGAATTTGGAAATGTTATTTTTCCTTTATACTTATTTTATGTGTTATGATTATGTTATGGTTATTGGGATTTCTTTACGTATATTGGTGGTTATGTGATAAACCTATAGAGGGTGATCTTTCGATTTCTCTCCAATGCATTGTGTAATGTGACGGAGGTAAACGTGAACGTTTCTTCTAAGAGATTTAGGGAATATACTATGATGGGTATTTCAAATGTGACTACCTATGTAGTTGTGATAACTACAATTTATGTTTGATATAGATTCTACAAGTTACGTTTATGATTTATTATTTCTGTTTGTTATTCATAAATCTTATGATTTTGTGAGGTATGTTAAGATTGAAAAGTATGGTTTCATTTTTTTGTATTTATTTATGGGTTAATGTACTCTTTATTTATTTTATAACTCTTACTGAGCTTTTTATGCTCATCTAGTTTTTTTGAAATGTTTTCGATGGGACTAAAATATGAATAACGGCGAATAATGGGATCTAAGAAAAGTCACACTGTCAAAAAAATGGAACTATACATGACTCTTTTTTTCAAGAGTTTTTAGTTTATGAAAAAATGGATACCGTGTAGTAGTGTCTACATGTAATTTTCAAGTTGATATATAATGGTTATGGCCAAATTCACTAAAACTCTAAACCTGAAAATATCCTCAATTTTAATTATTCATTTAATTCAAGCTTGTGTAATCTTTTAAGGCCCGGTCCTTACACTTTTAATGTGATGTGATGAAAGGGATAAAATAATCATGGTATTTTATCATCTCTCATAGGATGTGTATCAATTATGGCCAGTAATTTATTAAAAAATTTATGAAGAATAAATTGAAAATATGGAATGGATGAATTTTAAGTAAATTTTTATAATAAATATTTCCTTCATTAATAGTGAGTATATATAGAGATATAATTCTTTTGTGTGGTCTAAAAAGAGGTTTAAAATGAGACAAAGTATGAATCCAACATCACAAGGTTACGGAGGTATGTTTTATACTACATAAATAACCCAAGGAGGAATATTGATCATTTCATTGATGGTCTTAATCCAATTCAATAAAGGTAAATATTCTACCAGTCATTCTCATAATATGAGGTTATAGTATCATGTCACAGGAATGTAGCATAGAATAATAAAAGGGAACAAGGTCCAGATTATACTATTTCTATAGTAATTGTGGAATAATTAAAGTATTTTTGTTAAATAATTTTGTCGAAAAAGGGGTATTCATGTTATAATAATTGTGATATATAAGGATTGTACTACAACACTTTTTAATTAAAGAATTGGAAGCATGAATGCTTCATAAAGGTTTAAAGTACATTAAGGTATTCAAAAATTTGGTATGTGTAAAAAATATCTACCTTATTTGGGAAATTTTATGTGATGTTGATTTTTGAAATTTAGAGACCTTCATAAAAAACATTGGACCATGAATTTGGAAAATTGTATCTTTAATGATTCTTATGGTAGCTAAATATGGAATGTATTAAGTTCAACATTGTAAAAAGTATGATTTAATATATTGGGTGACATGCTCTAATAATTTTTCTTTTATGGATCTTTTGATACAGTTCATTCAAGCCTAAAATCTCATCTTTAATATTCACATTTTGGTTTATGAAATGAATTTGAGATAATTCAAAGCACAATAAAATGATTTGATTATTGTTATTAAATTTAATGAAATAAATTAAGTTAATTTTTCTCCTGTTAGTATATATATATTAAAATAATCACTCAACTCTAGGAAAAATATTTTGGAAAAAAATATCTATGTATTTTTCTTACTAATAAATTAATGGTATTTTAATATATCACATATTTATGGTTTTATGAGAGTAGAATTTACAATCACCATGTTCTATATTAATCTCCATCAAAACAAGATTATTATATATCATTTCCATTACCATGTTTTCACTTCGCACTAATTTTATCTTATTTGAACATTAGTTCTATGGTGACCTTCATATTTTTTGTTCCCTCTTATTAAGATGTGTCTTATAAACTTTATTTACAAGGTGCGATATCCAGAAGGGTATTTTAATATTTCTACTACATGATTTCCAATTACAAGTTAAAGATTCACATAAATAATTATTCGGTAGAGGGTTGAATTTATCACCTAAATATTTCATGGTATGTCAATTTGAAATTTAACATCTTCAATAGCTTACATTTCAGGAAACACTAAGCTAAAACAACCCATGATTTACTATTAAATATTAACCTAACCATTTGAATAGTGGTGTGACCAATATGAATTTTAATTTATACATTAAAATAATAACCTCTCCAATAAAATTTAGTTATATCATAAATTAAAATATTATATATTTATATCATGGAATAATTAAATAAATGTTTAAAAATTATAAATATATTATTTGTATTTTTGTGAAATCTCAATGTATATTTACAATTTTATTAATAATTCATCATTTAATGAAAATTTAATTCATTAAAATTGAATCATAATTTTTTTTATATTGAATTATAATTATAAGATAATTTTATAAGACCGTAATTTATTTTCCATTGTGTCATAAAATAAATTGTAATATTAAAATCGGTATTTTTTGAACAAATGAAGATTTTTTTAAAAGTGAAATATTTCATATTTTGGTAATTATATCAATAAAATGAATTCCATTTTTTAAAGTTAAAAATATAAAATATGTAGGGTGATATTTTTTATTTTTCTAAAATAGTTAAATTTTAGTGAATTCTGAAATACTGTAATTTACTGTATTTAACATTATAATTAATTAATGAATTAGTGATTCATTTATGATTTATAGAAGAGTTATGAAGAAAGTGGTTGGAGCTCACACTCTCTAGTTATGTTACATAGTCACAAGAATCAATACTAATGATAATATTGATCCATAATAATAATGTAATGAATAAAATAATCAAATAAAACCTCTCTTATCCACTATAAATATCACCCCTCACAACCTCTTCTCATAAACCCCTAAAAGCCTTGGATATTGAAAATATTATTACTATTTACCATTAAAAACCAAGTACCCACAATTATTTCAATATATTCCCACGGAAATACCCTATTCAATTCATTTGAGGAGGTTTTCAAGGAGATGACACTAAAGAGGTAAAACCTTCCCTCTTTATCTTTAAAATTATTTTAATTTCTTCCTTTAATATCCTAAAATATCCGAATAAAAATTATGAATACAGTATCATATATATTTTTTTATTTTTTTATTTTAATGTTCTATCAACCCTAAATTCTCTCCTCTTCTCCTTTTTTCTAAAAATGATAAAATCATCAGTGAGGTGTTGATTCTCCACCTCTGTGGATGAGGAATTTTTTTATAATAACACCATCAAGGCTGGTCATAATGACATATAAATTGTAAAAAAAATTAAAAATTTATACGATGGCTTACGTAGGGTTCTAGATCCATTAAATATATATGATATTAATTAATAAAAAACTAGTACGTGATGATCAAAAGAAACCCAAAATAATTTAAACGGCTATCATTGATGTTTATTCTAATGAATAATCCTAATATCTTAAATAAAATGATATATAATACCATTAAATCATTTATAATATTACAAATAATTTCAATTATGGATATATATACCCATTTTATATGATCTTTCACACATGTATATAAGTGAACCAATCTTGAAAAGCAAGCAAACAAACACACCAAAATGATGAAATTAAATCTAATAACTCATAAAAAATGACCTAAATGAACTTAATAAAATTATATTTAATAAAATATATTATTAATATACTATTAATTAATTTCATTTCATTATCCATGATATTTAGTGGATTCACATAACACTTCTGGAAATAAAGTAAGAGATTTCAAAACTCAATTTCCATTTAGTGGGTTAAATTTCTATATCATAGGTTATGTTATGCCTAGAATATGTATCAATTACCCATTATTGTTTTATAATATATTTTAAATTCTATTTTTTATTTAATGTTTCATGTATAATTATTTAATTGATTTATCCTCACTACAATGATATGATCCTTTGTAAAGGTTTTACCATCTCACTTTTATTTCTGTGTGATATGCCTTATTCACCACTTATGAATTACGTTTGTTGTATGTATAACTTCCATTGATATATAACATAATTAATATATTAATTCCAATGGTATCAAATTTTTCATTTGAATTTCATTAATTTTATGGGGTATACGATTTGACTGTTTACATGGTGGTAATGGAATTCTTAACCAAATTTCATTTCTTTGGGTTAATCAAGTACTCCAATGATAATTTCATACTAGTATTATATGTCAAAAGAATATTGATTATATTAGGATAAATTTTAAATTTATATCTATATTTATATTTAATATACATAATTTATTTATTTATTGAATGCGTACAATTTCTTTTAAAAATACTCTTTTAAAGATTCTTTTTATTATGTTTAATGGAATTGGTTTAACTGGTACGACATGAGAGGAACTTCCCGATTCAATGATGCTTTAATTACCTAAGAAATCCTTTACATGATTATAATGATATTTTCAAATAAAATATTTTCTTTTATAATATTGTGTCATTTAAAATATATTATTTCAATGTAAAAGTGATATTTCTCTCATGAAGTTTTCAATGATTTTTTTAGAGTATTTTTATCTATTTCAAAAATATTTATTGGATCATTTGGATAATTTAGGTTTATCTCTCATGATGTCATATAACAAATATTAGTATGTGTTGGGTGTGTCCCAATATCGTCCTCTGATGCATCGGTAGTTCAAATGAGGCAAACCAGACATATTTTTGGCTAACACTATACCCAATTATGTATACTTCTTGGTTCAGACCTTAATGGTTTGTTTATGATATCCCACTTTATGAATTTCCTCATTATGATATTATTAATTGATAACAATTCTGATTGTTCAACTAGTATAATATTCATGGTTAA
The DNA here is from genome assembly GCA_963277665.1 of Viscum album. NCBI lineage: Eukaryota > Viridiplantae > Streptophyta > Magnoliopsida > Santalales > Viscaceae > Viscum > Viscum album. Next base: position 1,469,332,079 of record OY728146.1, read on the forward strand.
GTATCTTTCTCATGTGATTATTTATATGGAGTTATTAGATCATCTTTTATTCCTTCCATATTATTCTCACGTTTATATTTTAATGGAATGTGTTTTTAGTTATTCTTTATTCCTTTTGGTTTATGATTATTTATGATATCTTTTTTGTATTCTGACCCTTATAGGGAATCTGATCTCACCCCTTTCTTACATTTTATTTTTCCCATTTATGCCATGATTTATATCATGTTTTACATGTGGGGACAATAAAAGTGAATAATGGTTCTCTCAAATGAATAATTAAATTGTATTTAATGTTCAAATGTTATGTATGATTATTTTAATCATATTTTTTACTAGGAATACTAAACTATTCATTATTTTTTAATTTAAATCTTTATTTATTATTCAAATTTAATAAATTAAGGCACACGATCTAGGCTATTGGGGTTGGGTTCTTCACAACATTAATTTCCATGATATTCCTTGTCTTCAGGATCATGCATTATTTTCAAGTAATTCAACAAATTCGTATCATTCTCACATGTTTTATAAATATTCAAAAAAAATTAGTTTCATGAGATTTATTTTATTTATCCTTAATGATATTTTTATGAATTTATGTTGTTTCGTCATGTTTTATTATTATAATACATAGTTTTTTGATGTTTTTTTATATATTTTGGTGTTCCTCAAATCACTTTCATTCTTATGATCTAATATGTTTGAATATGACTTCACCCTTGATGACAATTTGAGCACACCCATTTCTTATGTTTATATTATCTATTTTATGAATAATATTATATCATTAGAGATGTCTAGAAAAGGGTGTAGGGGACAATTATTATGAAGAAATATTTTCATGTGTGATAAAACTGAATGTTTATAAGGATAATTTCTAAGATGACTAACCTTTTAGTATTTCTATTATACATATTTTTATGATATATGTTATTTAAATCATGAGATTAATATATTATTTATGACATTCTCATCTTTGTTTCTATACACCAGTGCAGCATGCAAGTGGTTCAATTCCTATCACCCTCATTTTCACTCAACTATATGATTTATAAATCAAACAGTTCATATCATTCCCAGCCATGGCCCACAATATATCAACCACAGAAATAGTACGTCTATAATATAAATTTTTTGAATGGTGTAATTGACTCTATATACACTAGCGAATTTTTTTTACTAGTGATATTGGATAAAATTGAATGGATGACCATAGAGATTAGGGGAATAATTTCTCATACATACTTCTATGAGTATAATCCTCATCAACACTATCATTTTACCCCATATATTTTATTCCCATGATATTTTATACAATATGACTGAAACCATTCCATGCTAAATTTACTGTTTGGGAAATATTGACACCCAAATTCTATATCTAGATTCAGTTATTCATGATTTAAACACTAATTGTCTCTATTTGTTTATGGAATATAAAAAGATGTATAATATTCCCTCAATAATGTCCCTAAATTTACAGATCTGATAATATTTATTCCAAACCAAATAGGTTCATATCATTAAGTTCATTCAAAAAAATATAATTTTCTTATTAATTTAAACTAAAGATAATTTTATAAATTTATCCCTTAAATACCCCCAAAAAATCTCCCTAGGCTATCTAAAAATTCAATATTTATATTTCAAATAATCCAAGGGTAGTGGATTCACCATTAAAAAAGGAATAATATAAAGAAATCATGATCAAATAATATATATATATATATTAAGGAAAAGTGAAGTGTTAGGGTGCAAATAAAGGATTCTGATCCATGAACCATACCCATGTTCATGATTTCTTCAGTACTTAGGGAAACATAGTTGATCCATAATATGTCTCACATACATGGCAGATATATACTACATAATCCCTATATTTATACTTCATTTTGACTAAAAAATGTGTTATTAGAGGAGAAACTAGGTCAACATCTAATAAATTTATCATTATTTATTTAATAATTAAATAAAAAGGAATCTCTTTTCTTTCAATATTACATTCCATTCCAGATGAAATACATCCCTCATTTTTACAATCCAATACCCCAAAAAAGGATAATATAAAATTGTACATATTCGAAATGAAATATTTGAAAGTAGTTATACTGATTTATCAAGAAAATCAATCAGCTCATTTATTTTCTAATAAGTGTTAAATCAGTTCATGAATTTCAATCACAACCAAATGCATCATTTGGGGAAAATGTAATGCTACCTTTTTCCCTGAGTAATTTAATTTTAATATTTATGTTCCACCATTGAGTCATTCTCACCTACCTTCCAAGATATTTTTCTCTCACACTCAATGAAATAGTCTATACATGTTTTACTCATTATAGAAAATATTTGAACTTTTTATACAGTTTCTATATTTTTTTAAACATTTAATGATTTGATAAAATAATTAATAGTACTTTTATGAAGGTTGTTCAACATTTTTTTATCTTAAGAAATGTATATTATTAAATTATTAGAGTACAATAGATTATCCTCAAACAATTTCTTATCATCTCTAATTTATTAATATTTATCATCATTGTCATGTTTTCACATTAATATTTTATAAGATAACAATAATTAATCATCAAGACATGTCATTTATTCTTTCCAATTTCAATTTTATTTATTTTTTTACTTCGATGGATCAAATAAGAAATATCAATGGTGAGAATCGTACTACCCGTTTTTTCATGTAATTCATTATGGTGCTATCCTTTCCATGTACCACATTAAATGAACAACAATATATGATTCCTTACAATAGAAATATATTTCACTATAAATATTTCACTTAGATTAAATTAAATTGGAATAATATTTTTTTATATTTTATCATTAAAAAATACATCCATGGTCTACAAGGCTTAAAAAGTTGTATAATTTTAATGTGGATGAAAAGGGATAAAAAGGGATGTACTGACTAAAAAGTAGGCTTTATCATTTTAATGGTAATAAACTCTTATACTCTAAGAAAAAATTTTCAAAATTGTATATATTATTAATCATATATCATGTTCAATTAATAAACCTGAAAATTTTAAATAATATGAAACCTGGGTAATCAAACTGATTGTGTATATAAAGATTATTGTTGGAAAGCGAAAACGTTCATGGCATTTAAATTTCATTAAAACTAAATTATATATTAAATTTCAAATAAAGAATTTAAAATTTTATAAATGAGGTTAATATAACATTAAAAAACAATATAATTTTCAATAATATACCCTATATATATATAAGTGATTCCATTAATTTCACAGAACATACAATATTAAAAAACACAATATAAATGAGAAAAATTGACACAATAATTAAAAAAATAATATATCCTTAAAATTACATAATATCACCACCCCAATACAACTTTTATATATTTCATGCAATATATAATTTATCTTATTATTCATTTTAGCATTAATTTTTAATTGTATAAAAATAAAATATATTATGGAGTTATACCACCAAACTATTTATTCACTGAATTTACAATTATTTTATGGTTCCAATTATGGTTAACATAATATAACAACTTATTCTTACCTATAAATAGAAAAAAAATGTTAATATTATAGAATGAAACATATAACCTAAAATATTTTTTAAAAGTTTTAAGTAGTAAAAATTGATGTCAAATGAAGATCATATTTCTTTTCATATATATATCATAAAAAATAATAATTAGACTACAAAAAATTAAACCATAAAATTTTATACAAGTAATTAAAGAAAAAATGATAATTGTTTTCAGATAAATCCCTTAAATGGATGTAATTGTTTTCTATATCCATTTCTAAAAAATTAGAATTATATTATCCATAATCTAATTGGAATGGGGATTCTTTGATAAAAACTACTATATATTTATCATTAAAATTATTATCATTTACAAGTATACATGGATAACCCCCATAAATCTGCCTTAATATCCCCAACCAAATAAATTATTACACTTATAAACTTCCTGAGGCTTGTATTTGGAAGTATGGTGTACCATCTCCTCTCTATTTTTTAGAGTGGTGTCTATTGTCTTTCAATTTTTAAATCTATGATGTGGATATTATTCCAGTTAAACCTGAATAAACATTTCTCTTTAATATTCACCTATATACCACTGAAACATTTTTATAACAATGTATATGTCATGATCGATCTATATCACTTCTTTATTTTCTACCCTTATTTACAATAAAACTACTTAATATAATTTATAGACACATTATGTTGAATATGTGTAATATAAACAATGTTTAATTTTTATTCCATATTGAGAAATATTTTACATTTAATATTTTAAAATAAGGTTCTAATCCTTGTATGATTTCAGTAAGATCTTCCAACATGTGCAATTAATTAGGGATAAAGCTCAAAATATTATCTAGTAGGAATGATTTTTATGTCTTCTCAACCTCTAGTTTATCCTCTTCTCTTTGTGTTTCAAAAATTTAGTCAAGATTTTATCGAATAACTAACCTTGTATTCCAAAAATATAAAATTCAATAAATCACATAGGTAATTCAGATACATAACTTTCTAAAGGCTCATGAAACTTGGATTTAACTATATTACTAATATGATCAATAAATTCTCTAAAAATTTCCCATAAATAAATTATATGTCCTAATTATTTTTTTAGTATTTTTTACTTTATTTAAAATAACTGCGTGATAATCAAACAATTTTTTATGAATTTTAATATTTGATTTTAATATTTTTAAATAGAAATGAAAAAATTGAACAATTTCAATTTTTTTGGAAATGGTGAAAAATTATTGAAATGACTTTTTCAAGAGTTTCTTATCAATATTTTATTGTATTTCTCCAAGAAATAAATTATTTATGTGGCCAAGAGTAAATCTCCCTAGGATTCCATTGTAAAAAAAATGTATTTCAATTTATTTTTATTTTTGAATAATTATAATAAAATCATAAATTATAAGAGTGAAAAATATAATTTACATTCATTATAACAATACATGATTATATTAAATGAATAAAAAATTATTTGAATGAAAAGAGTTAATCCACAAATGAGATCCTATGAACTCCTAAATTATCTAAACATGTTATTCCTAGAATTATCAATGATCATAATCTACTATTTTATTAATCATCAATTACTATGTATTTTTAAATATCTAGTGTACTCGTGATTCTACAATAACACTATATACTTATCATTTCCTTTCACAGTACGTAAATGTACACCTAAAATGAGAGAGTACCTTTACTAATATCGATGTAATTTGTTCATCGATATTAAATAATCAATTCATTATCTCTATAATATAATATATAATTTAATTGAAGGGAAATAATATGTATTCCTTACAAAGATAAAATAAAATTGAGAAATAAGACTATTCATACACCATCACCTACCTACTACTATTGATGCTTCTGAAAATCTCAAATTTCAACAAGATTGTGGTGTATTGATAAATAAATACCCAGGAACTACAAATTTTACCACTTTTTCAATAAATTTCATGATATCTCTCAATGACCATTGAAGAAATATATTACATGATTAATATAAAAGAGATATGAGTGAAAACACCTTCACAGTACATAGAATGAATACATATCTATAGGGAAGACAGAATAATATAATCCCCATGTGGGGAACCTAAAAACCTGAACAAATTGGCCTATAATATATACACAGGTGTCGAAAAACATTGAAAATTTTCATTCATTCAAGATCAAATAATAATGGAAAATACACCAGTTATCTATCTTCTGTATAATAAAAAAATTTGTGGATTCAAATCAATTAATATATAGCACACTAATATTTATTTTTAGATTCACCATTCAATAAAGACAGAAATAAATGTAATTTCTTGTTCAATTCTAGCACATTGGGGATTTGTCATTCGCTCCCCATAAACATTTACAATCAACTAAATTATTTCAATAGTGGAATGCCTATAATATCATCATATATTGGTGATTTATGGTGATATGGGGACAATATAGTTTCATAATTTTATTTCATGGAGGATGTATGATATTAGAAATGGCTATGTTGATTGAGTGAATTTGCATAGCAGTTTATCATACTTTTTCTACATTATATAAGACATATTACTACCAGGTAAATAATAATTTATAACCAAAAACAAGTAAAAAAACCATTGAACTTCAACTTCCAAATATTAAATATGTTTTATTATACTAATATTGACACTTTATCAAGAATAAACATTTATTTCAAAAGGATTTTTATTCTATAATAAAATATTTTAGAAAAAATAGAAAATAGTGCACCCAAACTATTGTGTAATATTTTTTGGAAATTAATAATTAATGAACTATGATAAATTTAAAAAAAATGATCAAATAGCTTCTCATTATGAAATGTAGAAGCCACAAAAAACCACTTATCCCCATATCATATCTGAACTATCAAATACCAACATGACAAGGGTACCTTGGATATATCCCCTATAAATGATTTTATATATATCTAGACATAGATATGTTCCAATGTAAATTAACTTATAAACTATTTATATGTTTGATTCAAAGAAAATGGTTATCGACTGATCAAAAATTAAATTCACTGGCTATGTAATATTTATCTAGTTGATGTATTCAAGAAGACCAATACCACAATGAACTAGCCCATAAAATGCATTTACTTATATTTATCAAAATAATATATTCATTTTTCAATAAAGTAAAATTAGTATGATAATTAATAATCATTAAAAACATGTAATTACCTATATATTCCAATATTCAAAAAAATTACAAAATATATTTTTTTTTACATGGAAACTTTTATTAAAAGGGATATATAACACATTAAACTGATATTATTATGATAAATTATTTTCATTTTTTAAAAAACAAGAAAATATAAATCTATTTTTGTACTAATGTATTTTATATTTGGAAAGAATATATTTAATTAATTACAAATGAAACATACATAACAAATATAGTTTATTAGTAACACACTCTCTACATATAGAATAATAATGTGGAATGTACTCACTCTACTATATTAACCATTATCCTAGTATCTTCCTATTAATAATCATAATTTGGGACTATTTTCCCCCTAAACCGCAAATTTCTATCAGAGTTAAACTAATTCTATTAAAAAAAGTTGTCAAAAAATAATGATGAACATCAATCCCTACCCAAATACTGATGGAAGATTATGTCACTCATCACGAGATCAATTAAAATTATCTCATACACTATTATAAAATCCCATGACCTAATATAGATTAAGGTGTGATTAATAAATTTATTTCATATTGTGTCATTTCACATATTTTGGTTTCTATGGATAGGTTCAAAAACTCTAATGGAATTTAAATTTGCATCTAGTGGATGGTTTGATTCAATTTTTAGATTCAGTACATGAATATAAGAGTTTATACACTTACAAGTGTAGTTTTTGATGGTTTTTATAGCTTCATAGGATTCCTAGATGAATGGATTATTTTTGGGATCATAGAACTCTGAATACACATTTTCAGGAGATAAAGTCTATAGATCATGGTTTGCACATAATTAGTACTAACTAAAAGGCACAACTGTTTTGAATGTATTGATAAGGGATGGTATTTTTTTATATTATTTCCCATTATTCAAATAACCATATTGTATTTAGAGGTTGTCACACAGTTTTTCAACTCATTCACCTGATTTCTTAAAACCATTGAAGTCACCTTTAATATATTTTTGAGGTGAAACACATGACTTGTTCTTGATTTTATTAACTAGACACTTAGTCGTGTAGGGTCAGGGTGTTTGGTTAGTAAATCCCTCATGGTTGGTGCATGATTGGTAAAAAAAGTGAGGAAACTATTCATCTTCGAGGAAATTTGGATAGTGGCACCACACAGGTAGTGTATGATTTTCCAAATCATTCAGCCTAACCATTCCCCTCTTAAAAATTGGAAAAAATACCATATTCTATTTAACCATAATATTGGATTTACCCCATTTACACACCCACATATCCCAACATACACTCCACACACACCCTCCACTCCCACCCTATTTCATGGGTGGATATACTCTATTAAGATACTGATTTGATCTCGATCAATTTCATTGGTATCCTAGAATAATTTCTAACATTCCTCTTTCCCCCATTCTTTTTTTTCCTCTCCCTAGTGGATAATATATTCATCAAAGGTAATAAACCTTATTTTTAGGGTGTTTATATATTATTAAATTTTCTTTAATTTATTATTGAATCAAAATTCCAAATTTTATGAGTGAAACACCATAAACAGGAGTTAGGTGGCATATGGATTTTCACATAAATTTCCATCATTTGTAAGTTATATTCATTTTTCCACATGTGATACATTCCATGTGTTTATAATAAAATAATAAATACCTAAAAGTTTTCACTAACACCTTAATTAATCATTATTATATGTTCTTATATGAGTTTAGAGGTCCAAAAATCATTCTCATACACCCCATATAAGGGTCGGATAATATTTCTTGATTTTCAATTTTTTGTGTTATCAAGAAACCACTAATGTATATTTTACTTTTCCATGATTATTGATGTAGTCTAATGATCATATTAATGATGGAATAGATTTCATAATGGAATTTATGATTTATTTGGACCATATTCATCACTTGAGAGTGATTTTTTAAAACGGAATCCTGGAATTATCATGTGGTATGAATACTAGAGGGAAAAATAGACTACTTATAAATAACATGTGTTAAAATAATTAAATTAAACTAATATTTGATATGTCTATTGGAATAAACATTCCCCGTTTTTTATATTAGGAATAAGGAATTAATTAAGTAATTCAATTTTGTAAATTGAATTAAATTCTGTGAATAGTAATACCATGTCACATGACACTTGTTAGAACATATAAATAAAAGGATATAATGTTTTTCATGTATTTTAATTAGATTGGATAGATCTCACGGTCAATGATTTATTATTAAATAAATTTACTTTTTATCATATTAAGCCTTTATAGATTCTCAGGTTCGTAACATGGAATTCCATGGATTTGATAATAGTAATTATGAACGATATTACACCATGGGAGATAAGGGAGTTCCTCACACAAAATGCATTAGATGGACTAGTAGTATTTATGAATGATATTACACCATGTGATATAAATGGTTTCTAAATATGGATTTCATTAGATGGGCTCATAGGTCAGAAGATTTATAATACACTTGAAGTGATACTTGGATTCATGATGTTGAATTCTTTGGATCTGCTATTAGGTTGAATAATGTGATATACACCAAGACTGACACCTATAATTTGATACGAAGTTCCTTTTATGGGATAGGAAAAATAAGTGAGATAATTATATACCTTAGTAGACACATGGATTTTAAATATTTTATTCTTTAGATGGGATCATTTTTCAAATGATTTTTTTAAAATTTAATTTATTGCACATTATTTTACCATCTCTTGTAAAACCTATAATTCCATGAAGCATGTAGAGAAATATCTGATCATCATTATATATGGAGGTTCCTACTTCGTACCCACATGGATAGAGTTATACATATACTCATGGGATTATATTAGTGATTCATATTATCTATGTAATAGTTCCCATGTTTGTAGATATTTGACACAATCCAGTGTAGGAATAGTCAGCCAAGAATCCAGGAGAGACCCCAATCTAATATGGTGTACATTTATTTATTTCATTACATTGTATAATAATTATACGTGTAAAATAATTCCTTTTATAATCTTATATTGTATATAATTATACACCATTGGTTGTTGGCTACTCATTTTTAATCACACCCAATTCAGGATAATATTTTGTATAATGAAAATTATCATGGATGTAGGATAAGACGTATGATTTTTTATTGTTCTATTACTCATTATAGACTAATACGTGACATGGATATATGGTTTGAGAATATTATTGGGCTTCCAACAAGATTTTATTGTATTATTTATCTATTATTTTATGATTCCTGTCCCCCTGTACGTATTTCATGATCGATGATAGCCGACTTCCATTTTTCGCTCAATATGTTCATGAACGGTGGGATGGTTTTTTCAATGTGTCATATAATTATTATTTTGATGATATAACTTATGAATAATTTTATTTATTACTAATTTATTTCATGAAATACTAATCGAGATTTTATATTCTCCCCAATATACCACCTTAAGACCCACATGTCTAGTCAGTAGACTATACTATATGGGGATGCAATCTTGTGGTTGTATGAACAACTAAATCAAAGATCTCTCTTAGTGGATCTCATATCTGGAAGTTATATGTGGTATCAAGAAATTTTTTTCCTTTTTAGTTCTCTTTTTTATTGGTAGAAAAGCGACTAGGAATGTGTCATAACATGGTAAATATATGATGTCTAGGACCTTCCAACACATGAATAGGATAAAAATCAATGTTTTCAGGGATGAAATTATTCATGATATTGTTATTATTGTTGATTTTTATTTCTTCGTGACTGATTGATTTACTTTTTCACATTCTTATTTTTTTAGATTATTTTATTTTACCATTTATATGGTATGGTATGTTATTTTTGGTCAAGTATAATTATAAGTACTTGGTGATTTTTTTCAATTCTATTATATTATATGTTTAATTTATTTTGTTAACTTTATTCTGTTTTTTGTGTGAGCTTCTATCTCCACACATTAATAGTGCAAAGATTTTTTGAAGGGGAAATGAAAATAATGGTTATTAAAGTGTCTACATCAACATAAATAGTGTTTTATCATATAGCATGATGGTTGAACCTTAAATAACTAATTATGATATGTTTATGATATGGAAATATAGTTTCTTATGATGAAATGTTCGTTAATTTCAATTAAAAGGATTCTAATTTACATTTATATAGAATGTAATTCCATAAATTTGAAATGGTGACCCATATAACCGACTAAATATAATTAGATTGTAACATTATGAATCTATATGTAATACCTTGATTCATTTACGTGACATCCAAGTATAACTTATATTAAGTGTGAATTTATTTCCTAGGAATGGTAATTCTTCTAACTAGAGTACTTTTTAAATATATATTTTTTAAATCTTACCAAAAAAATGATATTTTTTCTTACTAATCATAGACTTGACTCAACTGGAGATAGTTAGTCAATAGTTTTTATTCATATGACATGAAATATACTTGAACAAAGTATGTCAGCCTTCAAATGACATTCTTTTATAATAAACCAACTAAGGTTGTAATTTATCATTAATAAATAAACTACTATTGGGATTCACGTAAATGGAGCGAGGATAGAATAACTGGACCCCATAGGTCCCCTTTATCATTAAATGTCATGGTACATTATAGTATGGAGGAATTATTATGAAAAATATGAGATGGATATTTAATATTTCAACCACCAATTATAAAATTTATGTATAAATTAATTTTTTCATATAAATGGATCATTCACTTTTAAATGATAAAGACCTTTGGTTTTGTTACTGCCTCTTTATGTTATTCTTTAGTTAATTAAATTTCCAATTATAACTAGTGTTTTCCCCTGTATCTTATAATTTACATATTCGTTAATTGATCCTCATTAAGAAAACATAGTACTAAAAAATATGTTTATAAAATAATTTAGGATATATTTTTCCTAATGTTGAGTGATTAAATTACAAATTAAGTACATAATATATATTGACATCATAACTAGTACTTGATATACCTAATATACGAGCTTCTTCAAAGGTTTTAATAAATGGTCACGGAAAATATTAATTAAGATGAATTCCTTTAGAGTTTTTTATATCATATAACCTCATTTATAGATTATTTTAAGGCATTTTCTTGAGAATTTCCATGAACAAGAATGTGAGACTTATCATAGACATTTAATGACTTGCTCTTAGGTTGTGTTTAACCAAGAGTTTAAATGTTTAGGTCTAGTTACCACAATAGGTGTGAATCTATTTAGTATTGAGTGATTATATAATTAATGGTCAATCTTCGTAGTGTTATTAGCCTTATAAATTAAATGAATACAAAATTCATACAAATGTATTTGGATGTGAGGTCTCTTTCAGGTGTCGTTTGTCCCTCATAGGAATATTGGTGATAAGATGCCACCATACAAGGAAGAAAAGTTGTTAATTAGTAATGCGAGCCTTTTTTATTTAATGAGAATCATATAATTCTCTAGTTTTATGTTTTATACATTCCCTTTGAATGTTCATACACCTTGATGATCTTTTAAACATTTCTATTTTTTATAACTAGTTCAGAAGGTCATCTTCTTATTTATAGTCTTGTAGGGTATTATGAATTCGGGATATATAGAGTCATTGAGACTATAAATTAAGAGAGGTGGTATCTATAGTTACAGAATCTAGCTAACACAGCATCATGTGTTGTGACACGCATTTCTCATCGAGTTAAGAAATAATCGATCAAACCGTATATAGTTTTAATAGAATTTGTTTAAATCTCAATAAATATTAAATTATTAAAGTCTTACAACACCTTAAATCTTATGGATTTGGCCTTTAATGAAAAATGGGTTTCCAATTTGAGAAATATATGATCATAGGTATTATCTAAAATAGAGTGAATTGGTTGTTATATTCTTTTCATGAGTATGGTTACCGTGACTTTGAAGGCTAGGTTATCCTAGTGATATTGGTAAATATTGTAATATGTATCACGCATGATAACTCTAATAGTTACTATTACATTTGTATTTTAGGTTTGATAATGATGAATTTTCTTGATCATGAAATGACACGAGCATTACATGAGTGTCTATAAGTGAACTAGTTCCAGTATAGTGATATATAGTGTTTTCTCTCTTTTCATCTTCAAGCTAGAAATAAGTAAGTTGTACACACCCAACAACCAAATTTGGTGGTTATGGGGGATTTTTTGTTGGATGAGAACCTATTTTTAGTAATAAAACTCCAAATAAACACTTTATGGGGCAGCGTGGCATGAATACTGAGAAGAGAACCGCTCAATGGGGAGGGGATGTTTCTGTAGAGGACCATTTGAGAGTTGTCAGAATGGATTCTATAAGACCGTGAGGGAAGTATGCTTAATTTTTCTAGTCATTAATATGATACTTATTATGAAACATGGTTATATTTTGGAATCATTTTTTTATTCTAGATTTATTATTTGGGTACGTAAATGATCTTGGTGATGTTCTATGATGGTATAATGCTAGTCCAATATTTGAAAAAATAAAAATTAAATGGTTGGTAGTGTAAACATTCATTTGAAGAAACTTAAGGTTAGTATAAGACTTTGTGGTTGTAGTTGAATAATCGTAGAGTGTCCTTGGTAGTATTGGAATCATGTTCTACTAATGGAGATCCATCAGTAATATCATCGTTCTTCAGCAAAATAATCAACTTGAGGTGGTCAGGTTTCTTTTTCTTGGGAAGTTGTATACGATTGGTTCAAAACCATACTCGGAAAAACACTTTGGAAATTATGATTTTCTCTAGGGATCTAATCCAAGTCCTCTTTTAGGATATATGATATTCTTATCCCCTAAATGATTAGTGCTCCTCATCTATAAAAAGTTTTGGGATCATTTGGATGGGTGACCCATGTTTGTGCCTTTAATGACAGTCAAGAGACCTGGTGTCAAGAGTTCTATAAAGGAAATAAAAGCATGTTATAATGTGAGAATGCATCAAAGAGATCCATATATTCCCATTTATAGAATCCTTAATGTAACACCCTAAACTTCTCCTTGTTTCAAGGAAATCATTACCAATATATTGATATCTCTCTATGTATATTGAGAGGGTTTCAATTATAATCGGAGGTATGGGAATTAAATTAAATCAAATATCTTTTTTGATTGTTGTATGAACTCATCGGGTATATTGCATGAGGAAAAGAATAAATATGGTCACATGTTGTTGAAGACAAATTATACTAGTGATAATGACATTTTTTTGGGATTGGTCAGGATATTATAGGACCATTCACCAGATTTTTGTTTCAGAATTCAAATTTCATTTGAAAAATGGGACCATGTATGGAAAATTTCTCTAAGAAATGAAATGTATGAGATCATTATTTGGAGAATGTATTTCTTTATACAGATAGAAATAGATATCTATATACTTGGATGATATCCATAGACTCTAATAGTTTGATCCTGATGTTTCCTTGTATGTATAGTAAGTCTCGATTAAAATGTTTATTGATGAACAATATCACGCATGTTGTGAGTTGAGACAGGTGTGGAGTAAATTTCATCAATGAATTTTCAAGGAAAAGCTGATGTGACCATGCTATTATGGTTTGATTTGAATTTAAAAAATTTCATATCTTTGAGTGACATAGGAAGAGTCCTCATGCACGACTCAGTTTACCTTGTTGATAATTGTTTCTATAGTGTTTTTATAATGATAATGACAAATTTTAATGGTAAATTCTTGGGGTAAGAGTATCGTGACTAAAAATTTCCATTTGAAGGTAAAAAAATATAGGGGAACACCATTGGACAGTTGAATAAAGAGATGAAAACAATATCATGATTCATGTTGGTGGTCATAAGTAAGCATAATTTTAGTATTTTTTTTATGGATACAATAATTGAATCTAGTTTTAGAGGATTATGTATCCTATTTTCAATGAATCCCCAGAATATGTGTTTGGATTTTGAAATGAAATAATGCCTTGTGATTGAAAATCAAAACCCAAGTGTATTGGGTGTTGTTTTAATTCCTAACTAAGGCTTCTTGGGGTGAATCTTTCAGTAGTGGGGAGATTTTAAGGTCCATTGTTTTGGATCAGGTAGACCATGTCAAAATATCTAAATGAATTTGTTTCATATGTTTGATAGATTGGTAGGATTTTAAACATTACAACTTCAATAAAAGAGTTTTAACACTTAAAATAATTTTTTATTTGATTTTATTTAAGGAACAATTGGTTTCTTGAAGTCCCATAACTATTTTGGTAGCATCATGCTTCAAAAAATATTTTTAGCAGAGCAATCCTTGGGTTCGTTGTTGGTGCGTGGTTATTAAAAAACACATGGAACAACATTGCGGGTTATTTTGTTAAGAGATGAATTTTTTTACATTGTGAAATATCCCATAATATCATCTGATATTTATGGAGTGTCACATTGTTTTGAGAACCATTCACATCAGATCTCACTTTCATGAAAGTCGCCTCCCAAACAAAATCATATGTGAACCACAGGGATTTCAAAAAGCTTTTCTAATAGTAAATCTACCCATAAAGTGTAGAGATCCTAGTGTAGTGAATCTCACATAATTGGTGCATGATAAGTAAACCATTTTTGGAAACCTTGAATCTTGTAGTTTCTTGGGAAATGGAATTACTTGCTTAGTGCACAATTTGCCGAACCATGAGGTGTAACTATATTCCTCTTAAGAATTAGAAAAATGACAATTTTCCCCTCCAATATTAAGAGGGTTTTTTATACCACTTCTACCTTGACATTTCCAATCACCCCTCCACATGACCGCTCCACTTCCTCCAACATCAATGTTGGATATTGTCCTTTCTTATTCTAAAATGAACAATGTCAACAATGTTGGAAGTGTACAAATATGTTAGACAATAATTTTACATCTTTTCATAATTCTCTTCTCCATATTTTATATTATTTCTATGTGAGGTTATATACCCTATTTTGAGTATGTTTATTTATTCTATCATTTTCTCTCATTGTTTCTCGAATTTAAGGCCAATAATGGATGATGTAAGTGTTCTGTAAGGTGGTGAATGAATTTTTCATTAATGTATCATAATTTGTAAAATGAATTCATTTTATTTCACCCTTAACCTTTCATGAATTTATCCTAAAATATGAAATACATTAAAATGTTCACCATGGTCTTGTTTAGACTTTAATAGACACCCTAATACAAGGGAGTAGCCAAAATACCTCTACTCTATCCACCACATGGGTGGGTTTAATCATATTAATTTATTGGTCATTTGTATTAATGACCAAAACACAACTATTGTGTGTGGGCCTTATACATGAATTTTAATCTAACCTAATGATCACATAAAGGTGAAATGAACTCTAAAATGGAATGTATAAATTACCTGGACCTTCTTTCATTGCTTAAAAGTTAATGTTTAGAATGGAATTAATTAAACTTCATGTGTTATATATACTGCATGGATCAACTGAATGATGACAAATGAAATGTTTTATTGGAATTAAATTTAACTAAGATATGGTTAAGAAACATGAATACACTGGGCTCTTTTTATTAACATATTGATTTATGGAATAATTTAATGAATTGAATTGTGGAAATTGAATTCAATGAATTTTGAATTATAAGACGATGTCACTTACCCTTCTATGAACTTATAAATGAGAATATATAAGTTTTTTATTGAATTTTAATAGTTTTTGATATTTCTTATAGATTTGTTTTGATTAATAATTTATAAATACAATCATTTGATATTACATATTAGAGATATACTTGGTTTGCTTGAAAATAATTCCTTGTATGGGATAACTAGACGTATGAGTGATATTACTCATTAATAGATATTTGAGTTTTTAACACTAAAATACTTGGTTGTCTCATGGGACGTTTGAATGGTATTACAAAATGAGTGATGCTTGGGTTTTTTATATGGAATTCCTCAGATAAGATCAGGTTTTAAATTAATTACGATAATCCTTAAGAGATATATTTATTCCTAATATGTAATTACTTATATTATCTTATAAGTTTCATGATGTAATATATGCCTTGAGATACACATGAATTACTTTATGAAATGCCTTTTATGTGCTCAATGGTTAAATGAGATTATGTTATTCCCTTGGTGAAAATTTCATTCTAATGAGGCATGCCTTAAAAGGGCTCAAATGTCACAATTTTTTTTTTATTATGATTGATTACTAATTAGTTTACCATATACTTTTAATCATTTAATGTCTTAAGACATGTAGTTCCTAATTTGATCATTAGTATATATAGATTTCTTGGTTCATATTTTGGTCCCACATGGATAGTTTTGTACACATACACATATGATTATAACCATGGGAAATATCATTCTACATTATTGTTCCCATGTTCCAAGGTATCTGATAATTTATGAAGAATGTATAGTCGACCATGTATGCATTGTAGACCCAATCCAAAAATAGTTTACATTTATTTATTTTATTACATTAACATAATACTGTAACTTCAAAATAGAAATTTTAATAATAATGTACCAAATATAATTATACACCATTGGTGGTGGCCAACTTAGTTTTACATACATACAGTTTAGGACACCATTTTGAACCAAGACACGACTCTTGGATGTGTGATAAAACCCTAGATTATTCCTTTTTCTATTGCTCTTTACGTACTATGACATGACATGATGCTTGGGGGTTGATAATGTACTTGATATTCTTATAGGAATTGGATTATTGTGTATTTATTATTTGATAAATATTGTCAGGTTGTTTTTATTGCATGATGTATGACGATTTCCATGTATTTCTAGACTACCATATTCATGAATTGGGGAATGGTTTATTAGATATGTCAATTTACGACTACATTTGTGGTTTATCTTCTAATTAATTTTATTTAATACTAATTATTTATATGAAATATAAACCGAAAGGGTATAGTAATCACACATTACTACCTTTACACCCTCACTACTAGTCAACAACCTCTAGAATGTGGAGAGGTACTCTTGAGGCCATGTCACCAAGCGACTCAAAGAACTGTTTTACTAAGTCGTATGTTATATCATCACACATTTGACCCTAAAACTCCTCTATATTTGTTTGGGTTTAATAGACATTACAAAACACTATTAATATCTAAGAGGGTATCTCCTAAGGTATGATTGATATACAATAATCATAATGAAACTATAAATCTCTTTGAACTAGCCCATTACATAAGGGAATGCTTCATATATTATTTTTAGGGTTCTATGAATCATCATTTAATTGGATAAAATATACAATAAAACCGTGAATTCAATTAATGTATATAATAAGAATATTGTCATAAAAATTGTGTTTACCCACACATGGTAAATTATGAAAAATAATAATAAAAATAGGATCCCATGATGTTAATTTAAAAATATTATCAAAATAACAAATTTCATACACTATATAATAAGGGAATGTCATGTAATATTTTTAAACAAATGAACCATTTCAGAAAATTACATTACAACCCCAATTTATATAAGCATCCATTTTAATTTGAAATAAAAAATCAAACCATTTATTTAAATAATTTTTTTACTAAAACTAATTTAAAATCTCATTTTAAACACCCAGACCATTTTATTTTGAAATACTATTACAAGAAGCATCTCATTACATAATATAATCTATATAATGATATACATGAATTAGTTCAACTAAGGAACCACAATATTAACTATTTATAAATCTATTTGGTCCTTTGGGGACTATTAGGAGGATGCATAATCATATCCTTCTATACAATGATAAATTTTTACATAATCATATTGATAAAAACATTAATAATGATTACATGAACATAATAATGTATTAGTAAGTGAAGCTGAATAAATAAATTACCATATGTAATTGTTAAATTCCACTTAACTAGGCTATAAATCCCATAAATAATATTAATAATGAAACTACAATCATCTTCTTCAATAATAAAATTCTAATGTACTTACTGACTAATTAATAATCAATGAAAATTGCAAAAAAAATAAAAAAAATTATATAACCTAAAGAAATATCGTCACATTGTTCAATAATTTTGTAATTATAGAAATGAGGTATAGAACTCCCATGAAATGAACCTATTACTACAAGAAATAAAATCATTAATTATTATACCCCAATATATATATAATTAAATCCTAATTAAACTAATTTTGTAACAAAACTCATATTGGGTTATTCCTTTGGAAAATTAATGGTTAACCACACTTCTCAATACTCCTCAAGATACCATCTACTAATTCCCCTTCAGTATGATGAAATTTCAACATGTCATGGTGAAATAATAATTTTAAATCCATAAACTATTCAACAATGAAATAGATTGAATAAATAGAATATGAAATAGAAGTGGTTAGGAGGATCCGGTCATTAATTTGTGTAATGAAACAGTCTCGGATCACCTTGAATAAGGAAACCAAAAAAAGAGAAGTGAATGATGAGAGTTATTTGTCCATATTATATAATAATCACTCCAAATATATTCATTATAGTATTTTGAAGTTATATCCTCATTTCAATTCTTATTTGTACTATTTTTAAGAAAAAAAGTTGTTTGAGAAACATTTGGAACCCATTAGATATCTATATGTCACTCAGTTTCCTACTGGGATTGTAGTGGACTTCCAAAGGGATTTTGGTGAAAAACAAGTGGTAAAACACCATTTTTCAACATATGAAGAACTTGATCACATTTGAAGATTCATAAATTACTTTTAATTGAGAAAAATTTATTTTTTCCCTCCCTTTATTTTCCTCTTATCGTTATATCACAAAAATACTCATTTATAATAATAATTATGTCTATAATATCTATTATTTGATTTTTATTTACACCTATAAATTTAATTTAGTTCCCATGTAATCAAATTTTTTCAATAATAGCACCAACCTTTAATGATGCGGGACATTGAGAAATCCCCACTATAAAACATTTCATCTAGGAAAATCCAAGAATATCTATTTACCAAAAATATTATCCCATATTATTCATTAATTAATCACTTATTAATACTTTTTATCCAAAAATACTCATCCTTAATTTTCTATGTTACTCCCAAAATCGTGTTTACTACTCAGTATAATCAAAAACATATTATTACTATGATTTCCACTAATTAATCCATAGTATATATCACGTCACTATTATTATTTTTACTTCTCACTAAAAATTTATACTCTCATGGTAAAATCATGATCACCCTAGATCTGTAATTTCATTCAATACTAATATATCAAAATAGTCCATGTATAAACCCAAAAACCCTAACTAATTGATTAATAGTTAGTTCATAGCCTTATGTTTATCTACTCTATAAGGAATGTCTTCCAAAACATTATTTTCCTTATGGTCTTCTCCCACATAAGTATTCACAAATAAAAACACTCTATGTAGTTTAATCTATAAAATTGTGAACACTCATAAAATAATGATTTTAGAATTCTCCTAAGAATTTTCATTTACCCAAAATTCAATAGGTCTCCCAAATAAATCACATCACACATATCAAACCTCAAAATTTAAAACAATCAAGGTCACTCACAAAAAATTCACTAAAACTAAGCTATACCAATTTCACATCACCTTTCCTTATATTGAAAACTAGTCAAATAGTTTTATTCACATCAAAAATACCACATGATAACCATAAAAAAACAATTTATCACCCATGAGGAATTTAAAAAAATTATAATTTCCAAATTCATCTACCTACCCACATACATTCTTAAAAATAGTTTCCATTTAAAAAAATTATTCTCAAATTCATTTAGAGTGTAATTTTACTCAAAATATTAAAATAATAAATTTCTACATACTCTAGCTGGACTAGTCGTTTTATATCACCAGTTCCTCAAACAAAATGACACATAATATGCTATCAAAAAAATTATTTTCTAGAAAAATATTTTCCCACAGATTGACATTTAATTATAAATACTTTAGTTATACAATATAATTCATCTAAAACAAATTTTTAATTAATTTTAAAAATTCCTTGTGTTTCCATACAAAATATATTTCATGAAACCCATTTACCTATAAATATTGAATGTATTTAACCATACGAACTAAATAATTAGAATCAATTTTAAATCGATCAATCAATCAACCCAAATAAAACATATTAATATCTTCACACAAAATAAGAAATATTTGAAAGAATTAGATAAAATATGACTTCATTTTAATTAATATTAGATTATGTTAAGGTAGTGTATAAATCATCACTTATTGATAAAGGGTCTAACATTACATAAGCATGTAACTATCATGATACATAAAAAATATGAAAATTATAACCTATTTTTTCTATTTGAGAAACCCTATTTATAATCCACCCCATACCTTGAACCATATCCTATAAACCTCAACAACCAAATGTATATTCTCCAAATAAATAACATCCCCTAGAAAAAATGGAATTTCTTAAAATCAATCTATCCAATATTTCTGAAAGTCAAACACTTAAATATTTTTATGATGTATTTACATTTAACAAACTCATACCAAAAAATAATAAACTATAATTAAAATTTATACTTATTAGACATAGATTATCTGATCGAATTAGATGCTAGACCATCAATACTCATAAATCACAAATACACTTACTCAGGTTGTTTTGGATTGGTAGTGTGGGCCTTTGTAACATCATGGGTAGACTATAATTTCAAATTAATAAAGTATGGTTATTCCTAAATATAAATTTAATTTGAATGAATCATTCATAAATAAAATATTCTTAAAACCATTATTTATAAAATTGGGATCCATATGTTCCTGCCCCCAATTCAAAATATATAAATAATTATATTTACCTAATATAAAAACAATCACTTAAACATAAAAGAATGTACCACATTATTCTAAAATAAAAACCAACAATATATCTAATCAAAAATAAATATGAAGTGTAATTGAATGATATAAATAGAATGAGATCTATGGAATCTAAAAATATATTCTCCCACCAAAAAATCATTCTTTTTATACTACTCATTATAGTCTATAAAATATATTAAAGATAATAATTAAACCTATACTGAATCATTAATGTATACAAATGTACAATGTTTACATACCATTAGGATTATTCAAATATTCATGAGTATGGGGTCAGCGAGGTTTGAAAAAATCTAGAAATACAAATTTATTCTTTAATGTTCTTTCCACTAGTTCTCTCTTCTCGAAATATGAGATTGGTTTAGACTCAAAATAATTTTTCTATTAACTAAACCCATATACACCACATGGAAATATATAAATAATGAATATAAAATAAATTGTTTTTTATAATATCTGGACCCATTGTGGTAAACATATTCATTACTTTTTTCAACTCCCATTGACCCACAGATTATTCAGTAAACAAATTTTATCAATTACTGTTGGAGTGTTTATTTTTTTCCTTACCCACTCTCACTATTTTACAAAATATAGTGTGTTCACAATATGAAACATCTAAACTAGACAAAATATAACACTAGTGACGATAGTATTACATTATAAAAGTTATCAAATGTCCCACTAGTTATTTATAATAGCTCTGGAGAGTTCCTCAATTAACACATTCCTTCATTGGGAGGTATATCACAATTATATTCAATGATGTTTTTGTGACCAAAATACATACCAAATTCCGCAATTATAAAGTTTTAAATAATTGAATTTCTTTAAACAAAATTCATGAAACCGGGCCTCCTAATATATGCATGGATCCAATATTTCTATAAAACTAAAAGATAGATTTCATTCTATATAACATAAACTATTTTTATCAATTAGAATAGATATATATATATATATATATGTACTATGTTTATTATTAATTGAACAAAATTGGTTGATCCATCAGTAAAAACTTGGATATTTATCTTTATTTCTCATGAGTTCTTGTTCTATCTTCTCATTCTCCAATTGCACACCCAAGAACTAGAACCTTCTTATTTCTTCCCTTTTCCCCCACCTCGGTCATCTCACATTATAAGATGCTTGAGTGGATGCAATAAATTCCTCCTCTCTAGTCCATTATTAATAACTGGAATACACATGAGTATTTACTTATTATCAACCAGATCTATTATAAAATACCCACATTGGATTCTCTATGATATCCTTTTTGACACAAAGGATATTCCAGGAATCTTCATATTAAATGCACCAAACATGGACAAAAATATTTCTCATTTATATTTCAATATAATTGTATTTATCTTTCAAAAAATATATCCAAAAATATATATATAAGCATCCCAACAATATGAACTTCATACAAAATATAGTATTTGGAATGGAAAATTATCAATAAAGCATAAAAGATTCCACAAATACTTGTAAAACATCTATTTTAATATTTAAAAAAATGAGAAAAATCATGCCTTCCTCTCATTATTTACCTATATTTTGAATCAAAATAGATATAATTATAATTTATTCCTTAAAATTATAACACAATCAACATTTGATATTGTTTTCTCATTGTCATATTTAACTAAATATGAATGTATATCATTTATGTATTGGAAAATTCCCATAAATATAACTTTTCGTTATATCCTTAATCTATGAAATAAATATTGAAACCTCACTAATTCATCTTTTGGTATAATTTTTTACAAATTTAATAAATTCAAATATTTTATTTAACACCATTTTTCTTATTATTGAAAATATATGAAGTTTCATCATATTTTTCAAATTACTCATCCACATGATCTTATCATCTTTATATCACTTTCATATAAATCATGAATCATTTCTAAAAATTGTTTCTTGATGTATAGAAATATATTTAATATATTAAATATATTTAAATAAATGTTAAATCAAAATTAATACTTTTGGAACCTCAATATTTCAACCATTTAATATTCCTCTAAAATTATTCTATCGCATTGATTATTTTCTCCAAGATTGAAGATAAGATTTTATAAAATTGAATTCCTGGATCACACATAATTTGATGTGTTTAGGATGTTTAATACCATAATTCTCAACAAATTCTTAAATTTAAATTATAATTTATCCATCAGTTATTAAATATGGAATAATATAATTTACCATACTACCGCACCCTCATAATTTCTTCTGTGTTAAATTCATATGATGTAGAAGGAAGCTATATAAAATCCATTTTTTTAGACTTTATAAGTAATATGAATAAAACATATATTTTTATGGCTTCTATGTCTTATAATATCTTGATTTTTTTAATTATTTGGTAATATAGTATTCTGCAATTCTTTTCAGGTCATTTACAAATATCTGATGTTATACACTTGTATATACAATGTTTTACATGATTCCCTATGATTACATATAAAAATTTTGAAACTTATAATATTCTTCAAAAGTATTGTCAAATATTTATTGCCTTATGATATTAATCAAAATACATAATAAATATTCAAAGCCACAAAAAACTATAACAACTACCCAAATTTCAATTTTGGAGAACCAAATTCATATGATTCCCAGATATACAAAAATTTCAATATTAACTCTAGACTTATATATTTAACATATTAATTAAAAAAACTTTCTATATAATTTATGTCCTCTTAAAAATTCTTAAAACTTCTTCCAAGTGATATTCTACTAAATGTTAAATATTCATCATTTATAGAAAACCATATATTTATTATCCACATCATCAAATATATCATTAATGTTTTAATCTCCCTAATCAATCACTAAGAGTCATAGAAAACACTCCATATACATATTGAATTAAATAAATGATAGGAAAATATCTTCAAACATTATATATTATACCCAATATCATCTGTTCACCAAAGAGACAATGATATTACCAGCCTAATTCTTTGTATGGGTATTTAATCCATCACTCATGAAATAATCTTTTCATATTTACATTTATAATGATTAAAAAAATTAATTGACAGAAATTGGACATCAATCCAATGGAACTTGAATTACCCACTTTTAATTTTTTTTCTTAATCCCAATGATACTTTGTAAAGAATGTGATTCTCTTAAACCAAATTTTTACTAAATAAAATGTTATGTAGATAATTATTATCATCTCACTTAAGGATATGAATAAATTAAAGTTAATTTATCCTTGTCCCAAACTAACTCTTATAATTGAAACGAACACATATTTCTATATTGATCGATACAATTTAAATGACCTCTATTAATAAATAAGACAAGGATTTGAGTAAAATGTTCTCATATAAAAAATTCATCAACTAGTCCACTCTAGGTATATATGGACTAACCATATCTAGAAAAAGAGTTCAAATTTGAGAAATGGTTGTTTTCTTTATAACTAGAAATGTGGTGCATATTCCTCCTAATATTTAGCGGTTCTTTCTATAAATTAATTAATGATTTATAAAACATTAAAAATATCAAAAAAATACAGGAAATTTCTATCATGTGAAATTAATTCTATTTCACTATTTTCATGAAAAGAACGTACCCTTTACAAAAATGATCAAAATAAATCAAAATACTTATGGGGAGTAAATAAATAACTCATCCTTGAATGTAAAAAAAGGGATATTCGGAATAAAAAAATCAATATATATTAATAAATAACTTGAATCCTTTTTTTGAAAGAATATAAAAAAGGGATTATCTGAAGGGTTCATCATCTTAAGCTCACATTATAACAATAAAAAAATCAATTGTATACATGGAATTAATTTGGAACAATCCTTTTCTTCTAAACATGAGAAATAGTGTTGAAAACAATTTATCAACCAAGTGAATACTTTATTTCAGTTATAAAGTACTTAAGACACAAAATTCTTACACCGTTTTTTAGAATATAAACTCATAAAATCACATGGAAGCATTGAATTATATTCCTCTAAAATAATCTCCATAGATATAATGGGATTCTCTACATTGAAAAATAAAACACATAGATATTTTATTCATTCTTGATATTCATAGATTCTTCCAGCTGGTTTATCATTATGATTAAAAAATATTTAGGCTAATCATCATTATTCTTTGTTGTTGACTCTTTCTATGTAGTTTCTTTCTTGGTGTTAGGATTCATTGGTCATTTTACAATGTACATCATTTTAGTCAGAATAAAAATCATACATACAAAAAATTAAGGTGTTATCATGTTAAAATATCCATAAACCTGATTAATAATGTCTAGAATACCATTTTGGGTTATCCTTTGAACCGCTTCATCTGGGATATTTTTCACCATTTCGATTCAATTATCTCTATCTTGGACATATTATTTTATTTTTATTTCCACATTTATACCATTTACATTTTTTCTATTATTGAAAATATTCTAATGGTAAATGAAGTATATTATCTTGACACAGTAGAAGAATCTATTCTTGGATAGAATGACATCATAATCATCATCATTAAAAGGAATCTTTAGTGGATTTTTTTCAATAACTATCAACACTAATTTATATCCCAAAAAGACATTATTTTCTTTATTTTCTTTACCTATTTTTATAGAAAACTTTCATAATCGGTATAAAAATATTTTTGGATTGATACATAACCCCATTAATAATATAAAGGGATAACATTTTAGAAAAACTCATATAATGTACCATGGTATTCAAATATTTTCCCTTTAGAAGGATTCATCTTTATTTTTGAAATCTTTTTATGTCTAGCCAGTTGTCTTTTTTACTTTACATTTATCTCTATATCATCAGGGATTCTAACACATTTACATACCGATATACTATTACAAAAACATATATCCTTATTCTTAAATCACATATAGTTCAAATATATTCTAATAAATATATTTATCTTCACTTAAGGTGAACCCTATCCAAATTATACTCTATACTGACTTATGGCTATAACACAACACTTTTTTGATCCTTTTGGGTGAAATTTTATTTGGAATGATTGAATAAAATTTTAATTTATTGGTGAGTTGATTATTAATATTATACTTAAACATTTTTATAGTTTTGCAATTATTAATTAAATTCTTTGAAAATAGAGATTCACTACTAAGTGATCTAACTAGATAGTGGGTTACATCTATTTTACGAGATTGATGAGAATGGGTCTTTATATTATCTCAATATCCTCTTACAAACATTTTTAGTCTTATTTTATTAAAAGCCCTTATATGATGTTTTTTGGTAGTAGTTATATTTTAAACTATTCATGAATAATTAACTTTTATATAATATTAATATATTTATTTTACGTAGATCTCTAAACACATTAACATACAATTATTAGGATTAAATATAATTAGCTAAATATTTGTTCCCATTAATTTTTTTAACATATTGATATTAATTCATTTTTATTTTCTCTTGAAACATGTATTAATTATTATTAACCTTGTTTTTTATTATTTTTTGTTTCCATGTTTTGGAATTTATTGATATTG
The DNA here is from genome assembly GCA_963277665.1 of Viscum album. Lineage (NCBI taxonomy): Eukaryota > Viridiplantae > Streptophyta > Magnoliopsida > Santalales > Viscaceae > Viscum > Viscum album. The sequence goes on from OY728146.1 coordinate 1,469,359,190, forward strand.
TGTAGAGTTTTTAAAACACATATAATTCAAACATAAAACCGATATTAATTAAATCATTCTCACATTATCCCATATTAAGTTAATTATTAATAACTATTATTATTTTATTTTAGTGAAAATAGTTTATTCTTTTACTTTTTCTATCATTGGGATAGTATATTTATAACCGATATGTTTTTCAAGTGATTCTTCCATGGTATGAGCCTCTTCTTCCAATTGTAAAATTTCATCATAAAGTCCCTTGATATATTGGAATATATAAGATAAAAATTCAATAGGAACATTACTAAAATCATTATTAAACATAATATAGATTCATTATCAGGTTCAATATAATCATTTCCACAACTTTAACATGTTTTATGAGAGTAATAGTATTCAATATATTTTCAACTATATCCGCACTTCTAAAAACCATAGATTATAGTGATTTCTCTTACATTAATGATCTCTTTATAATCCTTTTTTCATTATTATTATTATTATTTAATTTAGGTTACAATAATTTTAGTTAGACATCATCAAAGATAGAAATATCTTATTCCATCTATGGGTCTTTTGTTTCAAATCATTACTTCATGTGTGTATAGTAAAAACAACTATTTATTAATAAATCTATATTGAGGAAAAAATTAAAATTATTTTAAATAATGAGATTATAAAGTATATATAATCATTATTAAACCTATAATTTTAGAGAAGTGGAATTTTTTGTTAGGATCATATAGACACATTTGAGTGCAGTTAATTAAGTGTGACTAGATTTTAAAAAAAATCTAATTTTAACTTTTATGTTATTTACACCAATTTGGTTTTATTCACTTATATGGTTGGTTAAGATAATATAGGATATTATTTTATCCAAGTAACCCACATACACCACATATAGGAAATTAATTTGGGAAATTAAATCATGACGTATAGATATAATGCGTGTCCCAAATTTTGGAATCCTACTCATTGTCATACAAAAGTTCCATTAACATATAGATTCTCAACTAAAATATTATTACCAATTACATGGGGACTACTATATTGATTAATCCAAAATCCATATCACTATATCACATATGTGAATGTTCTATAAATATGACACATTTGAACCGGTCACAATATAATGCATGAGACGTAACGACTATATTACAAAAATGATAAATGATCATATATGTTCTTTATATTCACACCCATGAGATATAGAAGAAACACCTTCTTCCTTACTAATGTATAATAACATTTTTTTCATGGATTTTTTTTGAAAAAACAATTATCACATTAATCCTCAAATAAAGATCATATATATCCAAAATATATAAAAACAAAAATCATGAAAAATGAGCAATGAAACTATTTATTTCAACATAATTCTCAATAAGATAAATTCAAAATATTTATAAACTATTATATATATATATATGTATATCGATTAAAATAATGTTTCCACTTAATATTCTTTTTCTATTCTTAAAATCGTTTCTTTATTTAATTTTAATTGGTATAGATGATTCGCCATCTTCACTAAGTGATTGGGTTCTCTCAGATCTATCTATAATACCAATCCCAAATAATAGTACCTTATTATTTAATCAATTTTATATTACTTATACCTTAAATATTTATCACATGAATTAGTTGTCACAATATATATCCCCTCTCATTTTCAATATTTCAAAATTGGAACCTCGTGTGAATTTTTTTAGCCAACCAAAAAGTGGTATTATAAAATTCCCAATTTGGTTTCTCCGAGATATTAATTTTCAACCGATGGATATTCCATGAATAATATTATTTGATGAAAAAAAGGATGAATATATTTGACTTTCATTTTAATAAAATATTAGAACAATCTTCCTCAACATATCTCCAAAAAAAATGTAACATCAATCTTCATAGTTATATAAAATCCATATAGCACATAGTATGAATTATAGCACCCTCATCCTACATCATGAGTTTTTCCTTGAAAACATTTACATCATCTTGTTTAACTTATGGATAATATAAACATCTTATGGATTATTATCCTTTTCTCTTTGACCATTAAAATGATAAGACATTTGGATATTTTAATAATTTAATCCAAAACACATGCACAATTAGATTTGTTTTCCATTTATAAATTTCACAATTTCAAAAAGTATCTTGATTTAGGATTGGGTAAATTACCATCCTTACGTTTGATCATTATATCCAAAAATTAAATCATAAACACCATAATATCCCTCAATATTCTTTTATTATAAATACATAGTATTTTATGGGAATCCCAAACTTTGACGAAACTTCAAATACACTATTCATGAAAATTCGTGAAGTTTCAACTTGTTTTTCAAGTGAAACATTTATATTATATCCTCATATTCATCAAAATTTCTCATCATGATTGGATCATGTATGTGAAAGAATCAGGACTTTTGGAAAAAAAATGCATAGCTTCATCATATTCAAATATCATTTTCATCTAAATTAATTTTTTTGGAACCTTGTAATTTAAAACTTTTAAATACTCTAATATATTCTCTTTCAGTATTGATATTTGTAAAAAATATTATTTATCAGCTCCTATTCCATTAAATGTTTTGATAACATTATTTTTGGGTTGTTTAAATTTTTTAAGAATGTAAATATCATCTTTTTCTTATTCACAATTTCAATAACATCTTCATACATTATGTCTCAAAAATATAATTATTTATTAAAAATTTCTTAAAATTACCTTGTTTTGATGTTATAGAGTGTAGAAAGAATTCATTATGAATTCATATTTTATTTACTCTAAATAATTATTAAAACTGTAATATATTTCCATCTTTTTTCATGCATTTAAATATATGTAAACTCTTAAACAATAATTCAAAATTCTTATAAAATATTAGTTGTCATACCAAAGTTGTAAGTCAAATCCAAATATATTTCATGAATCAATTAACTCATATGATTTATAGACCTATCCTAAATTTATATTAATATCCTAAATCAATAATTTATATAATAAATTTAGACAATATTTGGATTTAAAAATATTAAAATTTCTATATCCAAGAGTTATTTACCTCAATATTCAGCTTCCTTCATGTTTAGTATACCTTGGATGGTTTATCCACCAATTAAGTTATCTCATTAAAGATATATTCAACAAAATAAAATATCAAATATTATATAAATTACTCCACAAACTTCATATATGTCTTTTTAATTATGACATATCCCTAATTATCAATTTTTTTAAACCATACCATGAATTCATCATGGTGTAAAATATGTTATCCACTTCATTAATTGGGTATATACTAAATTTTTAACCCAATAAATCTCTTTTTCACGATTATATTAACAATTAAAACAATACCAGTTAGAATGAAATATAATTTATACCCAAGGGAACCTAACAATGTAGCTCATTTGATGAATACATGTAAATGGTGATTCTAATAACCCTAATGAATTCCATCATATACCTCATATCAATAATTTATAGTGATTTAGTGGATTCATGTTCAGGTTTATAGTGAGTTTCACAAGACCCAGTCTGAAACAATAACCTTGTAATCTCTATAAATATATCATACCAACATGTTATCAGGGTGAAGAAGACACACACACCATACAAACACACACTGTAATTACCCATATCATGTCAGTTCCTTCCTACTTTTGAAAAAATACATGTTTAACATCATTTCCAAATCAGTTATACCAAAAAATAACTCCTATATCATTAAAAACTATCACTAATAGGTTTCATCTCACATCCATAGAGATTAACATAGAAAATACCATGTAACCCATGGATGATCTCGTTTCCCATGAAACAACTAATACCCCTAAATATTTTTTAAATGTCAATTATTTGAAGGGATATGACAACAGTAAATTAAAGAGGTACCAACTATCAAAAACATGCATTAAATGATATTAAATAATAAAAGGGTAGTAAAATAGGGAACAATTGACAAAAATTGTATATTAATTTGAATCACATGATACAAAACTAGAAAGTAAATAATATTATCTATCGATATAAACTAATGATCTCATCAATCATATTAGTCCTATGTCACCACACTATTACCCAACCAAACAACTATTTTTATATTCAATAGAATCACATATTTCTATATCATATATTTATTGTCAATATTTTTATTAGTTCCCTTTCCATTACCATATAGAACTTTTTCTCACATAGTTCCCATGGGTCATATAACATTGTCATAATCAACCAGGGTATTTATAATATAATGGTTTTTCTAGGGGATCCTTGGATAAATCTACTATACATAATTTTATAAATAATACCACATTCTGTCATTAGTATGACCCCATAAGCTTCATAACTTTGTTACATATCAATCCATTTTTAGACACACTCAATTAAAAGAATAAATAGTCTTAGTGTAATATCAGATACACAATAAAATTGTATTTAACCTCATAAGAAAAAATAATCATGATCATTAAGATCAAATCTAACAGTAAGGGTTTATTAAAATTATCCTCTCATTATTTATTTCGTAATGAAAAGTAATTCTATCTCAAAACACCGCTTCATGGGAAAATTGACCAAGATATCCTTCTTATACAACCATAAATAAAAATCATTAAGTAGGGAATCCACTATACTTTTAAAAAAACACTATGGTGGGATTCCACGTTATATTGATTTTTATAATATATTTCCCCTACACTGGCCATCAAAATACTTGGAGTATCTCCAACCGAAACCAAAAATTTCAATGAAAAGTGATTTCCCATAAGGAAATAAGAATCAAAATCCCTAATCAAGAACATCAATAAATGAAAATGGAATATGTTGAAAGGCCTTTCTAATCACTTGATAGATAAAAGGTGTCTTATACCACCCCAAGTTCATCCTAATACATTAACTCAAAACATGGGTGATCACATATTCCAATTATAAATTAGTTGTGCGACTCCACATAAAGTAGGTAGGTTTTCCAAGTATTCAATGAATTTATCATTATCTTAAATAGAACCACCCTAGATCCCATGTATATATAGCCACTAAGAATACATTATAAATCTCATCCAAGTATAAAAACCCCAAAAATAATTATAAGGTTTTTTAAAATGTTCTCTATATTTTTTTAACTATTAATTATGAGAGAGCATGTAAGGAAGTAATAAATTCAAAGAGAACACCTAAGAAGACACTTATTAAAAAAGGTATTTTATCCAAATATTCAATTATCCCAAAACCTTTATCAATGTGAGGTCTCTATAAATAAAATTAAAAAAAAACAAAAATAAATATTTTAGATAAATTTTGAGAATAGAATATTCTGAAATTAATACACACTCATAGCATGTTGGCCAAGATCCTATTGAAAGACAAATTTGAAAAAACATTCCCATTATTTTTAAGTCAAAATTCAATCTTATAGTGAACCGGGATGAAAATAAATTTTCATTAAACCATTTGAATAAGTTAATTATTGTATCTATAAAAAATAATCTCAATATCGCAATAATGGATGTATTACTAACATGGAGGATTAGTTAAATAAAAAATTTATTTTACTATAATTTTGAATATTTCTAAACAATTTTTCCATGATGTGATCATTCAATACTTCTCATAAGTAATACTCACATTAATTACATGTTGAAATGGAAACATAAAATTGGTTGATATTAGATTCTTAATATGTTTAAAAATTAACAATCATAATTGAATATCAATAGTGATCATAAGATGAGCATATGGGTTCAATAAAGTAAAATAAAAAAATTATACCAAATAAATCGTAGATTATAACTCATGGAATAAGTCTTAGAATAACAATGAAAATTAATCAAAATAGCGTTGAAACATGTTTCAACAAACATGAGTAATGAGTTAAAACACCCATAATGAGAATAAACATAAAAATGTGTTATTATTCTGATTTTTCACAAACATTAAAATTGGGAAGCACTTTGTTCAGAAAACACAACATTAATTCCCATGCATATAAAAAACTGAATTATAATCTAGAATACATATCTCATGAGATATAAACTTTTAACCAATGCATTAGAGGGTGACATAAGACCCCACCAGTTATCATTATTACTTTTGAGTAACTCATGTAAATAATTCAATTATTAAATCATAAGCAACCCGTGGAAATAAAATGTGATTCAAAAAACAACCCAATGAGGATTTTTCACTTTTTATATTATAAAATATTCAATGTAATAAAATGGGTATTATATCATTTTCAAATGGAATCAGAAAAATAAATAATTTATCTTTATAACTAGAAAGTCCCATGTAAATTAAATGAGTATCCAAATATATTAATTATTTTTCATACTAAATACCATTGTATCAATATAATAAAAAAATTATTTGCAGTATATAAAAAAAGGGTACACGGTTAAGTCAATAATATCCCCAATCAATAAAATCATGGAATTTAGTTCAATATCATTCAATCATAAAAATTTAATTAACAGTATTAATATTGGAAAAGAATTATAATATAAATCATATTTAAACCCATAGGATGATTAGGAAATATAAAGGTAATGATGTATAATTCCTTCAAAAGAAATGGAAATTACATATTCCATCCAAACAATTATGGTGGACAACATTATTTAAATATTTTCCTTGACAAAGTATAATATATTTAAATGAATGATAAATTACTTGAAAAATACATTTTAAGAGTTTAAGAAAAATTACATTGGATGTAAGAGATATACTTACACTTTTGATATTATTTTTAAAGAAATATTTAATATATCTAGTAAAAGATTAATTTACATTATAAACTATTAATATTTAGAGAGGTGAATATATATAAAATGTAAATGGTGGTTCAAAAATGTGTTCATGAAGTGAAATTTCAAAATAATATATTTGAATACTTTAATAAAAAGATGAATTTAAGAGTAACAATTCAAAGTAATTTTCAAAAGGGTGAAGTGATAAAATTTAAAAAAATATTCTTAAAAATATATTAATATAATAAAATCATTAAAATAAATAATTATTATTAAAATATATTTTGTCTATAATAAAACAAGATTTTATTTTAAACAATGGAAAAACATTTTTATGTTCAGAAATATCGTTATTAAAAAAAACATTGTTAAAACAGTAATAAAGACTTAATTTTTAAAATAAGATAATCAAATATATAGGTAAAATAAGATGACACATAACTAGGTTCTCATTTATAAATAATAATCTTAGTGGGAATGTAATTTATAGATATGTAAGGGAAACTATCATTAAAGGTGATATGAATTATTCTCAACAATACTATATATATTGTTAAATAAATTTAATAAATGTAAATTATTAATATAAATAGGTAATTTTAACCCATAATAAGAATAAAATTTACCATTAAATAATCATATAAGGAGGATGAAACCAATCACGGAAGACAAACATTGAAGTTGAATAATTATAACTCCCTAGAGGGGGTTGAGTTCTTGTGACTCCTATATATTTCAATTAGAAATACATTTAAAGAGACAATAGGGTATATATATTAAAAAAATAATTGAATGAATATGTTTATATAAATTTATTAGTATTTAGACACACCATTACAACTAAGTAATATTTTATAATAGGAAATTTATATTAAGGGGTAAAAATTTTAAACAAGAATTCCTTCCTTTAATTCCCGAATTCAACTAAAGTTATTGAATCTGCGATATAAAAATGATTATTGAAATTATATATTGGATAAATTTATTCATATATATAACCATTTACCAAATTCATATGTAATTAATCTATACATTTATATTAAATTCTTTATATCTATTTTCAATATCATGTGTGTGTAATTTTAATTGTTTTGAACTTGTTTTATAATAGTTGGGTGGTTATTAATTCTATTCCCAAATATCATTATTCATATATAATAAAAGATAATAGAATTTATGATTTATGATTTTTTATAATGTATTAATTTCATTATATGAATAAACTGGTTACAGTTCTTGTAGATGATTTTGGCGTCATGCATGTTTCAATAATTTTTAACAAATGAATGGTTGTATCATAATTAATTATTTTAATATTAATGTTTACATTATAAAACAAATAAATATATTTTTTATAATTCATAACACATTTTTAAATTATTTATTCCTCATATTTATCCTTGATATTATTTCATAGTGTTTTCCACGTAGGCTGGAAGACAGAAACAAACAATATCAAAACAAATTAGTGGATGATAATGATTATAAAAGAGTCTTCTTTTTTAAAAATATTATTATTATAAAATGATAATATAATTCAGATACTTTTAGGGTGATGAATCATATTTAAATTTATTTTGTAAATAATAATTTAAGTAGATAAATAAATGAGATACATTACAACATGCGAGAGGTATTATTCACAATGAAGCCTAAAATTTTAATTTCTTAATATAGGAGAGTGAAAAAATGTGAATTATAATTTTTATCTTAATAATAATACTTAATATATTGTATATTTCAGATATATTCTTCAATATAACTCTTATATTCATCAAATATAGGCATTAGTGAAAAAAATGAATTTTTCAGATCATGGTGGTGGTGGCTCGCACAATGCACAAATGAAAATTTCATTTTTGTAAATTAAATAGAGAAAATTTGATTAATAGTAATTAACTCAAAGTATTTACAGTAATTATAAAAAATTTGAAGTAATTATATAGGAATTAAAATTTTGTATTGAAGGGAATGGAATAAAAAATACGTTATGGGGAAACAATTCAATTGGGAGATTAGGCATTCCCATGGAAGACCCCTTGGAAATCAGAATACTAAGAAAATATCTAGTGAACAAAGACTCTATAAAAACGAAGTTGGTTGTGAAGGAGTTATATTGGGTATTTGTTCAGGTAGATACCTAATTTTGGGATTTGAGATTCATGGATGGGGAGAGTCCCCTTTAATAAGTGGTGAGAATGTCTTTTTTTAAATATATCGACTTAATATAAAGATATCACATATTTAACATGTCAAAAAGAATATAAAATGGATAATAATTGAGTGGTGGATTATAAAACTCAAAATAATCCCTCAACATTAAATTATAATTGTAATATTCCATGTTTTTAGAAAATAAAGACTATCTTTTATTTCATACAAGATGCATTACACCTAGTATAAATGGAAAATGAATTATTATTATTTAAATATGAACCTTATACAATAGTCATTAAAGTGATAGGTATAAACATGATTATATTGTTTTTTTAATATATATATATATATATAATCTAATAAATTAAAATTTAATGATTAATTATTATCAAATAAATACTCAATGTTTAGTAAATTCAATTTACGCTTCAAAAAATATTTTTTCCTTAAAAATAATTCTAATGTTTTTTTGTGAGTGACTGTAATAAAAAAATTTTTCAAACTTAAAAATTTTATTTTATGAAATAAATATCACATTTTTAATCATCATATGAATATCTTTTTTGGGTGTATTGTTTTTATAAAAAGATTGCATTTTCAATGAATAATAAAAGATAATTAGTTTTATTAAAAACTATATTTTCATTTAATGTATTTACAAAGAAAGATGTTATTTTGGATTAGCTATAAAATTTAATTAGTACATTTTTATTTAATATAATCAAATTATGGTTTTTAAAATATATTTTTACTTTATTTTTTTACAAAAAATTTATTTAAAAATTCATTTTTTAGAAAAATAAATTTCATCATATTTTATAAGTTTGGTTTGGAATTACATTTTACCATTTATTTTTTCTGAATTTTGAAAAATTGATTATATATATTGAATCATTGGGTCAAAATTAGTTAAATATCATAGTAATTTTTATTTCTATAGCAAATTGTAAATCATGAAATAAATAGTAAAAAAATAATATTATAAGTATTATAAAATTACTCTAAAATTTTACTAAATTTTATTATATGATTCAATTTATTCAATAATCATCCAATATTTTGTTATAATAATTTATAAATAAAACGTCAATGAAGTCACAACGCCGAAGGAGTAATTGTTTAATTAATGGAAAAATATTTTAAATGATGGTATAAATAATTAAATTAATAAAAAAAATTATAATTAATATGATAAAATAAATTAATAGAAGAATATTATACGTTATAGATATAATAAAACATTTAATTCTAATTTTATTAGTTTTATTTCTATTATAAAATTCAATGTAATGAATATCAGAAAAAAAGGATTTAATGATATATTATAATAAATAATATTTTATTAAATGATATAATATTACGAAAAATAGATTAATTCAAGTGAATATTATTTGGTTTATAATAATAATCATTACCTATTTATGAGAATTTTTCCATTTATACCAACTATATTGACCCTTAAAGAGTAAAACTCTTAGTTCCCTGATAAGTGTGAAATTAGTTAATGGGGGTTATAACAAAAGGATTTGGTTAAAAATGTCCTCAAAACTCATATAATTTACATTTTATGAATTTAAATAAATCCATACTCAAACTATATTCTAAATAAATTAGTTTTGATCCATTTTTAATTGTAATTTATTTTATATTAATTTTATATATTCATATATTTCCGGAGTGCCCCACCCATTTCTTATAAAAATGAATCTCTTCTTCTCCATAATTCACATCAAAAAACTCATTTGATTCAAAAAATATATTCCCAAACACATTTCAAACAAAAAAAAATTCTAAAGGCCTTATTTTGGTACAATAGCAATAAAAGTGGACTTAAGTTGTTAAATGAAGGAAGTTGTCTGAATAAGATGTATTGTTCCTAATCGAGTGTTTTAATTTTATTTTTATTCAACCTCATTAAATATTAATTAAAAATAATTAAATGATAGCACAATTATATATCAAATAATTAAATTTTTTAGATTTATATAAGAATATATATTTATCTTCTCTTACATAAATATTGACATGAAACCCTTGTTCATGTGTTCGGCGAACTACCGCCTCAAGAGCAGATGTAGTGTGATTTCCAACAATGTCTCACACATAAAAATTATGAAAAAAGAATTTATTTTTATATAGTAAATTAATGATATATTAATCATTTAGAAAATATAATATATTATTTACCGTATCGATTTCCATTCAATGAATAATGATAATGTCGTACATGCGTATGTGTGCCTTACGACCTCTATGAAGTGATGTGATTCATTTATCATCTCAACATCAAGTGAATGATATATATATAATTATATTTAAATAATTAATATCATATTTATTATTTTATTATCATTCAATATAGACAAAATAATAATTACCTTCTTTCTATAATTATTTTTGAAAAAATGCAATTATTACTCATGCATATATATGGCCTACCATCTCCATGATGGTAACATATTCTATTTTTCAAAAGAATATTTAATTAATGGATTTAATATTAAAAATTGAGAATATAAATGATAATTATTTCATGAAAATTATTCTTAATATTATGTAGTAATTACTTCTTCGACCTTAGTCATCCTTTAAATTTCATTTTGAAATTACGAATTGAACATTCTCAAAACTCCAGACATGGACTTAGCTGATTAATTAATTAAATATATCATAAAGATAAATAATATAAATTGATCAAGGATAAGGTTATTATACATGAAAATTTTCATCATAAATATTCATTATTATGACTTTAATATATAGGAGTTAACGGATATTCATCGAATGAATGAACTCAATGTAAGGGGTTTCCTCTCAATTTTCCATCATTGAGGAATATTTTATTATAATGCGCCTAATTTATTGTATGTGGAGTATATAATTCCCTTTAAAATAATATCTAATAAACCTTATAAACATCATGTAATTTTATGTTTCACTTTTAATTACTTCATCCAAGGTTATTTTCCTAGAATGTTATTAAGTGTTAAAAATATTTGTAACATAATTTCTTTTTGGTGGGTAATAACTCATCATAATTGACATTTCTAGGTCATTATTATGTGTGAATCCATCTATAAATCAGATTTATTATATATATACTTGTATTTTTTGTATTTAGATTAGTTATACACAATATGATCATTTATTATTTCTCAATTCAGTAATTGGATCTTGGAAATGGTTATTCATTACTAATTCCATTTCTTTGGGACTTATGTTTATGATGAACAAATATCTTAAATAATTACATGTATATAATAACCTTTTTTAATAATATTTTCTTAATATAATCATTTTCTGGATATTTAATGTTTTAATTGATATGTTTTTTAAGGGCTTATAATTTATGATTTACCAAAGTGGAAAAGGATTTTTGTTTTAATCACATTTATTTTTAGGATTTTTTATGTTCTAGGTTCACTGGGTGGGTGACCATATATATTTTATTATCCTCTAGTGAATAATTTTTTATAAATGTATAAGATCTATTTCGTACCTTATCAATTAAATAATCATAATGAAATTTATTTTTGTGTTAAACCAGCATTGTATTTTCTTATACGAACAGAAATATTTCACTTCCATATACATGTTTTCTAAAAAAATCAAAAAAAATATATTCTCTAAAAAAAATTGATAAAATAATGTAATTTTTTTTAAATAATACCAATAAAAATTGGTTTTTTCCATTTTACTTTTATAAAAAATTAATTGGCTGATTCTCTATAAAACAAGTTTTATTATTCATTTTCAAAATCATTTTTCAATGAATGGATGATTTTTCAGTAAATTAAATTTTAAAAAAATATATTATAAAACAAGAGCCTTAGTGAAAAAAATAGTGGAACCAAAATATCAGAATATTCCATAATTAAAAGAAGGTATAAAATAATTTTATCATTTGAAAATAAATACAGAAACCTAGAACAAGTTTATATAATGAAATAATACCTATCGTAGAAAGTATGATAAAAATGAGGAAATGCACTATGGGAAATTACTAAGTATACAGGGAATAAGGGTTTTTAATATCTTTTTACTTTTAGTGGTTGACCAAAGATATGAAATTCCATCTCCTTCTTGACCCAACAAATCCACATCACCATTATTTTGTTGGTGTTGTAACATAATCATACATAAAGACTAGGCCAGAGCTATGTTATCTCACCTATAAAACTAGACCACGATTTACCACCTGGGTACCTTGGATTCCTATATACCATGATCAAATGGATCTTCTTTTTAATCAAGATATAATATAACTATATTTAATGTACATTTACTAAAACCATTATCCAATGTATCACCTTTAGACACCATGTCTAAGTTCAACCCCTTTACCTTTCCAAATCAAACAAAAAATTATAACATCCCTTACCAGGAATACAATACTATTCATACATTTGGAACATAGAATATTTCACATACAAAGATAGTTACCTAAAATGGGGTTTTAATTTATATAAAACAACTAATACTTCCAAGAAGGCCTTATCATTTTAAAATTTAGAATACACTTTTTGTTTGGCAAAAATGATTAAATATTTAAAATGAATTACTATTAGAACAAGATCAAACACATAAATAAATAAAGGGAACAACTATTATAATTTTTATTAAAACTTAGATAGAGACGGAAAATGTATTTTTATAAATTAGATGAAAATTTTCCTAGAATAGAAATTCCATATAGTGATAAAAACATTTACAAAAAAACAACCAAAAATATATTTGAAATTAATGGTTTTCATATTTGGATCCTATATAAAATATTGTTTTTAATTATGTAAATAAAAATCCACTCTTTTACTATTACACACACTATAATTTACACCCACACACACATATATACAAACACCCCTTGCAATAATGTAGATATTCACTTTTTCTTAAGGGAATATTCACAATGAGGTTAAATATATATATATATATGTGTGTGTGTGCCTTAACTGTGCATATGTGTATTGGTCACCCTCATGAATGGAGGTCCAATGTGAATTAGAGAACAATACTAAAACCTAGAAAATCATAAAAAAAACAAAACAAGGCCAAAGATTATGAATGGATAAAAACATACAAAACAACAATGGATAAAAACTACTATTGAGGGGGGAATATAATCATCCTCAACTGGTATCAATACCACAAAACATAAAAAAAAAAAAAATACTAGAAAAATCATCCTCAGTTCAGGATATGTAACTTGCACCACATGGGGGAGAGAATATTGATAAATTGAGGAAGAATGAAGTATAGGGTAAGAAAATAATATTATTGGAGATGAGTGAACCAAAATATGAGTGGTTCATGGTAGAGGTTCCAACCATGCATCATGAACATAGCCAGTGTTTGGACAACTTTGTTTACCATAGGCTAGTATAAGTTTTCATCTGACCAAGCATTGACCAGGTGTCTACACAAAAAAACCATAAAATTTAAATTTTAAAACTATCCCACACTAAAAATCAAGAAAATGAATAAATATAATTTACTTATGAAATATAATAAATAATTTAGGGTTTGGGTGCGATTATTCTCCCGATGATGACATTTTCTGTCCCACAAAAAGTCTAAAAAAACTCAATTTATTTTGGTACAAGACAAGGATACAATAAAATTAAAAACAAAACCTATAACACTCGAGGGCCAAAAAATAAGAATATTCTTTCACCAATAATCCGAAAACATAAATATCCAAAAGATTATGGAAACGAAATTATCAAGGAACTATCTTATCATCTAAATAATAAACTCATACGGTGGAAGGAATCAAACTGAAAAATTAAAGGATGAATACTGAGGGACTCATATCTCCAAACATAACCTTAAAACAAGGAACACCATAACCCCTAACATAAAAATCCTAAAAGGATATCGTAGTAGTTTGTTCGAGATCACAGTGTGAATCTTTCACATCGACCACTATCCAGGCCAATCAACTACTATGATCAGGTTTGGGAAGGGGTGAAAATAGTACACTAGAAACAAAACTAAAAAATCTCAAAGTAGAAACTCACAAATGAAAATAAAATATACACCAAAATATTTTCATCAAATTATTCTACCCATAATTTTATAATTCTAGATAAACAATAATTCCTTAAGCTAAAACAACTCAAAAATAAAAATAAAACCTCTAATAATATTGTGACATCTTATGTTCCAATGTCACACCCATCCACCTTAATATATGGAATCTATGAAGCCTGAATTGTGTCTCCCCAACATTATATAACTGACTAGTCAAATGATTTAATTATCATGAACATTAAATGTACTATTGTCTATATGAAAATGCCTTAACCATGTAAACTCAAATGAGTCACTGAAGCAAACTACAATTCATAATTCCCCATCGATGAGAATATCCAAACATATGTCACTCAAAACAATACATTTTCCAAAAGTATGACTAAATATTAAAGAGTTAACAACCCATATTCACTTCAACATAAATTCAATGAAAAGGGGTACATCAGGATCTCCCAATAATAATTTTCAAATATTAAAATCCTCATCAAGGGGGAAAATAAATATTTTTTATTATAGAATTGGACAAAACATGTTGGGAAAAAATCCACTACACCTAGTAGGCCGTTTACTATGCAAAATGATTCACCTCAATGACTATGTATATAGCCATAATATCTTGAATAATCATCTTCCATATAGTCTGGAGTTAGGGATATTCCACTAAAACATACTCTTTCAATAGGTCCACTTATAAAAACCCATTTTTGATGACCCAAGAATCTATCCCAGATAAAAAAATTACTTTTATGGAACCTAAAATATAATGTATTATCCTCTTTCGTTGCTAGGAATGGTTGAAAACTACCCCAAGAAGATCTCATAGTGGTCCATTGTCTAGAAGGGATCCATCTCCACCCCTCGATTTGGATTCATGGTAGATTATTCATTTATAATTCAAAGATAAAAACATATTCATAATTTCCTTAAATACACCATCCACCTCAAATTTTACAAGTTAAAACCACTAAAAATTTACCTACACTAATTCCCAAAAACATACTTGTACTCAGAAAAAAGGGAAGGTACCTATGAGATCATCCGTCTACCCTTTTTTGAGAATATTCTTCATAATACTTTAGGAACAACAATCATGGAACTAAATGAAATAACCTCAATAACAAAAAAACTCTCCTCATTATTAATGAAATAAAATGAACTATAAACATATTTTCTTTCATACCAAAAACACATGAAATCCAATGACCGAGATGGAGAACATCAATCATAAAAATTTAGTATCACACACTCCCATATTAAAAAATATTGAAATCCCCTAGTTTGAATTTCTAATCAAATTAACATTTAAATACTTGCAAACCAAACACTCAATATTGGTATTCAATGAATCCTCAAATACAAATATATTTATGCCAACTCATGTACACATCCACACATACCACAAGTTATCATCTTTTTACAAGTTTGCATCAATATATGGAATCATTAATAGTAATACTAGGGTTCAATCTAAAACATTTTCCATTCCCAAAACAAAAAATTCAACTCAATTTAAATTTCATATCAAATTTGAATCCACCCCTTATCATACAAAAATAAATCACTTACAAAATAAGAAACCTATTACTGAATATATTTCTAATTTATCTTTTGTATAAAATTTTAGATATCTAAAAACACTTTTAATTTTACAAATAAACAAGTTTAATTTCAAGAAACCATGGTTTTCATTATAAAAATACAATTTCAATAAACCAATTCACAATCTAAAACCTAAATGAATAACCCAAAAAACTAAAATCACACACATGGATAAACAATATCATCCCAATAATCAATCTAAAATCATAAAAACATTGATGAACATCCATTTCACATGGCTTGGGATCATAGATTCATTCATTGCGGGCCAACCAGATGAGCATGTCAGAGGTGATCAAAGGTAGTTTCATGGTTTCTTCATGGTTTTTTAGATAGTTCACCACAATCATGCGCCTAATGGAAAACTAGATCGAAAACTTTCAAATCATCAAAAATAACTAGAAATATTGATTTAAAAATCAAGGAATTAAGAAACCCCAAAAAACCATGATCATATTTTGAGGCATGACCACCCAAGACTACAAAAAAAATCAACCATAATTTGAAATGGGTGGTGATCAAGAACCTAACCATGATTGAACATTTGAATTCTGACATTCCTAGCTTAAAACTACTACACATCCCCAAATAAATATGGATAATTCCTCTCACACCATTTTTTGATGAACCACCACAGTTCAACCCCAAACTGGTCACCCTAGATGGCCCGTGATAAGGCCTGAGGGGAACTCCCATTACTCTTGGGATATAAAATAGTTCTAGGCCTCTAGAATACTTATATTGGATTAATTTATCCCATAAAAATAGATAAATAAATGATTAGAAATATTAAAAATAAAACTTTTGTGGTAATAGAAAATAAATAAAACTACGCATACCTACATATGGCTATGTGGGTTACCATCAACCATTGAAACTACACCTCTCCATAGTGATTGACTCCAACATGTAAACAACACCATAAGATGAAAATAGATAAATCTATAGGGATGAGTATTA
Organism: Viscum album; assembly: GCA_963277665.1. NCBI lineage: Eukaryota > Viridiplantae > Streptophyta > Magnoliopsida > Santalales > Viscaceae > Viscum > Viscum album. The sequence continues at coordinate 1,469,376,674 of OY728146.1, forward strand.
AAACACACTATTCCATCCATAATAAACTATTCAATGTGCCTTATATTTAATGATAAATCCAAATTATTCAAGTATTAAAATACGAAAAATAAAAATATGTTTTTTACCAGTTACATTTAAATGATGTAAATGGAAAATTCTTCATAAATACATTTTCTCCAGGATGTCGAAAACTATTTTCTAAATAATGAGGGTTTTTTCAATAATCAATTTATAAAGAGGACCTAATAAGCAATATTCATTTTGAGAAAAACACATCAGTAAAATAATATTGAATTTTTAAAAAAATGGATGTTGTAATAATAATTTTATCATTTCTTCACAAAATGGAATCCAAGAACATGTAAATTTTTTTAAAAAAATTTGACATATAAAGTAGGAGTAAAGTGTGAGAAAGAAATATGGGAAATACCAATATATCTAGGGTTTGTGGGGTCATAAGTTCTTTTTACTCTTAGTGATTGACTAGGGAAATGAAGTTATACCTTCTGCTTCACCCTATCGATCCCCCTCATCAATGTTTAGTTAGTTTAGTAATATAACTTTTCTAGGGAGACCATTTCATGCCCCTATTGGATCACCTAGTGTACTACACCAAGTCGTCCCACCTAGGGACCCATGATTCCCTTGTTCCATGCTCAAAAAAGGTTATTTTTTCAATCTAATAGATACCTATATTTCACAAAATTTTACTATAACCACCGTCCAATTTCTCACCCACGGACTCCATTTTTTATTGAATCCCATTTAACTTTCAAAAACACAAAACAAATCACAGTCTCTGTTATCATGTATACACTACAGATCACAAACATGGAAAACTTCACATTTCTAATATAAGGGGAGTTCATTAAAATAATTATTTCATTTCTATGAATAAACTGAGGATTCTAACCAAGTCATATCACTTCAAAAATGAAAAAATGTTTTTTATTTGTGAAAATAAATAATCAATTTAAATTAACAACGTTTTAAACTAGATAAAAACCATTCTTAAACAAATGGAACCTCTTTTAAGAAGATTTGGTAAAACATGGGCTGTGAGTGAATATGTTTTTTGAATAATTAAAATCAAATTTTACTACTAGAAAATTTTCATATATTGAAAAAATAAATTAAAATATTAATTAATGCATGTAATTCAAATTAATCATTTGGAATTGGGAACATATATCAAGACACACTTATTTTGATGATAAAAATATGAATCCAATCATTGAGTATTTTTTCACATTCATATATATATAAATATATACCCCTTTTTACAATGACTATATTATCCTCACAATGACAGAATATCCAAATTATAGTAAATATATATATTATATACCCATGCATATGAGTTTTGGTTACCCATACAATGGGAAATCCAAAAATCAATATGAAAAAATAATAGAAACTCATGGTTAAAAATATAAATTAGAATACATGAATCAATATATAATTGACGAAAAACTACCCGATATTGATCGCAAACCAACATTCTTAAACTACTGTTACAATAATTTTCCTTAACAAGGATCAGGATTCCAAAACCTCAAGATACGATAAAAGAAATACCAAAAAAGGGATAGGGTAAGATCTATGTTGTGTACATGACAGAAGAAAGAGGGATGTAGTGAAATAGTGGAAGAAAGAGGAAGATAAGAAGAAAAATAACTAACCAAAGATGATTTTACCAAAAATATGAAGAGAAAATCAGGAACAAATTGGGGAAAATAATATGGGTTTGGGTGAAATGGGATGGGGCTTCTTGCACATATAGGAGAGGAGTGGGGTGTTGGGGTTCATGAGATTGGGGTGAGGGATAGAAGAATACCCCTTTTTGGATTTTATTAAAATAATATAAGGATTAATGATAAAAATAATAATCATAATCATAATCATAATCATAAAAATATTATTATTATTATTATGCCTATTTATGTATATATTTTCCATTTATTTTTGAAAAAAATTATTCCCATATGGGTTAACCAAAAAAACATCCAAATAGTGTTTCAACTCTGCGGTCTCCTCTCTCTAGGGTCACACAGCTCTCGAGGGTGGCATATGTCTGTGTTCGTCACCATGTCTCCTAAAAAAGCCAATTTCTAGGCAACACAGTTTTCCTTTCATTGGCACATAGTTTCTCTTAACTATATACTAATTGTGTGCAATAAATAAACCGAAAAATTTTTTATTTTAAAATTTATCATACACCATAACTCAGAACCATGAATAAATATTATTTAATTAATAAAAATAATTATTAACAAGTCAATTTGGGGGAGTGAATTTTTTATAGATGGTGTGAGAGTAGGTTTATATAGATTTGGATACTAGAATGTTTTCATGTGATATTAACATAAGTTTTATGGATAAAATCATGGGTGTATTGGTTTGAATTTGATCATAAGTTCAATATCTTAAACATTTCATTTTATATTTTTAAGTTATTAATGACATTTTCTTGGTATTTTGTTGTAATTGGGAATATGTAACCCTTAGGGTTAATTTGTAGTGTTATTTGTGGAATATTATCTTCTCATTTTTTGGAAATAAGTATAATGTTATTGGTACCATTTAGGTTTTATATAATCATAGATTGGTAAAGTTATTTATTAGTATTTTCATAATATTCCTGCGAGCTTCATACAAATTTTGTGAATATAGTTTTTGAAAATGTACAACCCATAGAACGAGTGACAACCCATCATGTATGGGGCGGTCACAGTACATGAAACAACAACCAAATGAAGAAAATGGTTCATGCTCTACCACTAGCCTATAAGATATCCTAGTTATTATTTTACTATTTTTCATTAAATAAGTAATCTGAAAAATAATGTTTATGTTCATTTTACAAATATTTGATTCATCATATACACAACCCTTACGTTGAAAAATGAATTTAATGTTATGTGATGAATGTTATTTTGAACGAAGAATTCTATTTTGGGAACCTTATTTGGTTAAGGTGAACCTAATATTTTAGAATTATTGGATGAGTAAAATTTAAATTTTATAATAGGGGTAAATATGAAATTAAAAGTTATTTATGTCGATTTAGGTCATTTAAGGAATGATTGAGTATTAACATTGGGTAATATTGTTGAAATTACGAGATCAATGGTGTATGCATATTTTTTATATTTATGAATTATCATATTTGAATCAATTTTTTTTATGTTCAGACACAGGAAGACTAAATATTTTTTTATAGAATTATGTGATCTATTTGAAGTTTATTTTTGTGCTTCTTGATTAAAAAAATCATCTGGAATTCTCATCAATTGGATAAAGAGATGTTATTATTGTATAAATTGAAAAAATGATGAAATTAAACATTTCAAGTAAGTGTATTTCCTTAAATATTTTATATAAATTATAATGTAATTCATCAAATCTTGGAAATCTATCATGATGTTAAAACATTATCTATTTACATTATTACTGAGAAATTAATGTCCCTTTAACTCATCATAGATTTACAGTTTATATATACTCTATTTTCTCATGACTATGATCTCTTTCACTCTCTATGAAGTACTTTGAAGTTAGGATAATCATTCATATCCTTGATTACACTTCCCATTTTTGTTCCACTACATGAAAACATAATATTTTTTCTTCTATAAGAATTTGGTAATTTTTTTTCTCTCTTTTCAAGAGAAAGATTTATTGACCCTTTTTCTATGTGCGTTATCAACAATGTTATTATGAAAATTCAAAACCCAGTTACCCAACCCATGTTTAAAAATTTTGGATTCAATTTCTTAATGTGTTGAAAATTTTATTATTAAAATATACTTTTAGTAAAATTTTGTTAATTTTTTTAAATGAATGGTTTTTCTCTAAATAGTGAAAAGTATGATTTATATTGAACACTATATTTTATTTTAAATTATTTGAAAGGTAAAGTTATATTTTGAATTATTTTTAAATTTAATTACATTATTATGATTTATATTTATCCAATTATGGGGTTTTAATTATTTTTTTTAAAAAAAAAAATTAGTATAAACACATTTCATATTTAAAAAGTAATTTCAATTAAAATAATTTTTCATCATCCTTGGTCATTTTGATTTTAACATAAAATTTGAAGCTTCTGTTTTGAATTTTGAAATAAAAAATCCTGTTATTGAATGATGAGGCCCATATTTTTTAAATAGGGCCTTTTATTTTTTGTCAATATTAATAGTAACCATGGTTATTTTAGTTACCAAATTATTTGGGTAATTAATGGTTAAAAACAATCTTACAAGGACTATAAAATGAAACAAAATTTATTATAATTTAATTAAATGATTTAATTTCATCCCAAATCATCAAATATTTAGTTATATATCCTTTAGATTCCATTTGAATGATATTATAATCTTTATAATATTTTATTTAATGAAAAGTGAAAAATATTGCATTATAGTTTTTTAGAATAATAATATTTTCAACTTAAGTATAACCAAAGAATATGTTAAGTAATAAATATTATTTTCAAATTTAATTTTCATATATTCATCTTGGTAATTTATTTTTAGGTTTTTTGTGAAATAGTAACCTTAAAAGTTGACACAATACTCATGCATTAATTATTCCATTAATTGAAAAAAAACAATAATATGATATTAAAAATTTTTAAACCAAATATAATATCAGATAACTCATTTGATCTTGTAATTTAATAGATTACTATATCATGTTAGGGGTATAATAAAATATTTTATTTAATATCATTTTTTCTTGATGTTATTAAAATCAAAGTAATGAATAGTTATAAAAATTGACATTAATGAAATATTAAATAAATAATATCTTAGTAATTGATATAAAATTACTAAAAATAATAAATTCATCAAGGTGATAATTATATGTTTTATAATATCAATATAAATTAATTTAATGGATGTTTTTATATTTATATTAACTATATTTAACATGAAAAATTAAAAAACATTATAATAATCGTATATGTGAAAGGAGTCAACAAGGTGTTCAACCAAATGATAAGCGTAAAAATATGATTAAAGTTATTATAATTTTATTAATATTTTATTGATATATAAACATTCTATATTTTAAAAAAAAATCAGTTCTAATCTTTTTGGAAATTAATTGTAATTTATATTAATTTAATATTTTGAGAAATTCTCAGAGTGTCACTTTTCTCCCTTATGAAAGGGAATATATTTATCCCATTAATTCACAAAAATAAAAACAATCAGAACATATAAACACAAATAAATTTATAACATACCTACCAATGTTATAGAGGTCTCAGTTAGGTAATTATAATAACCATAGTGGTTTTATGTTCTTAAGAAAAGGATGTTTCTCATATAACAGGTATCATTTTTAAATGTGTGTTTCGGTTAGATATGTTCTTCCACCACATTAAAATCTTCATTACCCTTGATTAAATAATAAAACTGATATAATAAATATATATAACTCGTTTTTTATTAATATCAAAACCTATATCCAGGTTCTCTTTTATCAAATTGTAAATTAAATCGTCATTTATATGTCCAACGGACTACTTCCTCACAAACCGATGTAATTATATTTTAATCATCATCACCCATGGTAGGATCATAAGGTTGAAGTTAATGTTTATATATCATATTCATGAAATTTTTACAATTCTGAAAACATAATATATCATTTATCTTATTAAAATTTCATTCATTCGAAAATGATAATGTCGTTAAAGCGTAACTGTGAACTACTACATCCATGAAGAATTTTAATTTGTTTTTCATCACCTAATCACAAGGATGAAATATTTATACATATATTGAAATAATTAATATGATATACATTATATTTCTATTACTATATATAGGTAAAATAATACTTACCTTCTTTTCCAAATAATTATTGAAAAATTGAAATGATACTCATGCAAACATATGACCTATAGTCTCAACGATTATAATGTAGTTAATTTTTCATAAACATATTTAATAAATAGATATAAAAGTATTAATTTTTTATAAATATTAGAATTACAACATTAAAATTATATTTTATATGATGAAATAATGACCTATTTGACTATTGTAAACCAATAGAATTAATTTTGACCTTATGAACTGAATATCATCAAAACACATGACATAGATTTAACTTATTACATAAATAAATATTTCATTATGATAAATGAAATTAATGGTTTATGGATAATTTATTTAACCTATAAAATTTTCTTATTGAATAATTTAATTTAATATAGTATATTATAGAGGAGTTAAATGATAAATATTGAAATTATGGACTTGATGTAAGAGATATCATCACAATTTTCCATTATAGAGGAATATTTTTTATATATATTTTTTTAACGGAGTGTATGGTTCCATTTTAAATTTTATATCACAAACCATTTATACTTAATTTAATTTTACGTTTCATTTGTATTTACATTATCTTAGTGGATTTAACATGAAAGTTGACAAGTTGTAAAAGGATTCTTAACTCAATTTTCTTTCTTTGGGTTATAAACCTTCTTAGATGACTTTGTTATGTCACAATTATGTTTGAATTGATCAATAATTGTTTTTTCTTTATTTCCAATTAATCTTGTGTATTTACATTTTATGCATAAAATGCCTTCTTTTTTTTATTTTCAAATGAGTGATATGATCTTTATAAGGGTTATACTTATCAAATTCTATTACACGGGATAGATGATTATGATGTTCAGATATTGTGATTTATTATGTGTCTATACTTCCATTTTAAAAAATATATCATGAATCCCCTTATGTTCATGATATTTATTATTTCATTTTATATTATTCTTCATGGGATTATGATTAATGGCATATAAAAGTACTGAAGGATTTATGATGCAATCTCTTTTGTTTTTTGTAATTTTTATGTTCATTGTTACTTAAGGTAAAATTATAAACTATTATTTTATTTAAACAAATATCTTTTATTATCGTCATAAAAATAATTTAGATTATATATTTAATTTACATTTCATCCCTTATAAATTAAAACAAATCTGGAAATTCATTTCTATTTGAAATCAGTTGTGTATCTTATTTTTTGATTGAGAGTCCTTATCATCCATATCCATGTTTTCAAAAATGATTTCAAAAACTATTATTTTTTAAAAATAAATGATTTCTAATTTTTTTACAAGATCATTAACCTTCTTTTAAAATGTTTTTAAAATGATATTTCTTAATGATTTTCCAATGGGTGAATTTAGATTCCATTTTACAAATGGTTTTAAAAGAATTATTATTTTTATACTTTACAAAATATGAATTGTTTCCCTCCTTCATGATTATTTAATGCACTGGGTCTATATTAACATTTTTAAGAGCATATTTTCATAAAAAAAAATTCCTTAATATGTCTCTAGTTTTATGATTTTTAAGTTTAATTTAAAAAAAAATTGTATTATCTTATAAAATGATTTTAATAATTTTTTTCTCATTTTTACACTAATCAAAATAAAATTATCTTAATATTTATTATACTCCATTGGGTATATCAAGTAATGACACTATCATTATTATTTCTCTAAATAGATTATGACTTTTTCTAATATATTTTTAATGAACTCATATCTATTTTCATGGGTTAATCATGTAATGAAAGGGATAATGTTTTTTCATGTGTTTTATGTTGATATTAAATATTTTTTTTGTTTATTCATGTTTTAGTTCTTGGATGTTTTTATATAATTGTTTGATTTCTATTATAACTCATAGGTGAGATTATATATCTTATATAATCAAGGATCCAAGATATCTTTGAGTGTATATACCTGACCCCAGTAAGCCCGAAGATAGTCACTATAACCATTATATTAGAATGATTACAATGAGTAAAAATCTGAAATACCAATGATTTTAGTATCCTTGGTAAAATTGATATATATGAGTCTTGAATTATAAATGAATAAACTAATTACAACATGAATTGTTTTTCAAGGATAAATTTATTCCCATTTAGTATATACTTGAATATATTTCATATTATAATTATTGGATTCATTGGGAAAGTAAAAAAGTTAAGGGTGATCATTAATTCTCAATAATGGATATGTATAGTGGAAATAATAATTAATCAATGAGATTAGTCAATATGTCATGGTAAATAAATTTACACACATGCAATATTATCAATAAACAAAGAGGGGTTCATAAATAAAATGAAAAGGTATATAACCAAACAAAAATTCCATTTAAATAACTAGATAATGAATACTCAATGTGGAATGGTAAATAACTGAATAAACATGTCATGTAATCAATGAACTGATAATGAAAATGAATATATAGATAATGTTCAAGTAAAAAACTCTTGGAAAACAATAATGACTAAATTATCAATAATGGAAACGCTTAATTATTGGACATTATGTTTACCAATCACATGATACCTTTACTGTATGGATCTATCTTATTTATTGTTTGCAACTTATTGGTTAAAACCCAATTTTCTTACGCTAACCAATAAATTTCTGCTCATTATACTACTAATGAAATGAGGGGCTTGTAGTAACCATCACTGACCCATGTAGTTCATACCCAATGAATAACGAATATTTTGAATAATAAAATTAATTAATAAACAACATTATTTTTCATATAATATTTTTATTGAATAAAAGGTAAGGATTTATCTATATTTCTTCAATTAATCAAAAAACTATCAATGTGAACAATATATATACCAATTTTAGATGTTTTATGGAATAATAATATCCATTTCAAGTGAATATATAAATTTAGATAAATATAACAGTCAAAAAAATTAATGATGATGTGATTGTTTGAGGATAAGGTTATCAATCACAAAAGAATGTTTTATTGCATAGATACCTTTTACCACTTGGTAATTTTTAATTCAAAACCACATGAATGAAGTAGGTCTATGAGAAACATTATATTCTAGAATGTATGATTGAATCATTTTGTTAAATTACAACGAGGTAGTATATAGACCACATTAATGTGAATTAGTGTATAATAAAAAGTAAGCCTGAATGAAATGTAAATTGGGAAAAATTTATTACTAATTGAGTAAATTTTGTATAGTGAGATCCATGAAATAATAAAATAAATTTAAACTTTTAATATATTTATATAAATGAAATTCATGATAAGAAATTTTATAACATAGTATATACACTACAAAAAATAAATGAGTTTTAAATAATGAATTAATATCACATAAATAAAAGTGAGACTTCAAATCACATTACTTTGTGTTTCCTTTTGGATAAATGTATTGAACTTCTATTATGGTGGCTTAAAATGTGTTAATAATTTATACCAGAACCATAATCATATTTATAATATCATATATAATCTTATTATAATATCTCATTAGATTTTTTTAACAATCATTCATTATTTTAATCGCATCGAGTGTTAATTGGATGTTTTTTTAGAATGTTTTGACATTTTATTTTTCTTCTCCTTACAATGATCATGATTTCAAAAAATCTTTGAAAAAAAAATAATTTAAATATTATATATTTTTATTATATTTTTATTTATAGTATTCCATAAAGGATGGAGATATAAATTAATGCATTGTTCATTGAGGTGGTAGACCGTACGTACGCATGAACATTGTTTTGATTTTCAGGTCTTATATAATGAATTAAAATTCAATACTATAAATTTATATTATAATTAAATTATAATAATTTTATCATATATATAAAATATTTTTATTAAAAACATAATTAATACATTCCACGTAAAGCATGAATGAATCACATCTCTTTGAGAAGGTGGTAGTCTATATGTCCACAAATGTTGTTATTATATTAGCAAAAACTGGAAATAATAAATGTATGTTTTATGAAATAGATTAATAATAATAAATTAATTATAAATACTATATATATAATATATGAACTATAAATACATCACAATTACCATCCTTGAAAGGTGGTAAATTGAAGAATGAACGGCATCAGTTCACGAGATGGATGTCCTCCAAACACAGGAATGCTGATTTTTTCTCCCTCTTTATGAAATTGTTTGTGTGTGTAGGTGGTACCAATGACATTAAAAAACTAATTATATTTAATATAATAATATTATCATATAGTTATGATATAGAAAATAATTTTTGGATAAGTAAATGACACAAATGTGATCGTTGAAGAACAATACCTCTTATTCATGTAAGTTATTTTTTACACCAAACGTTTTACTTAATTTTTATTATGACAAAATTTGGTAATATAGAATTCGGGGAGGGAATTTTTTATGTTATTTTATCATGGTTTGGATGATAAAAATGTCTTGACAGGTTTTAATAAGTTGTTGCGGTGATTTCATTTTTATAATGGGGGAGGAGTGACATTATTATAAATATAAAAAGGTAAATATTATTGAGAGGTATACCTTACATTATGTACATAAAATAATGAACTAAATTATATATAATATATTATATGGTCTAAATATCTCTATAAATTTGGTTTTTTAATAGTGCCTTGGTCATTGTTCCCTTAAGTATAATGCTTAACCACAAAGAAAACACATTTCAACTTCAATCACTATAATTAATTTTAATTATTTTCACAGATATTCTTGATCACAAAATAAGTTGAAATAATTATTAATTATAAATTATTCTAGTTCAAAATATGGAATCAACTTTTCTATATTCCTTTCACATAAGTGAAATAAATTAATTTAAAATTACACCCACACACAAGATGTCAAAGCATGTTTTTAATGTAAAGAAGATCCAATGATTGAAATGTTTTTCTATCAATTTAAAATTTCAAATTGATTATAATTAATTAAAAATTTACAAACAATTTTTTATAATTTTTTATCATAAAAATATATTTTAAAAAATAGTTTTTCAATTAAAATCCATTAATTTCACAATTCATCAAAAAAATAAAACTTCTAAAAAAAATTCCAAAAAATCACCCTAGGATACTTTAAATATTATAATTTAAAAATTAAATTAAATTTTTCATATAAAATTTATAAAATGTCAAAATTTAGTTTCAAATAGCATTGTCTTTAAATGGAAGGAAAGCTACCTATAGAAACATATTTATTTTAATGCGTAAAATTGATTTTGTTCTTTTCAAATGCCTATAAAATATATTGGATGATTATAACAGCTATTTAATTGGATATATAACATAAATAATTCCAAAATAACATTCAATAATAGTAATTAAATTAATTTATTAATAAAAAATGAATTGGTCGCAAAATAATTGTTTTTTATAAAACCATTTCTTTTATATTCAATTGATATTTATATTCATTTGTAATAAATTTACTTCCAAAAAATACTTTTTATATTAATTTAATGTATATATTTTCATAAGCTAGGTACTCCTATTAATAAGATATAATTTAATGGGTAGGATATATCTTATTATATTAAATGATAATATTAATAGTATTTGGTAAAACTCGGCCATATATGTAATGAAAGTTATTAAAGAAATACTTTGTTGTGTGTAACTGAAGATAAATCATTATTAGGTGTTTTAAAATATATAAAATATATAGAATTTATTTTGAAATAGTGAATATATTTTGAAGCCTTGGGTTGTAATATTCCCTTCCACACATGGTGTTGTTCTTCATACATGCTATCAAATACATTGTTCTTAAATTTTAATTTTAGGGTGTTATATTATCTCTATCTTAATTAAATTGTGTCTTTTCAAATTAACATGATATTAGTAATCAATGGTTTGGTATTTGAAAATATCCTTGTCAAAACCCCACATCATAAAATATTTTTTAAAATATCTTCTTAATAAAAGAGAATGGTAAGTACAATGGTCACATTGAATAACATATAACATGATCTTTCCCTAGGAAAAAATTAATTGAAGGTTGAAATATCGATTTAGAGGAAAAGAATAAATAATTATATGTATGGATTCAATTTATTGATCACAAACAAGTAGATAATCAATGAAATTTTGAGATCCTCAAAGACAAATATCTATGATTATTTTAATGAAAATTGGTTCAATAAAAATGAAGGTATGAGGATAACATTTTTTTGAATATCATTTTCTTAATGTTGAGGAATTATTTTATTAAGCAATAATTAAGGGAATTTAAAAACTATATACATTTCAGTTTCATATCAAGAATTTCATATTTTTTTTGTGCACGAATCAAATAATAAATCTCACCTTACTCCATGAAATGGATATACTAAAATAAACATTTCTTTATTCTTGAAGTGATAAAAATTTACATTTTATAGATCGTAATATAATTAAAAAATGGATTTACATATGTATGTAACTATTTTACAACACTAATATGGTCAATACCCAAATCTATAAACCAAAAAAGTGATATCATTGTTTTCTCATTATTAATTATTCCTCCAATTATTTAACTAAAATCAAGTATACATTAACTAGGACATCAGGTTGTCTAGTGGTAGGTTCAAAAACACTATTATCCTTAAATCACAGGTTCAAGCCCCAACACCTTGCTGGATTTTTGAGTTCATCACCCAACATATAGGTTTTTATTTTCATAAAACAATATTAACATAATTTTAAAAATAAATATGACACATATCCTAGAAATTTAATCATCAAATAGTATTTTAACTAATGATTTCAATAAAACCCCAATAAATAAATACTTAATCCATTTATTTCAGCATTGGTCCAACCTTGGCCAAGATTTTATCCTTATAAAAAGGAATTGACTCGAGTAATTCCCCGGTTCTCCACATTTATGGAAATAAACAATAAATGGATCATTAAGATGAGTTTTATTTCCTTCCAACAAACTTTTCATTTTTCCTTTTCATTTTACTTTTTCAATTTCATGATTTATATCATTCTTTCCAACACAATGTTCATTTCTTTGTTCTTTTGAGAAACATTTTGGGACCCTCTTTACACATTTTTTACATGGTAGTAATGGATAATTTTTATCTCTATACTATCCACCACATGAGCTCTTAGAAAAATCAATCCATCTCTTCTTTGGTGAGTCAGAGTGTAGGTTAACATATATGTTTTTAATCATATTTAGCTAAAACTAATTAGGCATAAAAATGATATATGTCACTCTTATTAATATCCAATTTGGTTTCTTAGTGACACAACATTATTCTTCATGTTAAATGTTAGAATGATCCCTTCAGGATCCATCCATTAACTAAAACCCAAAAAAACATTATGTGGGTAAACATTATCATATTAGAAAAACCATATAATCATTTTTAGGGTATCCAAATTATGACACATTTTTTTATCAAAGGCACATCATGTTAATTGTATTTCATTTATTTTAATTATCTATTTAAATCATTCATAATGGTTTATAAATAAAATGTCAATTATCCTAAGAATATCCCCTAGTAGTGTAAAACTACATGCTTCTTAAGGCCCATTATCATGTCCCATGTTGTGCTCAAGTTAGGCCTGACAGACTTTTGATGTTTTTACTGATAGGTACATTTCTTCCAAGTACACGTCCACTTGTAGTATCTTTAAAGTGATATATTTATTAGTAAAACATATAATTTATTTTTTACTAAAACTCTACAAAGATTATATATACTTATCCTCAAATTTTACTTTAGGGTTATGTTCTCTAATCATGTTTTTCCTAAATTTGAGTCCCATTTTTTATATTAAACATCATTTTATAACAATTGTAGTGACCCAATATTCATAATATTTGAGTAAATTTCTACTTCCATTACATTTTAATGATTACAAGAAATAAAAACTCAAAATACTAAAGATATTACTAGTATTGGTAAACTAAATTCATATATGAGACTTATATTAAAAATGAATACACTAGTTTTAACATAATTTTTTAAGAGGATAAATTTTTCCCACATATCATAGACTAGTATATCATTCTCAGTACACTTCTTTGATTCATAGGGAAATGAAAAAAATATGTGTGACCACAAAGTCTCGGTAAGGGTTAAGTATAGAGGAAACAATAAATAATGTATTAGAATAATAAATATGTAAATGTAAAATACTGAACAAAAATTCCCTGTAATCAATAAACTATAAGGGATTGCATTAACAATATGTAATGTTAAATAACTGGATACACAAGCCCTTTAAAATAACTGGATAATGAATACACAATATGGAAAAGAAAATAACTAAACACGCATGGAATTTAATCAAAAAAGGGAGAGTGAAAATGCATTCATAGATAATTTCAAAAGGAAAATCTTCTAGATAACAATATTAACTAACTCTTTATAAAGTAAATTCTTAATTATTATATTTCATGTTTCCAAGGAACATGATAAATTTACTATAAAGATAAATCCTCTATATGGTTAAACAAATATTAGGTGAAACCCATAATCATAGGCAAGAAAACTGATTTCATCTCATGAGAATATGGATATTTAATAAAAATTATATGTATAATAAAAATTTCCATAAGGAAGTGATTTAGTCAATAGAAAATTAACAATCATATAATTAAGTAATAATATAGAGAAAATTTTTACCACTTTTTATTTTCCAATTGAAATTTCTGTGGCTGAGATTGTTCAAAATAAAACATAATATACCATTAAGTGTAATTGTATAATGATATTAAATGATAACCTGATAGTATATACAAAAAATTAAATTGAATTGGAGTATACAAATAAATAAATCTCAAGGGAATGTAAATTGAGATTAAATCTCTTATTACTTGAGTGACCTTCAAATCATGAGATTTGTGGATGTCTAAAATCAATTAAAACCTAAAATACCATGAAATAAATTAAATTAAAGATATAAAATTTAATAAGTAATTATATACACCACTCAAATGAAATGAGTGGTGAATATAAAATAAATCTCACAGAAATAAAACTAACACTAAAAATTCCTTTATATTGTATCTCCCTTTGGGTAAACAAACATTAACCTCATATATAATGGCTTAAAACAAGTTAATAACTTATAATAGAACCATAATAATATTTATAATATCATATATGATCTTAATATAATATCATATTACATTTTCTTGACAATATATAATTATTTTCATCATTTCGCCTCTTAATTATGTTGTTTTTAGAGTATATTTTCACTTTCATTCATTTTTCTTATTAAGTACATCTTGATATCACCATAAACAGACTGTGAACCATGATTTAAATGGTATATATATTTATTATATTTTTATTGTTCATAATCCATAGAGTTTGGAGATACAAATGAAGTTTATCGTTCATATCGATCGTATTCCATACATATATATGATCATTATTTTCATTTTTTATTTTATGAAAATAATGAAAATTAAATATTATAAATGTATATTATAATTAAATTATAATTATTTTGTCATATAAATAAAAAAATATTAAAACTACCCTTTATACATTCAATATAACATGTGATCAAATTATATAACTTTGAGGCAGTGGTAGTCCACACGTTCACATACAATGTTATTATATTCCAATAAAATGGAAATAATGAAGGTATTTGTTATGATATAATTACCAAAAAAATTATAAATATCATATATATATATATTATTTTAAAAATCCTTTAGTATTCTCATCTATGAAATGTGGTGAATGGATGAATGAACTACATTGGTTTTCTAGGCAGTAGTCTGCCACACGAACGAATGATTATCATTTAACCCATTTAAGGGATGTGTGTGCAAGTAAATTTCATAACCTTGACATATAAAATCTCAGTATATTTAATATACTTAGATTATTATATTACAATGATATAAAAAATAATTGTATTTGCAGAGAATTAAACTGAAAAAAGTGATCTTTGAAAAATATTACCACTTTTTCAGGTAACTCGTTTTTGTTTCCACCAAAAGACTACCTTGGATTCATTTATTCCCAAAGTTAAGCTTCTAGAGTTATGTTAGTATAGCTGAGTGATTATTCAGGAAGATGGTGGATAATCCAATGGTCATTATATCGGTGAATAATTGGGATATGTGAGTTTCTTTTTATAGTGGAGGAGATTCATTCTTGTAAATATAAAATAATAAACACTATTTATAGGTCTTACTTATATAACGGGAAGTGAGTGAATATGATTTTTGAAGAATTAAAATCCAATTTTACTACTAGAAAAAATTCATATAATGAAAAAATAAATTAAAATATTAATGAATGCATGTAATTCAAATTAATCATTTGGAATTGGGAACATACATCAAGACACACTACTTTCGATGATAAAAATATGCATCCACTCATTAAGTATTTTTTTCAAATTCATATAGATATATATATAACCCATTCTACAATGATTATATTCTCCTCACCATGATGGAATTTCCAAAAATATAGTACATATATATATTCTTTACCCATGAATATGCGTTTAGGTTAACCTTACAAAGGGAAATCCAAAAATCACTATTTAAAAATAATATAAACTCTTGGTTCAAAATATATATATATTAAAATACATGAATCGATGAATAATTGAGGAAAAACTACCAAAAACAGATCACAGACCAACTTTCTTCAACTATGGTTACTATAATTAGCCTTAACATGGCCCAGGATTCCAAAACCTCAAGAGACGATAAAAGAAATACCAAAAAGGGATAGGGTAAGGTCTCAATTGTCTACATGATAGAAGAAAGAAGGATGTAGATAAATTGTGGAATAAATAGGAATAGGAAAAGAAAAATAAATAACTCTAGATGATTATACCCAAAATTAGAAGAGAAAATTGGAAATAATTAGGGAAAAATAATGTAGGTTTGGGTGAAATGGGAGGGGGATTCTTGAACATCTGAGAGAAAAGATGGGTGTTGGTCCATGGGAGTGGGGTGAGGGAGAGAATAATTCCCCCTTATGGGGTATTATAAAAATAATAGAAGGATTATTAATAAAAATAATAATCATAATCATAATCATAATCATAATCATAATCATAATCATAATCATAATCATAATCATAATCATAAAAATATTATTATTATTATTATTCATATTAAAATATATATATTTCATTTCATTTTAAAAAAAAATTATGGCTATATGGGATATCCAAAAAATCTTCCAAATAGTGTGTCAACTCTGCAGTCACCTCCTTTCGAGTCACGTGGCTCTTGGGGGTAACATATGTCTGTTTTCCTCACTATGTCTCCTAAAAATTAAATTTATAGGCTATATATTTTTCCTTTGGATGGAGCATAGTTTCCCCTAAATATGTACTAATTGTACGCAATAAATAAACCAATAAATTTTAAAATTTAAAATTTTTCATGGCCCATAACTCAAAACCATGAGTAAATATTATTAAATTAATAATTATTATTATTAACAATTTAGTGTCAGGTGTGACTTTATTATAGATGGTGTTAGAGTAGGTTTTTGATAGATTGGGATACTAGAATGTTTTCATTTGATATTAACAAATGTTTTATGGATACAATCATGGGTTTATTGGTTTGAATTTGGTCATAAGTTCAATATATTAAAATTTTCTTTTGATATTATAAAGTGATTAATGAAATTTTCTTGATATTTTGTTATGTTTTGGAATATGTAACCCTTAGGTTTAATTTTATGTATTATTTGAGGAATACTACCCTCTCATTTTTTGGAAATAAGTATAATGTTATTTTTAATAATGTTTATATAATCATAGATTATTTATGTTATTTATGAGGACTTTCATAATATTCCCGGGATCATTTTAAAATTATTATCAATATAGTATTTCAGAAAGTACAACCCATAGACTGAGTGACAACCCATCAGGTATGGGGTGGAAGAATTACATAAAACAACAACCAAATGGAGAAAATAGTCCATGCTCTAACACTAGCCTACATGACATCTTAGTCAGTATTTTACTATTTTTCATTAAATAAGTAATCTAAAAAATAATGTTTATGTTCATTTTACAAACATTTGTTTTATCATATAGACTACCCTTAAATTGCAAAATGAATTGAATGTTATGTGATGAATGTTATTTTGGAACAATATATCTATTTTTGTATCCTTAACTTGTTTAGGTAAACATAATATTTTGGAATTTTATTGGAGGACTAAATTTTAAATTTTATATTAGAGGTAAATATGAAATTAAAATTTCATTATATCGATTCAAGTCATTTAAGGAATGATTGAGTATTATCTTTTATTAATATTGTTTAAATTAAGGGATCAATGTTGTATTCATATTTTTTATTTTTTTTGAATTATCATATTTGAATCTAATTTTTTTTGTGTTGATGTTCAGAAAAAGGACGACTAAATGTATTTATTTTTAGAGAATTATGTGATCTATTAGAAGTTCAGTTTGGTGATTCTTGATTTAAAAAATCATTGTTAATTCTCATAATTCTGATAAAGACATGTGATTGTGGTAGAAATTGAAAAAATGATGAAATTAAACATTTCAAGTAAGTGTATTTCCAAAAATATTTTATATAAATTATAATGTAATTTATCAAATCCTGGAAAAATAACATGATGTTAAAACATTATCTATTTACATTATTACTGATAAATAAATGCCCCTTTAACCCATCATAGATTTTTTGTTTATATACACTCAATTTTTCATGACTATGATATCTTTCACTCCATAAGAAGTACTCTGAAGTTATGTTAATATTTTATATCCCTGATTACACTTCCCATTTTTGTTCCACTACGTATAAACATAATATTTTTTATTCTATAAGATTTTGGTAATTATTTTTCTGTCTTTTCAAGAGAATGATTTATTGACCCTTTTTCGATGTGGGTTATCAACAATGGTATTATGAAAATTCAAGCCAAAGTTATCCAATCGAAGTTTAAATAATTTGGATTCAATTTCCTAATGTTGGGAAAATTTTATTATCAGAATTATCTTTCTGTAAAATTTTGTTATTTTTTTAAAAATGAATTATTTTTCTATAAAAAGTGAAAAGGATTATTTGTATTTAACACTAAATTTTATTTTTAATTATTTGAAAGGTAAAGTTATATTTTGAATTATTTTTAAATTTCATTACTCGATTATGAATTAAATTAATCCAATTATGGGTTTTAGATTATTTTTGTTAATTAATTTATTATAAAAACAATTTATATTTAAAACAGAATTTTACATAAAATTATTTTTCATCATGGTTTTTAATTTTGATTTTAAATTATATTTTCACACTTGTGTTTTAAATTTTGAAAAAAATATTTTATTGATTCATGAGGCCCATATTTTTTTATATATGGTATTTTATGTTTTGTTACTTTTAATAGTAACCATATAAATTTTTGTAACCACATTAATCTTGTAATTAAGGGTTAAAAACAATTTTACCAGGACTATAAAATGAAACAAGATTTATCATAATCTAATTAAATGATTTCATTTCATCCCTAATCATCATTTTTTTGTTATTTATCCTTCATATTTCATTTGAATGAGATTATAACTGTTATAATATTTCATTTTAAGAGAAGTAAAAAATATCACATTATAGTTTTTTAGAACTATAATATTTTTAACTTAAGTTTAACCAATGATTGTGTCATGTAATAATTATTATTTTCAAATTTAATTTGTATATATTCATATTGGTATTTTTTTTAGATTTTTTTGAAGAAATAGTATCCTCAAACGTTTACACGATACTCATGCATTAATTATTCCATTAATGAAAAAAAAACTATTATATTTTATTAAAAATATTAAACCAAAAATAATATCAGATAATACATTGATAAAGTAATTTAATAGATTATTATTTCATGTTAGGGGTATAATAAGATATTTTATTTAATATCATTTTTTTCTTGATGTTATTAAAATCAATGTAATTAATAGTTATAGAAATTGACATTAATGATATATTAAATAAATAATATTTTAGTCATTGATATAAAATTACTAAAAATATTAAATTAATCATGGTAATAACTATATGGTCTATAATATCAATTAAAATCCATTTATGGGATGTTTTTTCTTTATATTAACTATATTTACCATTAAATATTAAAAATTATTATTATCATTGTTTTTTTAAATGAGTCAGCAAGGTGTTAAACCAAACGATAATGGTAAAAATATGATCAAAGTTTTTGTACATTTTTATGATATTTTATTATATATAATAATTTTATATTTTAAATAAATGAGTTCTAATCCTTTTAGAAATTATTTGTAATTTATATTAATTTAATATCATGAGAAATTCTAAGTGTGTCCCTCCCCTCTGCTAAGAATGGGGATATATTCATCCCATTAATTAACAAATATAAAAAAATATGTTCAAAACATATCAACACAAATAAAATTTTAACATACCAATCAATGTTATAGAGGCCACATTTAGGTAATTATAATAGACATAGTTGTTTTAAGGTCTTAAGAAATTGAGAATTCTCGTATAAAAAGTATTATTTTTGAACGTGTGTTTAGGTTCGATATGTTCTTACACATAATTAAAATATTTATTACCTTTGATTAAATAAAAAAACTAGTATAATAAATTTATATAACTAGTTTTTTATTAATATCACAACCTATACCCATATTCTCTTCTATCAAATTGTAAATCAAATCGTTTTTTATATGTGCAACGGACTACTGCTTCACAAACCGATGTAATTAGATTTTCATCATCATGTCGCATGGTTGGATCATAAGGTATACGTTAAGGTTTATATATTATATACATGAAATTTTTTAATTTTAGAAAGTTAATATATCATTTATTTTATTAAAATTTTATTCATTGGAAAATGATAAAGTTGTTCTGGCGTAAGTGTGAACTACTACATCCATGATGCATTGTTATTTGTTTTTCATCACCTAATCACAAGGATGAAATATTTAAAATTATATTGAAATAATAAATATGATATATAATATATTATTATCATTATATACAGGTAAAATAATACTTACCTTCTTTTCCTAATAATTATTAAAAATGGAAATGATACTCATGCAAAAGTTCGACCAACAGTCTCAATGATTATAATGTAGTTAATTGTTTATAAAAATATTTAATAGATGGATGTAAAAGTATTAATTTTTTAAAAACAAAGAATTACATGATTAATATTATATTTTATATTATAAAATAATGACCTCTTTGACCATTGTGAACCTATAGAATTCATTTTCACCTTATAAACTGAACATCATCATAACACCTAACATAGATTTAACTGATTATATAAATAAATATTTCATTATGATAAATGAAATTAATAGTTTATGGATAATTTGTTTAACCTATAATTTTTTTATTGATTAATGTAATTTATATTACTATATTACAGAGGAATTAAATGATAAAATTTGAAATTATGGACTTGATGTAAGAGATATCATCACATTTTTTCTTTATTGGGGAAAATATTCTTATTGTACTTATTTTTTTAAACGAGTTTATTGATTCATTTTAAATTTTTTATCACAAAACCTATATAATTAATTAAATTTTATGTTTCATTTTTATTTACATTATCTTAGTGGATTTAACTTGAAAGTTTACTTGTTGTTAAAGGATTCATTACTCAATTTTCTTTCTTTGGGTTATAACTCTTCTTAGATGATCTTGTTATGTCATAATTATGTGTGAATTGATATATAAATTTATTATTCTTTATTTCCACATATTATTGTGTATTTACATTTTATACACATAATGCCTTCATTTTTTTTATTTTTAATTCAGTGATATGATTTATATAAGGGTTATTCTTTTCCAATTCCCATTACATGGGACAAATGTTAATGATGTTCACATAGATTTCTTTATTATGTGTATATACTTATATTATTAAAAATATATATAATGAATCCCCTTATGTTCATGATATTTAATGTTTAATTTGACATTATTTTTCATGGGATTATGATCAAAGACTTACAAAAGTAGTGAAGGATTTATGCTTCAATCTCTTTTCTTTTTGTATGTTTTATGTTCAATGTTACTTAAGGTAAAATCATAAAATATTATTTTATTAAACCTAATATCTTTTATTCTACTCATATTATGAATTTTGATTACATGTTTAATTTTCATTTCATCCTATATTGATAAAAAACATCAAGAAATGCATTTCTAAAAGAAATCAGTTGTGTGTCTTATTTTTTTGATCGAGAGTATTTATCATCCATATCCATGTTTTGAAAAATGTTTTTCAAAACTATTATTTTCTAAAAATAAATGATTTATAATTTCATTTTGTAAGAACATTATCCTTCTTTTAAAATGTGTTTAAAAACGAAATTTCTTAATGATTTTTAAATGGGTGAGTTTAGACTCCATTTTACAAATGGTTTTAAAAGAATGATTATTTTTATCCTTTAGAAAATTAGAATAGTTTCCCTCATTCATGATTAGGTATTGCACTGAATCTATCTTTACAAGTTTAAAAGCTTATTTTCTGAAAAATTGGTTTCTTTAATATGTTTTTGGTTTTATGATTTTAATGTTTAATTTAGAAAAAAATATTATTTTCTTATATAATTATTTTAATAATATTTTTTATCATTTTTAAACTAATAAAAATCAAAAAAACTTAATATTAATTTTAATACAATGGGTATGTAAAGTCTTTACCCTATATTTATTATTTATCTAAATGTAACATCAATTTTTTCTAATATTTTTTCATGGAACTCATATCTATTTCCATTGGTTAATCATGTAATGAAAGGGATAATGTTTTTTCATGTGTTTTTTGTTGGGATTCAATATCTTTTTTACTTTATTCATGTTTTGGTTCTTGAATGTTTTTTATAAAATGCTTTGATCCCTAATATAGCTTATGAGTGAGCCTATATAGCTTATATAATGGGTGATCCAATATATTTTTGACTGTAGATACCCGACCCCAGTAAGCCCGATGTTAGTCACCACAACCATTATATTAGAATGATTACAATGAGTCAAATCCCAGAATAAAAAATAGATTAGTATACTTGGTAAAATAGATATATAAGAGTCTTCTGTTACAAATGAATTCACTAATTACAACATAAATTTTATTTCAAAGACAACATCATTCCCATTTACTATATACTTGAATATATTTCATATTAAAATTATTGGATTCATGGGGAAAATAAAAAAGTTATGGGTGAGAATTAATTCTTAATAATGGATAAGTATAATGGAAATAATAATTAATCAACGAGAATAATCAATATGTCATGGTAAATAAATTTACACACATGAAATTTAATCAATAAACTAAGAGGGGGTGCATAAACCATATGAAAAGGTAAATAACCCGACACAAATTCCAATTAAATAAATGGATAAGGGATACTAAATGTGGAATGGTAAATTATTGAATAAACATGTTATGTAATCAATAAACCAATAATGAAAACGCTTATATAGATCATGTCAAAGTAAAAACCTATTGGAAAACAATAATAACTGAATTATCAATAAAAACACTTAATTATTGGACTTTATGTTTACCAATCACATGATACATTTACTATATGTATCTATCCTATAGATGGTTTGTAACTTATTGGGTAAAACCCATTTGCTTAGGCTAACCAGTTAATTTAATCTCATTAGAGTACTAATCCAATGAGGGGCTTGTATTAACCATCACTAACCCATGTAGTTCATATCCATTGAATAACTAATATTTTTAATAATAGAATTAATTAATAAAAAACATTCCTTGTCATCTAATATTTGTATTGAGTAAAAGGTATGGATTTATCAATATTTCTTCAATTAATCAAACAATTGTCAATGAAAAACCTCTATACAATAATTTTATATGTTTTAAAAAATAATAATATCCATTTCAGGTGAATATTTAAATTTAGATAAATATAATAGTTAATAAAATTTTTAATAATGAAGCGATTGTTTCAGGATAAAGTTATCAATCACAAAAGAATGCTATATTGCAAATATACCTTTTACCACATGGTAATTTTTAATTCAAAACCCCTTGAATGAAGTACTTATATATGAATACTAATGTTTTAGAATGTATGATTAAATCATGTTATTTAATTACAAAGAGGTAGTATATAGTCCATATTAAGGTGAATCAGTGTATAATAAAAAATAAGCCTTAATGAAATGTAAATTTAGGCAAAAACCATTACTAAGTGTGTAACATTAGAATAGTGAGATCCATGAAATAATAAAATAATTTTAAACATTTAAAATATTTATATAAATTAAATTCATGATAAAATATTTTATAACATATTATATACACCACTGAAAATAAATGTGTTGTGAATAATGAATTGATCTCACATAAATAAAAGTGAGACTTCAAATCACATTACCTTGTGTTTCCTTTTGGCTGAATTTAATTAACCTCTATTATGGTGGTTTAAAACGTGTTAATAAGTTATACAAGAACCATAATTATATTTAAAATATCATATATAATCATCTTATAATATCGTATTACATTTTTGTTAACAATCATTCTTTATTTTCATCATATCGAGTGTTAATTGGATGTTTTTATAGAAATTTTTGACATTTTATTTTTATTCTCCGTAAATAGATCGTGATTTAAAAAACTCTTTGAAATAAAACATGATTAAAATATTATATATTTTTAGTATATTTTTATTTATAGTATTCCATAATGGATGGAGATATAAATGAATTCATTGCTCATTGAGGTGGTAGACTGTACGTACGTGTGAACGTTGTTTTGATTTTCAGGCCATATATAAAGAATTAAAATTCAATAGTAAAAATTTATATTATATTTACATTATAATAATTTTCTCATATATATCACATATTTTAATTAAACTCATACTTTAAACATTCCATGTAAAGCATGAAAGAATCACATCTCTTTGAAGAGGTGGTAGTCCATACATCCACAAATGATGTTATTGTATTAGAAAAAATGATAAATCATGAATGTATGTGTTATGAAATAGTTCCATAAGAATAAATAAATCATAAAAATTATATATATAATATATAAAGTATAAATACATCATAATTACTATTCTTTAAAGGTGGTAAATTGAAGAATAAATGGCATCGGTTCACGATGTGGATGTTTTCTAAGCACAGGAATGATGATTTTGTCTCCCACTTAATGAAATTGTTTGTGAGTGTAGTAATTAACCTTGAAATAAAAATCTAATTATATTTAATATAATCAGATTATTATATAATAATTATTTAATAAATAATTCATGGATGAGAAAATGAAACAAATGTGATCATCGAATAACATTACCTCTTATTCTGGTAAGTTGTTTTACCAGACATCTTACTTGGTTTTTGTTATTGCCAAATTTAGGAGTATATATGTCACGACCCGTCCTCGGGGCCCGTTCCGTGACTACCCCAAGCCCACCTTCCATAGTCCAGGGGCTAGCAACTAGCACCAAAGGTGTAAATCCCGATAACTGGGAAGGCATTACCTTTATAAAAGTAAACAAAAAAACCACAGAGTACAAGCGGAAGCAAAACACTAAGTACAAAAAGAAGTGCTGAAAAGAAAATGGGCCAGAATACAAACCCAACTGAAAGTGAATCTACAACTGAATGAAAGTACAACAGAAAAAGGCAAACAGCTGGAAGAAGGAAGCAGCTCCTGGGTTGTCCTCCTCGGATCTTACCTGAAGGGTAGGTACAGATATCCTCATCAACGCTCTCGCCCGTCAACCTCCTCCGTGTGTCGTCTCGCCGTGGAGTCCTCCTCCAGATACTGACTCGTCGTATAGTCCACCTTTGGGTACTGACTCGTCGTGTAGTCCACCTCCAGGTACCGTCCAGTCCTCAAACACTCGGCCTCTGTCAGCACTACCCGTCGTCTGCAACCAACACAACGAGGTGCGGGCAAAGCCCGTGCAGGGGTGAGTATAATGATACTCAGTAGGGACCCCGAGACCCTCAAGGTCTCACTAAAACCAACAAGGATAACCACAAATAAGATCTCAACAGATAACCACTACTTAGGTATATGCCCATACATATACCTATGTTATCAAGTAACCCATCTCAATCATGAGGAAACACAAGGATCATGAAATCAACGGATAACCACTACCCAGGTATATGCCCATACATATACCTAAGTTATCAAGTGACCCATCCCAATCATGAGGTAAACACAAAGGTCAAAAGTCTCAGCTCAAACCAGGATTTTCATTATCAAAACCGTAACTGCTGAAGAGCTCCGTCTCTGAAGTGTACAGTGGTCCTGTCACGACTCCGAGATACTACTCCCTAACCTAAGACTGCTGAGGTACTCCTCCTGTCGAGTATCGTGGGTTTGCGGCCAACTACCGGGAGCTCCGTCCGCTGAGGGTATATCGCCAAATACCGGGCGCTTCCCCTAATAGCCTACAGAAGTACTCCTCCTGTCGAGTATCACGAGTCTAAGGCCAACTACCGGGCGCTCCGTCCACCGTGGGTCTGTCGCAAAATAACGGGCGCTCCGTCCACTGGGCTAGTCGACTCAATCCAAGTCGAGTCGGTCAAGCAGTCGTCAGGTTTCAGTCGGCTACACGGTCTTCATACTCTGTACGCTCGTCTCTAAGAGGGTCCGCTCCACAAGCTACAGGTTGATACTCCAATTATCACAAGGTTCCATGAATAAGTATCTCAAAGGACCGCCTCGTCATAGGGGTCTCAACGCAACAGACGGTGCGTCAATCGGACGCCCGATCTGTGAGTTATTAGCCTTTTCGTCCCAGGGGCCCGGTTGGTTTCATGTGCGAACCAATCCGGTCGTAACTCAACTATACCCCGAACACTCATAGGGTATACTCATAGAGACTGCTTCTCAACGTGATCACCAACGCCATTGACGGTTCCTCAAACGGACGTCTGGTCTAAATGATATCATATTTTCCGTTCCAAGGGCCCGGTTGGATTTCGGGTACAATCCAACCCGGCCACTATCCAACAGCAACCAAGACTCAGGCGAAGTATGCCAAAAGTTCCGTCTCATCGAGAGGAAAACAACGAGAGAGACGGCGCGTCAATCGGACGCCCGGTCTGTGAGTTATTGGCTTTTTCGTTCTAGGGGCCCGGTTGGTTTCATGAGCAAACCAATCTGACCGCACTCCGACGGCATCCAAACCTCGAGCGGACTAAGCCAAAAGATCCATCTCACTAAGAGGAATTCAACAAAGTCGACGGCACATCATTCAGATGTCCGGAACTCAAGTTACGAGCGTTTCCGCTCCGAGGGCCTGGTTAGTTTCGTGTACGAACCAACCCGGACGAACCCAAAGTTCTCCAAAACCTTGAGTGTAATATACCGAAACGACCGTCTCGATCCAAGGATCGTGCTTCCACTGACGTCGCGTCAATCGGAGGTAGAAAGCCTAAGATATGGGTATTTGATTGAAAGTGGTCCGAAAACGGGGGGTCTGGGCCCGGCCCGACCCCCCCTGGGTCGGCCCGAACCTGGTCGACCCGACCCGGGTCCGACCCGGCGGGGCCCGGCCTGGCCCGGCACGGCTCGGTCCGGTCCGACCCGACCGGCCGGCCGGCCGCCACCGGGCGGTGGCCGCGAAGCGGCGGGGGTGCCCCCCCCCCCCCCCTTCGCCGCTGATTGACGCCGGTGGCGCTCCGCCGCCGCCTTCCGCAGACCACCGGACGCGCTCCGGTGGTCCGTTTCTCCTTCCTTCTTGGCCTATGGTCCCCCCGGGACCCCACCTTCACTTCTAAGTGATTCAGACGCCAAAACGTGTTGCTTCGTCATCGCCCATCAATCCGCACGTCAAAACGATTAGCGTCGTCTTTGTAGTTTTCCAGCGCGACCCGATGGCCTCGCGCCCCTTTGCCGCGGCCCGACTCCGACTGCGGTTCTCTGGTTTTCTTCGACGCGGGGCGATGGTGTTGCGTTCTTAAACTTCCTTCCACGGAACGGCGCGACGGTGCTGCGCATATCCTTCCGCATGAAAACCGTGTGGTGCGACGGTACCACGCCTTCCCGTACCAACCACAAAGGAACCATCACGGAAATAAGGAGGAGGGTCGGCCGTGTTTTTGCGGTCCGACCCCCTCGCGTTATTCGATAACAAAATGTTTAAATCCACGAAGATCATCAAGTTGGTAATCACGAATCAAATAAATAAATAAAACCCCTACATCGATCCACATGTAAGAACGATCCGCGGATCAACCCAAAATTGGTTGGTCCGCGGTCGTCGTTCTTTTCTCAAAAGGTAAGAGAATACCAAAATAAAATCCCAACCCACAACATAATCTTCGCAGATAAAATTAATGTTTATTTGATCCGCGTTATTTGATTTAGAAGGAAGTAGCATGGGGTTCATTAATATTTCATAAACAATTCCCTACCTCGGTTCAGTAACGGTGAACTTCAATTGAGCCGCAGAAGACGAGCATCGCGGAGGTTGGGTGTCGTAGAAAACAAACGTCGATTCCATTGTCGTCGAGATTCGTTCTAAGAGGAAACGTCGTTGGAAGAGGACGTCTCGTTCTTCGGCGGAGATGTTCTTCATTGAAGAACGGTGTTTTTCGTGTTTCTTTGTCGAGGTTGAAGAAGAATAAGACTTCACGCTTCCCAAACCTCTCAAAGTGGAAAAAACTCTAACAAAAATAAAATAAGACCAAGTCTTAATTTTCATAACACATCCTAACCATTTGAATTTCAAGAGTTTGAAATTAAGTAACTCACTTTATTAATTACAACAAGTTGTCAAAAAGTAATGAAAATGAGTTAATGGGCAGTTAGGAAAGTGAAGGGTTAAGAGGAGTTAGGGAGTGAAGGAATTTGAAAAGGTGGGGAGGGGTTCGTGTGGGCCCCACTCTTTCAATTATCCACACATGGGATGTTGGGTGGATGTGGTCCCCACCACCAATGTCCCATGTGATAGATTAACCACCTTGTTATGAAATAAAATTGATTCAACAATTTTATTTACATTTTTAATTAAACCTCAAAATTTAACTTCTTCACCCGCACAAACGCAACTACGGTAAAGGTCCCCTTAAGCGATTACTGGCGTTGTGAGTTCATCGGTGCCCCCGGAATTCGATTCTGAGCACCGGTTCAAAAGTTAGAAATTTCCGCTCGCTCGTTCACTAAACGTACCCGAGCCAAACTTCGAAAATTAATTCCGGGCACACCGGGCCTCCAAATTAGGCGCCGTCAGAAACTGCGTTTTTTGTAAAATTCCAAAGAATATTAAGAAAAAAAATTCCATGAAATTACTGGGTCTTTACATTACTCCCACCACAGGACTTTACGTCCCCATAATTCTTCAACACAAACTAGGGTCACAAAAGCGGTACAGAGCATGCATCTGAGCCTTCCGCTCCCATTTGCTAACCCGGAGGTTCCCGTACTGCCAGAGAAAGTGAACCTGAAGAATCGATCATCCTCGTAGGATCCGCCCCTGTCGATCCTTGACCCCCACTAGAACCTTCGTGGAAGTAACCCCATTTCCATTGTCCTTCTCATCATGGTTGATGATATGCGAAGGGTCGAGCATGTATCTCCTTAGTTGGGATACCTGGAAAACGTCGTGCACCTAGTGCAACTGAGGTGGATGGGTCAAGCGGTAAACCACCACGCCTACCCAGCTGAGGACCTAGAAAGGTCCGTTGAACCTCGGAGATAACTTTCATCCCTAGCCTCATCTCCATAAACCTCGTCGAGGTGAGACCTGTATAAGGATGAGAGCATCATCCTCGAACTATAGAGGCCTCCAAGTCCTATCAGCATAAGGCTTCTGTCAGCCCTGTGCTGTCCTCATCCGCTCTTGGATGACCTGGACCTTCTCTAGTCTCAAAAGAGATGCTATGATTTCTTCTTTGCTGATAAGATAAATCTGGTCTAATCCCCGGGATGAACCACATTCATTTCCTAATACAGTCAATCCTGACATGAATGATGCATTCATGCCATGGATGACGTCGTAAGGCCCCGACGTAACTACCAAGAGATCCAACTGTCACTCTCGCCTCCAAGGGTCGAGTCACACTGTCGGCATCAGTGTGAGGTCACTAGGTCTCCTCCAGTAGAAATCTTGAATGGGAGGGTCAAGTCAACAGTCTAAACCGGGACCACTCGGTATCAACCAAACAAAAAGGACAGGAAAGAAAACATTACAAAGATATGTGTCTTTTAATTATTGCATCTCATAGTACAAAGACACGAATGTAACAAAAACAAAACTAGAAGCAACATGATCAATAGCCTCTAGGTCTGGAGCTAGTCCCGCTCCTGTCCATCTGCCTCTGGAGCTCCATGACCATAGGTCTCAGCTTCCTGAAGCTGAGCTCTCTCATGTCCTCCTGCCCCCTGCGGTCTTCCCTGATCGAACCTCTGCCTCTGCCTGGGAGGTTCTTCATTTAATTGCTAGTCATCTGCATGGCGGGTCAGACAGTCATGTGCCATGTGACCAATCCCGCCGCAGGAGTAACATTGTCCACTCTCGGCACATCTGGCTCTGACTCCATCCCGGTTTCCCCGCACAACTGAACCTGAGTCGTGCAGTAGACCACCGGTAGGTCTGGTCCTCTTGGACCTCTGCGTCATTTTTCTACTGCCTGCTGCAGAAGACTCTGCCCCAAGCCGGCTAGTGGTGGGTCCTGCTATTGGAGACTCCTCAGCAAGGAAACTCTCCACTAAGAGGGCTCTCTCCAACACCCCAGTCTGCGTCGGAATGCTGTGAGAAACAACAGAATCTCTAATCTCTCGCCTGATCGGGCCCTAAAGAACGGGTCCCGTACCATATCTGTGGAGTAGCGCGAGAGGTCTGTGAACCTCGCTGAATATTGTGCCACTGTCATGCTGCCCTGCCGCAGCTGAAGTAACTCCTGTATACGCACTGCTCAAAGGGTGGCTGGTACAAACTCTGCCCAGAACAGGCTCTCGAAGTCTTCCCAAAGAAGTGTCGCCTCGTCATGCATCTGGAGCATCAGGCTCCACCATCTTCCTGCTGCTCCCTAAAGAAGGCTGGCAGCAAGGATCACCATGAAGTCTGTCGGCATCCCCACTAGCCTGAAGACTCTCACCACAGCCTCCAGCCAATCCTCAGCCGCCTGCGGGTCCGTCCCTCCCTGGAACCTGGGTGGCCTCTGGCGCTGGAACTCGTGCAGTGCGCTCAAGCGACGTGCACCCTCTGCTGCTGGGGTTGGTGGCATCGGTGGCCCAATGGGTAGTAGTACCGCTGGTGCCTCCGCTGGTTCCTCAAATGGAAAAGCGCCATGTACTGAGGCCACGTCGCTCGGCGGGCTGTCAGTACGAACCACTCTCAGGGCTCTAGCTGGTCGTCCACGGGGAGGCATCCTGAAAGGAACAACGTGACATGGTCAAAGGATTTATACCTGGTGATCTGACCTGGTTTGAGCTGATATTCAAATAAAACTTCTGGAAACACACACACAATCAGTGTTTTCATGCACAAAGTCAGAAATCAGTTGTCAGGGTCCTGGTGTATGGATACGTCGGCCACCCGCACCAACACTGGACTCCCTAAACTGAAAACCACACTCGGTACACTTAACACTATTTCTTCACAGAAAGAAACTATCAGAGTTATAATTTCTGTGGTAGAACCGACTCCTCTGATACCAATTTATCACGACCCGTCCTCGGGGCCCGTTTCGTGACTACCCCAAGCCCGCCTTCCATAGGCCAGGGGCTGGCGACTAGCACCAAAGGTGTAAATCCCGATAACTGGGAAGGCATTTCCTTTATAAAAGTAAACAAAACACCACAGAGTACAAGAGGAAGAAAAAAACTAAGTACAAAAAAAAGTGTTGAAAAGTAAATGGGTCATAATACAAACCCAACTGAAAGTGCAGCTACAACTGAATGAAAGTACAACAGAAAAAGGCAAACAGCTGGAAGAAGGAAGAAGCTTGTGGGTTGTCCTCCTCGGATCCTACCTGAAGGGTAGGTACAGATAGCCTCCTCAATGCTCTCACCCGTCAACCTCCTCCGTGTGTCGTCTCGCCGTGGATTCCTCCTCCAGATACTGAATCGTCATGTAGTCCACCTCCGGGTACTGACTCGTCGTTTAGTCAACCTCCGGGTATCGTCCAGTCCTCGAACACTCGGCCTCTGTCAGCACTGCTCGTCGTCTGAAACCAACACAATGAGGTGCGGGCATAGCCCGTGCAGGGGTGAGTATAATGATACTCAGTAGGGACCCCGAGACCCTCAAGGTCTCACTAAAACCAACAAGGATAACCACAAATAAGATCTCAACAGATAACCACTACTTCGGTATATGCCCATACATATACCTAAGTTATCAAGTAAACCATCTCAATCATGAGGAAACACAAGGATCATGAAATCAACGGATAACCACTACCCAGGTATATGCCCATACATATACCTAAGTTATCAAGTGACCTATCTCAATCATGAGGTAAACACAAAGGTCAAAAGTCTCAGCTCAAACCAGGATTTTCATTATCGAAACCGTAACTGTAGAAGAGATCCGTCTGTGAAGTGTATAGTGGTCATGTCACGACTCTGAGGTACTTCTCCCTAACCTAAGACTACTGAGGTACTCCTCCTGTCAAGTATCGCATGTTTGTGGCCAACTACCGGGAGCTCTGTCCGCTGAGGGTCTGTCGCCAAATATCGGGCTCTTCCCCTAATAGCCTACAGAGGTACTCCTCCTGTTGAATACCGCGGGTCTGCGGCCAACTACTGGGCGCTCCGTCCGCCATGGGTCTATCGCCAAATACCGGGCGCTCTGTCCACTGGGCTACTCGACTCACTCCAAGTCGAGTCGGTCAAGAAGTCGTCAGGTTTCAGCCGGCTACACGGTCTCCGTACTCCGTACGCTCGTCTCCGAGAGGGTCCACTCCACGAGCTACAGATCGATACTCCAATTATCAAAAGGTCCCATGAAGAAGTATCTCAAAGGACCGCCTCGTCATAGGGGTCTCAACGCAACAGATAGGGCGTCAATCGGACGCCCGATCTGTGAGTTTTTAGCCTTTTCGTCTCAGGGGCCCGGTTGGTGTTAGGTGCGAACCGATCCGGCCATAACTCAACTATACACCGAACACTCATAGGGTATACTCATAGGGACTGTTTCTCAACGTGATCACCAACGCCGTTGACGGTTCGTCAAACGGACGTCTGGTCTGAATAATATCAGCTTTTCCGTTCCAAGGGCCTGGTTGGATTTCGGGTACAATCCAACCCGGCAACTATCCAACAACAACCAAAACATTGGCGAAGTATGCCAAAAGTTCCGTCTCATCAAGAGGAAAATAACGAGACAGACGGCGCATCAATCGGACGCCCGGTCTGTGAGTTATTGGCTTTTTCGTTCCAGGGGCCCGGTTGGTTTCATGAGCGAACCAATCCGACCGCACTCCGACGGCATCCAAACCTCAAGAGGAGTAATCCAAAAGATCCGTCTCACTAAGAGGAATTCAACAAAGTCGACGGCACGTCATTCGGACGTCCGGAACTCAAGTTACAAGCGTTTCCGCTCCGAGGGCCCGGTTGGTTTCATGTACGAACCAACCCGGCCGAACCCAAAGATCTCTGAAACCTTGAGTGTAATATACCGAAACGACCGTCTCAATACAAGGATCGTGTTTCCGCTGACGGCGCGTCAATAGGAGGTATACAGCTGAAGATATGGGTATTTGACCGAAAGTGGTTCGAAAACGGGGGGTCTGGGCCCGACCTGACCCCCCCTGGGTCGACCCGACCCGGCTGGGCCCGGCCCGGCCCGGCCCGGCTTGGTCCGGTCCGGCCCGACCGACCGGCCAACTGCAGCTAGGCGGTCACCGCGGAGTGGCGGGGGTGCCCCCCCCCCCCCCCCTTCGCCGCTGATTGATGCCGACGGCGACCGCCGCCGGCAACTTCCGGCGGCGAGCAGCCGCCGCCTTCCGCGGACCACCGGACGCGCTCCGGTGGTCCGTTTCTCCTGCCTTCTTCGCCTATGGTCCCCCTGGGACCCCACCTTCACTGTGAAGGGATTCAAACGCCAAAAAAGGCCTGCTTCGTCTTCGCCCGTCAATCCGCACGTCAAAAAGATTAGCGTCATCTTTGAAGTTTTCCAGCGCGACCCTATGGCGTCTCGCCCCTTCGCCGCGGCCGGACTCTGACCGCGGTTCATTGGTTTTCATCAACGCGGCGCGACGGCGTCGCGTTCTTAAACTTCCTTCCACAGCGCGGCGCGACGGCTCTACGCATATCCTTCCACATGAAAACCGCGTGGTGCGACGGCACCACGCCTTGTCGTACCAACCACAAAGGAACCATCACGAAAATAAGGAGGAGGGCTGGTCGTGTTTGTGCGGTCCGACCTCCTCACGTTATTCGATAAAAAAAGTTTAAATCCACGAAGATCATCAAGTTGGTAATCATGAATCAAATAAATAAATAAAACCCCTACATCGATCCACATGTACGAACAATCTGCGGATCAACCCGGAATTGGTTGGTCCTTGGTCGCCGTTCTTTTCTCAAAAGGTAAGAGAATACCAAAATAAAATCCCAACCCACAATATAATCTTCGAGGATCAAATTAATTTTTATTTGATCCGCCTTCTTTGATTTAGAAGGAAGTAGCATGGGTTTCATTAATATTTCATAAACAATTCCCTACCTCGGTTCAGGAACGGTGCACGTCAATTGAGTCATGGAAGACGAGCGTCGCGGAGGTCAGGCATCACAGAAAACGAACGTCGATTCCGTTGTCGTCGAGGTGCGTTCGAAGAGGAAACTTCTTTAGAAGAGGACGTCGCGTTCTTCGGCGGAGTTGTTCTTCGTTGAAGAATGGTGTTCTTCGTGTTTCTTCGTCGAGGTTGAAGAAGAATAAGGCTTTACGCTTCCCAAACCTCTCAAAGTGGCAAAAACTCAAACAAAAATAAAATAAGACCAAGCCTTAATTTTGTTAACACATCCTAACCATTTGAATTTCAAGAGTTTGAAATTAAGTAACTCACTTTATTAATTATAACAAGTTGATAAAAATTAATGAAAGTGAGTTAATGGGGAGTTAGAAAAGTGAAGGGTTAAGAGGAGTTAGGGTGTTAAGGAATTTGAAAAGGTGTGGAGGGGTTCGTGTGGGCCCCACTATTTCAATTATCCACACATAGGAAGTTGGGTGGATGTGGGCCCCACCACCAAATTCCCATGGGAGAGATTAACCACCTTGTTATGAAATAAAATTGATTCAACAATTTTATTTACTTTTTTAATTAAACTTCAAAATTTAACTTCTTCACCCGCACAAACGCAACTACAGAAAAGGCCCCCTTAAGCGATTACCAGTGTTGCGAGTTCATCGGTGCCCTCAGAATTCGATTCTGAGCACCGGTTCAAAAGTTAGAAATTCCCGCTCACTCGTTCACTGAACGTACCCGAGCCAAACTTCGGAAATTAATTCCGGGCACACCGGGCCTCAGAATCAGGCGCCGTCAGAATCTACGTTCTTGTAAAATTTCAAAGAAAATTAAGAAAAAAATTTCCCTGAAATATCTGGGTCTTTACATTATAATTAGGGGAGGGAATTTTTTATGTTATTTTATCATGGTCTGGATGATAAAAATATCCTGATAGGTTTTAATTAGTGGTAGCGGTGGGTTCCTTTTTATAATGGGGGAGGAGTATAATTATAATAAATTTAAAAAGGGAAATATTATTGATAGGTATCCCTTACATTATGTACATAAAATAATGAACAAAATTATATAAAATATATTATATGGTCTAAATATTCCTATAAATTTGGGTTTTTAAAAGTTCCTAGGTCATTGGGCCCTTATGTTAAATGCTAACCACAATGTAAACTCACTTCAACCTCAATCAATGTAATTAATTTTAATTACATTAATGAATATTTTTTATCAATAATTAAATTGAAATAATAAGTAATTATAAATTATTCTAGTAAAAAATATGGAATCCACTTTTCCATATTGAAATCACATAAGTGGAATAAATTAATTTAAAAGTACACCCACACAAGGGACGACAAAGCATGTATTTAATTTATAGATTATACAAAGATTGAAATGTTTTTATATCAATTTAAATTTTGAAATTGATTCTAATTAATTAAATATTTAAAAATAGTATTTAGTAAATTTTAACTGTATAAATATATTTTAAAAAATATTTTTTCAATTAAAATCCTATATTTTCACAATTCATCAAAAAATGAAACTTCACATAAAAATACCAAAAAACCAACCTAGGATAATTTTAATATTAAAATTTAAAAAATTAAGTTTATTTTGACTTATAAAATTTATAAAAGTTCCAAAATTTAGTTTTAATTTTCCTTTTCATTAAATGGAAGAAAAGTTACTTATAGAAATATATTTCTTTTTTATGCATAAAATTTAGTTTGTTATTATATTATACCTATAAAATATATTGGATGATTAAAAAAGATTTTTAATTGAGTATATAACATAATATTTTAGAAATAACATTAAATAATAGTTATTAAGTTAATTTATTAATAATAAAATCCTTTGGGTGCATGATAATTGTTTTTTTATAAATTTTTTTTTTATAATCAATTTATTTTTCTATCAATTTTTAATAAATTTACTTCTAATGAATACTTTTTATATTAATGTAAACTATATTTTTTCATAAGCTAACTAATCCTATTAATAAGATAAAATTTCATGGGTATGATATATCTTAATATATTAAATATTAATATTAAAATTATGTTTTGAAACTCGGTCTTAAATGTAATTAAAGTTATTGAAGAAATATTTTGTTGTCTGTAACTCCATCTAACTCATTATTGTGTGATCTAAAAGATATAAAATATATAGAATTTATTTTAAAATAGTTAATATATTTTGAATCCTTGGGATGTTATATTCCCTTATGCACTTAGTGTTGTGTTTCATACATGATATAAAATACATTATTCTTAAATTAGAATTTTAGGGTGTTACATTATCTCTATCTTATTTAAATTGTGTCTTTTCAACTTAACATGGTATTAGTAATCAATGGTCTGATAATTGAAAATAACCTTGTCGAAAACCCACATAAAAATATATTTTTTAAAATATCATCATAATAAAAGAGAATGGAAAGTACAACGGTCATACTGAATAACATATAAATTTGTCTTTCCGTTGGAAACAATTAGTAGAATGTGGAAATACAGATTAGGGGGAAAATAGTAAATAATTATATGTATTGATTGAGTTTATTGATCAAAAACAAGTGGATAATAAATGAAATTTTGAGATCCTCAAAGAAATATAGCTATTATTATTTAAAAGACAATCAGATCAACAAAAATGAAGGTATGAGGATAACATTTTTGTTCTAAAATCATTTTTTTTATTATTGAGTAATTATTTTATTGAGAAATAATATAAGTGAATTTAAATACTTTATACATTTCAATTTCATATGGATAATTTCATATTTTTGGTGTGCATCGAACAAATTCTAATTCATGCTTTACTCCATGAAATGGATATACTAAAATAAACCTTTTTTTTCTTAAAGTGAAAAAAATTACATTTTATAGATCGTAATATAA
Organism: Viscum album; assembly: GCA_963277665.1. Lineage (NCBI taxonomy): Eukaryota > Viridiplantae > Streptophyta > Magnoliopsida > Santalales > Viscaceae > Viscum > Viscum album. Next base: position 1,469,414,112 of record OY728146.1, read on the forward strand.
TTAAAATAAGTCTTTACATTTGTATTGAACTATTTTACGACACTAATATGGTCAATACACAAATATATAAACCAAAATAGTGATATAATTGTTTTCTCATTAATAATTATTCCTCCAATTATTTAGATAAAAGCAATGATACATTAACCAGGACATCATGTTTTCCAGTGATAGGTTCAAACCCACTATTATCCTTCACTCAAGTGTTCAAGCCCCACCACCTTGATGGATTTGAGGGTTCATCAAATAACATACGGGTTTTTATTTTTATAAAACAATATTAATATAATTTTAAAAATACTTAAGATAGATATCATGAAATTTTAATCATTAAATAGTGTTTTAGCTAAGGATTTCAATACAACCCCAATAAATAAATACATAATCCAATTACTTTAGCATTGGTCTATCCTTGGCCTCGATTTTATCCTTAGAAGAAGGAATTGACTCGATTAATTCCTAGGTTCTCCACATTTATGGAAATAAACATTAACTAGATCATTAAGATGAGTTTTATTTCCTTCTAACATACTTTTCATTTTTATTTTTCATTTATCTGATTTATATCCTTCATTCCAACATAATGTGAATTTCATTGTTCTATTGAGAAACTTTTCTGGACACACTTTACACATTTTTTACATGTTAGAAAAGGATCATTTTTTCCTCCAAACAGTCCACCACTTGATCTCATAGAAAAGTCCATCCTTCTCTACTATGGTGAGTCTGAGTGTAGGTTAGGGTATATATATTTAATCATATTTGGATAAAACTAATAAGTCCTGAACATTATATCTATCACTCTTATAAATATTCAATTTGGTTTATTAGTGACATACCCTTGTTAAAAATGTTAAATGTTAGCATGATCTCTTCAGGATCCATCCCTTAAATAAAATCAAAAAACATTATGTGGGTAACAATTATCATAGTCAAAAAACCATATAAGAATTTTTTGCGTGTCCAAATTATGACACATTTTATTATCAAAGGAAGATCATGATAAGCATAGTTATTTTATTTTAATTATCTATTTAAATCCATCATAATGGTTTATAAATGAAATTTCAATTATGCTAAAAATATCCCCTGATAGTATAAAACAAGGTGCTCAGTAAGGCCCATTATATTGTCCCATGTTATGCATAATTTAGTCCTGATGCACTTTTGAATTTATTACACCATGGTAAATTTTTTCCAAATACACATCCACTTGTTGTATCATTAAAGGGATATATTTCTTAGAAAACGACATAATTTCTATTTTACTAAAACTCTTGAATGATTTTATATACTTATCCTCAAATTTTAAATTAGGGTTATGATTTCTAATCATGTTTTTCCTAAAAATAATTCCCATGTTTTCTACTAAACACCCTTTGATACTAATGGTAGTGACCCAATACTCATAAGAATAGTAGAAATTTGTACTTCCATTAAATTTTCATGATTATATGGAATTAAATCCCAAAGGAAAAAATATTTTAGTAGTATTGGTAAACTAAATACATATAATATTCTTATATTACAAATTAATACACTAGTTACAACATAATAGTTTTTTAAGGATTAATTTTTCCCACATATCATAGACCTGTATATCATTCTCATTACTCTTCTTAGATTCATATGGAAATGAAAAAAAAAATTAAGGGTGACCTCAAAGGCTCGGTAAGGGTTAAGTATAGAGGAAAAAATAAAGAATGTATTAGAATTATCAATATGTAAATTTAAAATACTAAACACACATTTCATGTAATCAATAAACTACCCGGGATTGAATTAACAATATGTAATGTTAAATAACTTGATACATATTCCCTTAAAATAACTATATAATGAATACTCAATATTGAAAACAAAATAACTAAACACAAATGGAATTTTATCAATAAAGGGAGAGTTAAAATGAATTCATAGATAATTTAAAAGGGAAAATCTTCTAGATGAAAATATTAACTGACATCTCTATAAAGTAAATTTTTATTTATTGGATTTCATGTTTCCAAGAAACATGATAAATTTACCATAATGATAAATCATCTAGATGGTTTGAAAGATATTAAGTGAAACCCCATAATATTAGGAAAGATGACTGATTTCATATGATGAGAATATGGATATTTAATATAAATGTTATGTATAATAATAATTTACATATGTATGAAATTGAGCCAATAAAAAGTTAACAATCACATAAAGAAGTTATAATACAGAGATAAATTTTACCACTTTTTATTTTTCAATTCAAAAAATCTTGGAAGTGATAGTTCAAAATGAAATATAATACACCATTAATTTTAATTTAATAATGATGTTAAATGAGAACCTGATAGTATATACACCAAAATTAAAGTTAATTTCTGTATAAAAATAAATAACTCACAAGGGAATGTAAATCGAGAAAAAATACCTTACTACTTGAGTGACCTTCAAATCATGAGATCTGTGAAAGACAAAAATCAATTAATACATAAAATACCATGAAATAAATTAAACTAAATACGTAAAATTTAATAAGTAATTATATACACCACTAAAATTAAATGGGTGGTGAATATAAAATAAATCTCACCGAAATAAAACTCACACTAAAAGTTCCTTTATATTGTCTCTCCATTTGGGTTAATGAACTTTAACCTCATGTATAGAGGTTTCAAACAAGTTACTAGCTTATAATAGAACCATAATAATATTTATCATATCATATATTATATTATTATAATATCAAATTACATTTTCCTAACAATATATAATTATTTTAATCATTTCCCCACTTAATTATCTCATTTTTAGTGTATATTTTGACTTTTTTTCATTGTTCATCTTAAGTACATATTTATATCACCATAAACATGCTTTAAACCATGATTTAAATGTCATATATTTTTATTATATTTTTATTCTTCATATTCCATAGAGTTTGGATATATAAATGAATTGTATCGTTCATATCGATCGTAGGCCATATGTAAACAGGATCGTTGTTTTCATTTTTTTTTTGTTTTATTAAAAAAATGAAAATTAAATATTATAAATTTATATTCTAATTAAATTATAATAATTTTTTCATATAAATAAAAAAAATATCAAAACAACCCTTTATACATTTAATATAACACGTGAACAAATTATATAGCATTAAGGATGTGGTAGTCCAGACGTCCACAAAAAATGTAATCACAATCCCAAAAAAATGGGGAGAATGAAAGTATGTGTTATTAAATAATTAAAAAATAATAAAATTATAAATATCATATATATATATACATAATTGCTCTCACAAGTCACTCAATATTCTCATCTCTGAAATGTGGTGAATGGAAGAATGAATGACATTGGTTCACCAGGCGGTAGTCTTCCATACATATGAATGATTACTATTTAACCCATTTAATTGAAGTGTGTCTAAGTAAAGTTTGAAACCTTACAATAAAAAAATCATATTATATTTAATATACTCAGGTTATTATACTACAATGATGTCAAAAATTGTTGTAGCAGTTGATAATTAAACTGAACAAAAGTGATCGTTGAAAAATGTTACCTCATTTTCGGGTAACTCCTTTTGGATTACACCAAAATACTTCCTTGGTTTCATTTACTCACAAAGTGAAGATTATATGATTATTTTAGGAAAGTTGAGTGATTATTCAAGAAGATGGTGGATAATCCAATGGTATTTATATCTGTGAATAACAGGGAGATGTGAGTTTCTTTTTATAGTGGAGGAGTTTCATTATTGTAAATATAAAATGGTAAACACTATTGAAAGGTATAACTTATATAATGTGCCTCCAATAATTAAAAACATTAATTTCAATATTTAACCACGATGTAATGTTATTTTCACCTTAATCACTATAATTAATTTTTAATTATATAACTATTATTTATGGTAAAAAGTTATGTTTACCTTATTATACAAAAAACCTTATTTATATTAAAAGTTTAGAATCCATTATTTAAAATTCAAATAACATATGTGGAAAAAATTAACGTGAAATTAATCTCGTAGACGGGATGACAAAGTGTGATTTTAATGAAAATAATCTCAAAGGATCGAAATGTGTTTATATCTAATTTTTATTTAAAATTAATTCCAGTGACCTAAATTTGATTATTTGATTTATTATTTATCTATTGTGACCTTAAAATAAATATAAAATATAATTTAACGACGTAAATAAATTAGACAAAAACACAATTTTTAATTAAAATCTAGTATTATTCATTACTCGTCAAAAAGTGAAACATCACCAAGGAATACAAAGACCTATCCATAGGATGATTTTTGTTTTATGAATTCCAAAAATAAATTTTATCTTTTAAAATATAATTTATAAAATTTTAATTATTTATTTTCAAAATTGGTGTGCCATTAAAAGGCGAAAAATTTGGATTTAGAAAAATATATAATTTTTGTATATAAAATTGGGTTAGTTCTTATATAATGCCTATAAAATATATTGGATCAATGTAAAACATATTTCATTGATTATATAAAATATATAATTTTTTAATATCACACACTATTAGTAATTAATTTAATTTATTAAGACACAATGAGATTGAGGGAATAACAATAGTTCTTTTATAAAAAATTTCCTTTCTATTCAATTCGTTTTTATTTTCATTTAAAATAAATTGTTTACCTATTAATTCATTTTATATTTTTTAAAAAATATATATTTTTATAATTTATTTAATCATTTTCATAACATCTAATTGAAAGTCTATGTTATAGCATATGGTATTAAATAAAAATATTCAGAACAACTTTGTCTTCCAAGTAATGTAGGCTATCGAAGAAATTTTGTGTGTGATGAAATCTAACTCATTATCACATTCATTTCAAGATATAAATTATATTGATGTTTTAAAAAAAATTAATATATTTTAAATCCTATTCATGTTATATTCTCTTCTACACTTTTTGTTTCATGCCATACACGATATCAAATACAGTGTTCTTACATTAGTATTTTGGGGTGTCTGATTGGGTGAGCCTAATATAGATTATCTAATGTGTGAACCTAGAGAAAACTCTAATTAATTTGGTAACTATTCATTTAATTTAGAATACAAAAGGAGGGATTTACCTATGTGTTATTTCTATGTATTTAACTAGGAACAAAATATTTTTTTACATGGGATTAAGATGAGTTAGGAAGATATTGTTACCAATGTGTTTCCTTTCATCTTTATATGGGTTATAAATTTTTCATTTGTTAAAGGTTTACATCACATTTCGGGTAATTATTGTTTATTATGAGTATTTTTATATGGTAAATCTTCATTCCTTGTACATGATTGATAATACATGTATTGATTGGTATAAGGTATATTATTTTTTGATCATTCACATTGATTATATCATCATACCCTTATGATAATCATTCTCTCAAAAATATAATTCAAATTTTAATTCCTATTTTACCCATATATAAAATTTTAGGTCACCCTTTTGATGATTTATATTACCTAGTTCATTAAGAATGATGTAAAATAATTTTATTTTATAATGTTTTCAAAAGTAAAGAAAATTGATTGTATACATTAATGATTTAATATGATATTTGAAAATTTTGGATATTGGGATATGATGTTGATATTTTTAAACCATTTTTTATTGATCTATGTTATTTAGAGTTTTCAAAAATTATATAAAACACTTAACATAAAATGACCTTGGGTTTGTATGTGATCTAATATTTCCATTTGACATTACTATACTTGGTTGTAAAAAATTAGGTCTCATTTATAAGTATCATTTGTAAATATAAAATTTTTATGTTTTTTGTATTAGATCTGTGAGTATGGGTTCATGTTTATTACATACATACATGCTTTAATCATTTCTCTAAGTCGTTTACTCTTAGAAATTTCACGTTTTCCATTTTTTATTGTTCCTTGTATATAATTTTATCCTTAGTAAATAAACTTTAATTCCTAAAAATAAAACAGCCCCCAATAACTAATTTTGACCTATTTTTCCCAAATAATAAATCTATTTTATCCATTAAACATTATATGTGATTGAAAGATGAATTTTTAAAATATTGTATGTAATTTTTCAAAACCATTACTAGATCAAGTGTATTTTTAAGCTTAAAAATTAGATGTATGGTAAAATTATCAATGTTTTAGAATTACATTAAATAAATTGGTTTATTAAAGACATTTATCTCTCATTAAAATAAATAAAAAACAAAATATCACAATAATAATATTTAATTTGTATAAAAGTCTATAAAATTGGAAAATATTACTTATATCATTAAATGTTAATTAGAATTTTTTTTAATTCCACATTTTATTTATAAAATGTATATGTTTACTTATAAAAAATATTTTTAGTCAATTATATTTTTAATAGACTTATATGAATTTATTATATAATTATAACGTTATAGTTTTGGAAAAAATGTTATATTTATTCATCAATAGAAAATAATTATTTTTAAGAAACTAAAATTTTATTTTTAATAAAATATAAAAATTCCAAATCAAAAAATTTAGTTAATTTTTTCAAAATAAATTTCAATAATTTTATTTTTTTAATTTTAAATAAAATAATAATGTATGATGAGAAATTTTGTTTTATAAAAAAATAACATTTCAAATTATTATCAATTTTTATTCACATTACAAATCAATAGGTAATATAATTTTTTATGTTTTACTGTATATACAAATAACATAATGTATTTTCTCCCTTTAAATATGGAACCTAAAATTCATTTTTTTAGGGAAAAAATTAATAATAAATTTATATATTTAACGTTACCAATGAATTAGTAAATTAAAATTTTCATCATTTAAAGTAAAAATGTAGAATGTGTAAACTACATGTGATGATTATCATATTATATTTATAATTATAAGATTATATCATCTTAATTTTTAGAAACATATCCCCATAAGAAAATTTTCTATTATCTAATTATAATGTAATCTCTCGTGGTAGAAAAGTGTGGTGATTCCACTTGCATAGATCTCTTATAAATTTCAATGAGTTTTAATTTATCTCACACAATATTTTGAGCATATCGTAACAGTATGAGGCTTTCATTGATTTTTTCTTAGGAAAAACCGTGTAAAGAAACATCATATCAAAAAAATGTAAAATAATCTTCATGGGGAGAATTTTTCTACTTGATGACATTTCACTCCTTTTTCATCAATGACTTCAAAATATAGTTTCCTCATTTTATACCCACAAATTTTTCAATTATGTTAAAAATTTAAAATTTTATTTTAGAATATCATTATTATTTTTAGTTTTGTATTTCAAGTATGACATCCAATGAACATAATACATACTAATGAAAAATACATATTGAGATTTCAGGTCATTACAATTTAGACCTAAAACAATTATGTCTTCATATATTTAATTATCAAATAATTAAGAAATAGTTAATGATGTCCCTTATATAGATATAAATTGGTAATTGATTTCTAAATAGTTATCAACCCTAGTAACATATGTACGTTTAGAAAACAAATATGTTCCTTCATAATAGACATAAAAAATACATGCTTTCTTCCTAACAATTTCTGTTAAATAAATATTGTGAATGGGGTTAAGAACAATTTAAGTAATTATAGTTTCCTATTAAGTTAATCATCATTATTGTAGAGATAAGTGAAAGTACATTCATTTAGGATTTAAAATTTTATCTATCTATTTTATATATATGATTTCTATGTGGTGATAGTTAATCTATTTCCAAACCCACATAAAATTCATCTAATTGATAGTAATATTTTTACAAGTTATACTCTAATCAACATAAACTATTGATACCATAATCATACCACATAATGTTGTTACAAAATCAACATATATTCATTTAGTTTTTGATTGGATGTTCTTAGAAAACATACTAGGTACAAAGGATTTAGTTGAACAAGATATAAATATAACAAAAGAAGATCTTGAGTGGATAATTTCTGATATCCACTCTATATAAATTTTGGAACTCACTCCATTATTTTTTTGCAAAGGATTTCCCATGAGCCCTTGATCTTGGGGAATTTCATTGTGTATTATCCTTTTTATCCCTTGGATATAGTTAATTTATTTGGGAAATGCATAATTTCACTATATTTATGAAATTCAAATATTAGTTGTACCATAGAATGAACATTATTTCCTTTCATAGTGTCCCATGAGGTCTTCAATTTTCTTCCAAAATTCATTGTAGTATTATCTCAATAACGAGATATAAAACAACTCTTTATTCATTTAGGGAATTAACATGGCTGATTATTACCATATTCTTTACGCAAATGAAATGAAAAATTCATTTTGCCTTATATTTGTCACCTTAAAACCCATAATATATCATCCTTATCTTATTCCTCATATTTGGAAACTCAAATAAGTATAAATTATTAATCATAATTCCTAACACGTGGTTCAAAATGATAATAATATTTCTCACTCAATCTCTTGTACCATTATATTTCTCATGTGAGAAATACCAACATTTTTTATGTAATCCATTTTTATCATGGTTCCAATGATATTCAACAATTACTAAAATCAAAATGGGATAATTATTACTGGTGATAATTTAACATCATAAGATAATTATAAAAAAATATGTAAATGAAAGTTACAACATAAAATTATCTTATTCTTAAAAATTATTTAATCTTCTTTCACCTTAACCTAAATCACACTCATTAAAATTTAAGTATCATTAAGTCATGTTCCCTATTACTTATTAACCAAATCACATGATGTTATTAGGAAATGAATCCATCATATTTTATTTTAGAGTGGATATTATAAAATAGTTCATATCCCCTAGGAGTTTCAAACATGGAACGTAGTTTTACACTAACTCGTCATCATCAGAGTGAATATTGGGATGATAATCAAAAAATATTTTTCAAGGTGACTAAACCTATATGTATTTGTTCCATAGTTATATCAGAATTCAAGTCTTTATATAGGAAATTAATTAATGGGTAAACACATAATCACAACATTACTAAAAACATAACTACATCTTTCTATAGTTTGACATATTTCATAGACACATACCTAAGGATTTCACAACTTTTATTTATTTCTTCCTTAAAAATAAATAAAAATAATCCAAAAAAATTTCTAAACCCTACTTGAATACCATATATATAGACCCAATCTAAACATATATTTATTTTATATAACGACTACAATTTAAACATTAAATCACATAAAATAATCTCTCAATCCCATGAATGAATGTTTTTAGGTATTTGAGGGTAATATGTAGAAGTAAAAAAATTTATAATACTTGTGTACATTTCAAAGTAGTTGAGAAACACTAGAATCTATATAGACTTCTCAAAATTTATACATAACCTAGGGAAACGGAAACATAATAAAGGGATGGTCTCATATTCTATTTAAGGTTAAGAAAAAGATATAATAGTTATTTATCAATGATGTGAATAAGTAGAGTATATTAGTATAATCAAGATACATAAAAAAATTATTCCAAAAAACATAGATCTTGAACCATGGTATGATGATTGGATTAACATAAAACATTAATAAAAAATGTGTGAAAACATGTTTCAATAAATATAACCTCTTCTAAAATAACATAAAAATAGAATAAGATTAAAATTATGTCTTATTTTGAAAATGGTAGAAACATTATTGTAGTGAAACATTAAATTCATAAATCATAAAATTTGATCCCACACTTATGAGTAAATAAATTTAAATCACGAATACATACCTAATTATATATTAATTCATATTGAATAAATTATAGGATAACACATAACCCCACCCATCATCATCAATTATTATAATTCCCACTAGAAAATCATTCAGTTGTCAAATTGGGGTCCATATAATTTTCAAATGAAATAAATTAATGAAATAATTTATAATTATAATAAAATAAACCGAAGAAAATTAAATAGGTATCATAATATATTCAATAACATTCATGGAAATATTAAAAAATTCATATAATAAACCATATGGTATTTAAACTAAATATATAAAGGGTATATGGAAAATTCAACAATAAACACAATTAATTGTTTTATGGAATATAGGTGAACACCGTTAAATAAAAGGAAAAAAATATTTAGTTTTTATAGGGAAAATCCTTAGAAGATAGCTTGTATTTATACATAGTATTGAATTAAGAAGGACCAAAGAAATGATCGATCATTCCTATAAAACAAAAGGAAATTAAATATTATATCAACATAAATAAAGTTTGTGGTATAATTTGTATAATTTCTATGATCATGTATAAGTTATATCGATGAATAATGAATTGGTTTAAAATTAATTTTTACATATTTTACAAAAAATCACTATATAATGAATATAAATTTAGGTCATTTGAAATTATTTTAAAATATTCAATTGACAAATCTATGTGAAAGTCAATTTATTTTATAAACCATGAAATGTTTGAGAGAATATTTCTATTAAAAAAATAATGGTGTAAATATATGCCAATATGGAAAAACATTAAAAATAAATTTCAGAATATATGCATAAAAATATATACATAGAGGTCAATTTAATTTTTTTTTCAAAAAGGTGAAGTTGAAAATTTGAGAAAAAAATCACTTTGAAAAAAATATTCCAATTAATCATTTAAAAATAAAAAAGTCATCAAAAAAATTGGTGGTGGAAGATAATAAATTTGATCCAAAAGGAGGGAAAACCTTTTGTTGGTTTGAAATATCATTATCAAAAACCCACATCATAAAATGAATAAAAAATTAATTTTTAAAATATGTGAAGGAAAATATAGAGTAAATTTGAGATAAAACATAATTACTTTTGAAAATATAAAGGATATCCATGGTTGGAAATAAAATTTTGTACATGGATTAGAAACCATCATTAAAGGTGTTGGGAATTATTCTTGACAATGATATATATTTTTTGTGAATAAAGAATTATCGTTGAAAAGGATATTAATTAAACAGTCATTCTATACAAAAAATGGAATAAAATATTACAATAAATACTCTCATAAGGTTTAATAGACTAATCTTGTATAAAATATGTTCAATAAGAATCACTATAACTCAATGGAGGTAGTTTAGTAAATATAATGCCCTTACAACATTAGTATCTTTTAAGAAAAAAATATTTTTAAAAAGAGAAACATTGGTCTAACGAACCAAGATTGATGTATATGGACATTTAAGTTTTTAGGAATACTTAATACATTACAAAAATATATTTTAAAGTCCTTATTAGTTTATTGTCTTCGGAAACATTGAATATAATCATCTAACTTGGTAAAAGATCTTAATCATCTCCCATAAAGATATTCCCCTTTTGTTTTCCTACCTAAACCCTTTCTTTTATATCAAGGGGAAAATGAAACATAAAAAGGGTGAGCTCAAACGTTTATCAAGGGTAAATATTCAGAACATTAAAAAACCATAAAAATAAGAAAGTAAAAAATATGAAAATAAAGTTTAAATATCAAAATCATGAGTCATAAAATAAATCTTTGCAGTATGTATATAAGGACCCGGCCTTAAAACATTATATAATATTAAATTAAATGAATAATTCACATTCATGATATTTTCAGGTTTAGTGTTTTAGAGAATTAGTCCATAACTATTACATAATAACTTGAATATTACAAGTAGACACTACAACTCAGTATCCATTTTTTCATACAATAAAACTCTTAAAAAGAAACACTTATAGTTCTATGTTTTAGATAGCATGACTTTTCCTTGATCCCATTCTTGACCCTTTTTATCTTTATGTCATTAGAAAACATTTCAAAATATGGGATGGGCATAAAAATCTCAGTAAGGGGTATAAAATAAAAAATCAAAATATTATACCATCAATAAATACAAATCAATGAAACCAAACTTCTCAATCATAACATACCTTATGAAATCATAAGATTTATGAATAACACACACAACTCCTAAATCATAAAGGTTACTTAGGGAATCTATATCAAATATAAATTGTAGTTATCACAGCTATGTAGGGAGTTTCACTTTTAATACCCATCATAGTATATTCCTTAAATCTCATAGGAGAAACATCACGTTTACCTCTGTCACTTTACCCAATGCATTGGAGAGCTATCTCGGGCTCACCCTCCCTAGGTTTATCACGAAACCAACATTATACGTAAAAAATTCCCAATATCCAAAACATAATCATAACACATAATGGAAAGTTAATATTTCCACATTCCAATATATCCAATAAAGATATTAAAATAAACAGTGCTTTATCAAATCGTTTTCAAAACCATTTAAAAAGAGATTTTCGAATAAAAGTGTCCCATACCACTTTGAGTCTTTTAAATGAATTATCATTTGAAAACATTAATGTCTATATAAATAAATCTTAAATCCCATTTTTTAAACATTTAAATTAATGAGAAATGTTTAGAAGAATAAATCATTAAAACCTTTTAAATGATATTATAGGTTAAGATTTTTTTAACAAAAAGAGAGAAGATTCAATACAAATAATTTATCAATAACATTTAATCATAACATTATAATATAATGAGAATAAAGGGATTCAGAATATAATGTGTCAAGGGACATTATATACAAAATATAAGAGTGAATTGGTGTATAACAACAATGAAATCATAGTGGAAATGTAAATTTAGATTAAATCCCTTATAAAGATGGTATCCTTAAATTCAGGAAAAATCAATCAGATAATTACATTTAAAAAATATAAATACACCCAATATAATTGGATATTAAGTGTAAAACAATCATAGTCCATCCACACATATTCCTAGGACGAAATATTCAAGAAGTACAAGGTGAACCCAAAGAATTGAAATTGGGTTAAGAAGTTACCTTGTAAAAATTTGACAACCTAATGATGCCACATTAAAATTAAGAAAATAAAATGATGAAATAAAATAATATCTCATCACATGGAGATAAAATTTAAATAATAAAGTATATATAATAACATATCTCAACATAATATTTGTAAATTAAAAGACATAACAAAAATAAATCTTTTAAAAAGAGGAGGGTGAAAGGTTTCCTTACCGATTTGGGAACATAAAAAACATATAACACATGAAAGAAAGATAATACAATGAAGATTTAAATACTCATAAATTAAATTATATTAAACAAAGATTAAAATAATGGTCATTACACACACCACAAAAAAGGAAATAGTGGAAAATATTTCATGAATCTCACGGGAATAAAAAGTGAGATGAAACCCTATACCACGTTGTAATCAACTGAGTCATATGACCAAAATTCAATAACCACCAAATGAATCACATAATACCATGATTATAATGAGAATCATGATAATATATATCAAATTTCAGTACACAATACACCACATGCATTGAATAAGTGGTGAACAATGGAAATCTCACTGAATTAAAAGTGAGATAAGAAAATCCCTTACCTCGTGTCCGACTTCACACTATCATTGTTTAATCTCAATAATAATTAACTAAAGTTAATTTATACATTCATAAGAACCTTTTTCATGTTTATTATTCCTTTTATATCAATTATTACCATGTTATAAACATTATGTAATCATTTCATGTTAATAATGGTTTTTTATCTATATTTGGTACTTGAGTCAAAAATGAACACATTATTTTTAAAAGTTGTCCATGTGGTCAATAGTAAATTATATCCATAATTATATTAATTATTTAGAAATCATATATATCATATATATCTAGTATATACATGTATTTATAATATTACATAACATTTGGAGGTAAGAAATGAAATACACCGTTCATGGAGACGGTAAGCTGTACATACGCATGAACGCTACTTTCATTTATTTTTATTATTTTAATGGAATTAAAATATGATGATACATAGGTTTATTATAATTAATGTATTATATCATATATAATATCATTAACATCATCCAAAATACATCCCACATAAGGTATTAACGAGTCACATCACTTTGAGGGGGCGGTAGTCCGCACTTCCTTAAATGAGATTATCATATTTACCCACTATGGAAACCATAAAAGTGTGATATAAATGGGAAGTAAAAAAGGAATAAAGAAATAATAAACATAATATATATCATAAATAAATAAATTTCAATCATAATTTCCACCATGAGAGGGGGAGGAGAAAATTGAACAATCATCGTCTCGTGAGGCGTTAGTTTTTCATCCACAGAAACAATATGCTCTTCACCCATTAGATGGAGGTGTGTGTAAGTGTAGTTAGAATAATTATTATAAAAACATACTAGTATATTGAGTATATTTTTTTTAAATAAAATAACTAAATGATAATAATTTAGTGGTTGGAGAAGTAAAATAAAAGAAAAGAAGTTAAGATATAATGTTACCTTTAATTTTGGTAACTTCCTTTGGTTTGAACAAAAAGGACTTCTTGAAGTGCCTTCTGATTAAGGTATGGCTTCTATAAAGAGGAGAGGGATGTATGGAGATTTATTGGGAAGATTTTGGACAAGAAAAATGGCTTTAGAGATGTGACGAATTGGTTATAAGTGTAATCCTTTTATAAAGGAGAGGAGGGGATCTATAGGAAAGTGTGAAAATATTATTTTAATATATAATGATATTTGGTTTCTAAAAATCAAAAAATCATTAATGTAGATGATAAGATGAATCATGGTTGATATAGAATAATACAATACGAATTGGACAGGTTTTGGATAATATTTTAATCATTATAATCTTATTTATTTTAATCATTTATTAATGAGGTAAATACTGTATCATTATTGTGTCGTAAATAATTTAATTTATTTGATGACTAAAAATTATAAAAAATACAAACATTTAGGAAATCCTTTTTCTTTAGAATGAATACATATAGTCAGAAATATTCTTTATATAACTCCATATAAAAATTAATTCACTAAACGATTTTTTTGTCATTTTTTCTTTAAATGAATTAATCTAAAGTGTCATTATCATTCATAAGTGGCTCCATGGGGACCCAAAATCACCCCAAATATGCCCATCGACGGAAATGACTCATCTAATAAGGTTTGGAAAAGTGTTAATGTAATTGTGAATTATTATAATATTCTTTTTACCTTGAATTACATTATTTACCTTTAACCGTGGTAAATAAAAGTCAAAAGTTACTATTCACCAAAAAATATTTTTATCTTATTGAAGAAAATTTTACTAACTAATAACAACCCTGTATATAGGATTTTTAAAATTCAATTCACAGAACTGGTAAAATTTCATTTAAATGAAAAATTCAGTTTTTTATCTACTAATAAGTGGCTTCACTTGTCACCCAAAATTGACGTTTTTCAGAAAAAGACAAAAAATTCAGCCTAAGCTATATTTGATATTCCAAATTAAAAAATAATGTTTTAAACAAATTAAAAAAATAAAAGTAGAATTAATTAATTTTAAAATTAATTCTCGTTGTTAAGACAAATAGCGTGTTTTTAATAAATAATAACCATCAAAATATTAACACTTGTTTATGTCTAATTTCAAAGTGATTTTAATTCCAATGACCAAGATTTGATTAAATGGTAAAAATATATTCTAATTAAACTTTAAAACCAATTATAAATATAATATATCCATATAAATAAATTATATTAAAACTTAGATTTGAATTAAAATACAATATTTTCACTATTCATTAAAAAATGAATTTTATCGGAAAAATTCAAAAAAATTACACAAAGTTAATTTTTGTTGTCCCTATTCTAAAGAAAGATTTTATTTGGTAAAATAGAATTTATTAAAGTGACCAATATATATTTAATGAGGTTTTTCCATAAAAGGTGGTAAATCGACCTTTTAATGTAAATTATTCTTAAAATGGATTTATTAACATTTTAAGCCTCTAAATTTTATTGGGTAAATGTAAATACATTTAATAAACATGTATAATTATATTTTTTTTTGTTTTGTTCATTACCTCCAACACAACGGCTAGTAGTTAACTAACATTTAAAATAAAAATATTATAATATTAGTATTCAACGTATGCTTTCCAAGAAACCCATTATTGCCTATCGAGTACACTATTGAACATAGAAACCCCTTAAAAATAAAATTAATATTTAATTCACAAATATTAATAAATATGAAAATTTCATACTCTTTATTTTCCTTGGATGTTACATCCTTCCCCCCTTTTGGGAATTGTGTCCTCGCAATTTTAAAATTGGGCATGGAAACATCATTGAATGTCCCACATTGTAAAAAGATTCAATAAAACTATCACTTTAAAATATTGAATGATATATAAAAAGGTCACCCAAGACAACCCATACTAGGATTCCATGTAGGAAAAAATGGAAATGGAAGAGGAATCAATCGGTCATGTTCTAATGGAGTGTGATAGAACACATGATTAATAGAAAGTAAACCACTAGAAAATCACAATCATGTGATGGGTTCAATAGTTCATGATTCCCAAATAGGAAAAGATAATAGACAATGTTTTTGTTTTAAGTTATATTTCATAGAAGAATCTATTTATGATCTTAAATAAAAAATATAAGGAAACATAATTACTTGTCATGTAGACTTTCATCCTTTACTATAATTCTAACACAAACTAATATTTTCTCCAAATGATGATTATTCAGGATGACTTTTT
This sequence comes from Viscum album, assembly GCA_963277665.1. NCBI lineage: Eukaryota > Viridiplantae > Streptophyta > Magnoliopsida > Santalales > Viscaceae > Viscum > Viscum album. Next base: position 1,469,430,726 of record OY728146.1, read on the forward strand.
CACATTAAAAGCGATATAATCTACTTAGAGAGAATCATATAATCTTTAAAAGATGAACTATATATTTCCCATGTCTTTAGACCTTAACGAAAACCAAAATTGGTTATTAGATGATCAGATAATCCCCAAAAAGTATAATCCTTTACAAAAATAAAACCTGCTCTTAATCTTCAAAATTTTTCAAACAAAACCCAAAGTTCAACCAAGACCATTCAATAAAAAAATTTCCATAAAATTCATCAAAGTAACCCAAACTAAGACTGAAACTGAAATCTCAGAAGTATTTATTCACATATACATTGAAGATAAATCATAACATTTATTTCCAAATAATATTTTTTACTCTTAAAGTCTCATATTGAAAAGTAATTAACCTAATCACATATTCTCACTGCTCTGTTAATAATTTCCATAGAATACCCCAAATAAACTCATTGTTAATTCATAAAATCATCAAACTAAATTGAATTAGACATACTAACTATGGACTTCATGTAGTCTAGTGGTAGGAGATAAATCTCAATCACACTTTGTTAGTGGTTTCGATTCCCGCAGCTTTGTCCGACGTGATGGGTTGTCAAGAAATCTGTGTGTCATCCTTTTTCAAAAACTATATAATTTTATAGTATTCCCAAAAAGAGATAAATTCATTAAAAATAGCCATAACATATTTTTACCAAAAAATATATATAATAACATTCATTTTTCATCCCAAAATGTATTAACCTGTAATTGCATCAAATTGAAGGATCATATAAACCTAAATGGTTCTTCATAACTACATCCATAAAATAAAAGATAATTATTCCATGAATAAAATTTTCATATATTAGACTTTAGGGTTACACATGTTATCAAAAGTATTTTGATGTAATCCTATAATCAAAAAGAGCCTCAGTGCTATTAAGCATTTCACCATCCTAAAATCTATCATAACTCTTGAATCCCATATATGATGAATTCCTACTCATTCAAATTTATTCATGACCCATTAACCATTAATTTGCAAATTATTCTGAAATACTTATTTCCTACATTCAAAATCATGAATCATATACTATGATTCAATAATGTCAAAACATATGTTAAGAAATAATCCATACCTTCATTGGTCATTTTCAGTTTCTTTATCCTTAATTGGAATGGCGTTAGATATTGGGAAACATATATTTGTAAGATCATGGTGATACCATTACTGAAACTTCATTATAGGACATCTATTTGTATAATTACCATGCACACCACATTTTAAAACATTCCACTGATCCCTCGGAAAGAACTTCTTTCCCTTTCCTAAAGTCAACTGGATGCTTCCTTTGTCCATGGAAGGTTACTATATTAGGACCTTCATTTCCACATCTATATCATCTTCCCGTCCCTTTGAAACATTTTCATAGGTGTTTCATTCCACATCCTTGACACATAGGTATTTGAACATATATACCATTATGATTATTACCTGAACTTCTGTGGGGATTTGTTTCTCACATATACGATGACTTATAAAAATCACCAAGGTTCGAGTGGTCAATAATAACTCCAGATTGTTGGTTGAGAAAAACCAAAAGAGTTATCATTGAAGCTTATATTTCATTCAATTGATCATTTATAAAACCATCATTGTTTTCTTTACATCTATTGTTACTTTGATTCCTACTGGATCCAACCATTTCCAAAAACCAAACAGGTAAGTGTCAGTATATCAGTAAAATCAGCATATAATATCTTATGAGGAGGGTAAATACTATGATATACTTATTAATTTAATCTAAAACTCATTCAATTTATCTAAAATAACGATGACTCTGTCTAAAATCCTAACCATTATGGTAATGTCACTTATTCTTAAAGAACACCCTAACCTCTAATGTTTTCTAAACCGAACTCTGATACCAACTATAAAGACCCGGCCTTAAAACATTACATAATATTTTAATAAATGAATAATTCACATTGAAAATATTTTCAGGTTTATAGTTTTATAGAATTAGGCCATAAATATTACATTACAACTTAAATATTACAAGTAAACACTACTACTCAGTATCCATTTTTTCATAAAATAAAAACTCTTAAAAAGAAACATTTCTAGTTCCATGTTTTAGATAGCATGAATTTTCTGTGATCCCATCCTTGACCCTATTCATCATTAAGTCATGTGGAAAAAATTTCAAAAACATGGGATGAGAATAAAAAGCTCAGTATGGGTTATAAAATAAGGAAGGAAAATAGTATCCCATCAATAAATAAAAATCCATGAAATCATACATTTCAATCATAACATTCCATATGAAATCTCAATATTTATGAGTAACATTCACAAATCATAAATCATAATGGTTACTTATGGAATACTTATCAAAATTATATTGTAGCTATCAAAGATACGTAGGGAGTTACACTTGGAATACCCATCATAGTATATTCTTTAAATCTCTTAGGAGAAACATCACGTTTACCTCTGTCACGTCACCCAATGCATTGGAGAGCTATCTCGGGATCACCTGCCCTAGGTTTATCACATAACCACCTGTATATGTAAACAATTCCCATTAACCATAACATAATCATAACACATTAATGGAAAGATAACATTTATACATTCTAATATATCCAATCAAGATATTGAAATTAACAATGCTTTATCTAGTCATTTTCAAAACCATTTAAAAACTGATTTTTGAATCAAAGTGTCCCATACCACTTTTATGATTTTAAATGAATTATCATTTTAAAACCATAAAGTCCATATAAATAAATACTAAAGACCATTTTGAAAACATGGACATTAATGAGAAATATATAGAAAATTAAATCATTAAAATATTTAAAATGATATTTTAGTTTTAGATTTTTTCTAACAAAAAGGGAGACGATTGAATACAAATAATTGAGGAATAAGATTTAATCATAACATTATAATATCATGAGAAAAATGGATTCATGATATAATGGGTCAATGGACAATATAAACCCCATATAATAGTGAATTGGTTCATAACAACAATAAAGTCCCAGTGGAAATGTAACTTGAGATGAAACCTTTTATAAAGATGGTATCCTTAAATTAAGGAAAAATAATTCACATAATTACATGTGAAAAATATAAATACAGAAAATATAAGTGGATATTATGTTTAAAACAATCATAGTTCATTCACACATATTCATAGGACAATATATTCCATAAGTACGTGTTGAACCCAATGAATTGAAATTGGGTTAAGAAGTTCCCTTGTAAAAATCTGGCAGCCTAACCACGTCACTTTAAAATTCAGAAAATGATTTGATGATATAAAAAGGGTATCTCGTCACATGGAAATAAATTTTACATCTGTAAGGATATATAAGAACATATCCCAACATAATAGATGTAAATTAAAAGACATACCAAAAAGAAGTCTTTTAAAAAGAGGGGGGTGAATGATTTCCTTACCGATCAGGGAACATCCAAAACATATGACACATGAAAGAAGGATCATACAATGAGGATTTAAATACTCATAAATGAAATAATATTACACTAAGAGTACAATCATGTGCAGTACAGACACCACAAAAAAGGAAATAGTGGAAAATATAGCATGAATCTCAGAGGAATAAAAAGTGAGATGAAACCCTTTACCACGTAGTAATCAACTGAGTCATATGACAAAAAGTAAATAACCACCAAATTAATCATAGAAAACCATGATTATAATGAGAATCATGATAATATGTATAACAAATTTCAGTACACAATATACCACATGCAATGAATAAGTGTCGAACTATGCAAATCTCACGGAATTAAAAGTGAGATTAGAAAACCCCTTACCTCATGTCCTACTTGACTCGATCATTCTTTAATCTCCTGAATAATAAACTAAATATAATTTATACATGATTAATAACCTTTTTCAAGTTTATTATTCCTTTTATATCACTTATTACCATGTTATAAATATTATGTAATCATTTCAAGTTAATAATGGTCATTTTGTCGATATTTGGTACTTGAGTAAAAAATGAACACCTTATATTTACAAGTTGTCCATGCAGTCAGTAGTCCATTATATAAAAAATGATATTCATTATTTAGATATCATATATATCATTTATATCCGGTATATACATGTATTTATAATTGTACATAACATTTGGAGGTAAGAAATGAAATGTACCGTTCATTGAGACGGTAAGTCGTACGTACGCATGAACACTACATTCATTTCTATTTCTTATTTTAATGGAATTAAAACATAATTATACATAGGTGTATTATAATTACTGTACAATATAATATATAATATCATTAACTTAATCCTTTATACATCCCACATAAGGCATTAACGAGTGACATCACTTTGAGGGGGCGGTAGTCTGCACTTCTCAAATGAGATTATCGTATTTACCCACTATGGAAACCATAAAGGATTGATATTAATGGGAAGTAGAGAAACATAAGAAAATCATAAAAATAATATATATCATACAAAAATATTGTTCCATCATAATGGCCACCATGAGAGGCGGTAGGAGGTAATTGAACAATCATCATCTCGTGATTCATTAGTTTTCCATCCATAAAAACAGCGTGTTCTTCGCCCAATAAATGGAGGTGTGTGTAAATGTAGTTAGAATACTTATTATAAAAACATTCTAGTTTATTTACGACACTATTTTTGCTATAAAATAAATGAATAAAAAGAGTTTATGTGTTGGAGAAGTAAAATACAATAAAAGAAGTTAAGAGAAACGGTTACCTAAAATTTAGTTAACTTCCTTTGGTTTGAACCAAAAAGACTTGTTGAAGTGTATTCTGCCTAAGGTAAGGATTCTAGGAGAATTAGATAGATGTAGGGAGCTTAATTGTACAAATTTTGGACGATCCAAATGGCTTGAGAGGTGTGAGGAATTGGTTATAAGTGACTCCTTTAATAAGGGAGAGGAGGGGCTCTTTTGGAATGTTTGAAAATTTTATTTTATTATATAATGATCTTCAGTTTATAAAAATTCAAAAATGATTAGATTCTAAGATAAGATGACTCATGGTCGGTATAAACTAATCAAATAGTAATTGGACAGGTTTTGGATAATATCTTAATCGTTATAATCATATTTATTTAAATCATTTATTAATGAGGTAAATACATCATCGTTATTGTGTCAATAATAATTTAATTTATTTTATGCATGAAATTTATAAAAAAATTATTCCTTTTAGGAAATAGTTTAAATTTACAATAAATAATTATATTCAAAGATATTCCTTATATAACACCATATAAAAATTAATTTACTAAATGAATTTTTTTGTCATTTTTTTCTTTTCATTAAATTAATTAAAGTGTCATTATCATTCATAAGTGGCACTATGGGTTCCCAAAATCGACCAAAATATGCTCATGGTCGGCCATGACACATCTAATGAATTTTTTAAAAGTTTTAAGGTAATTTTGAATTATTATAATATTCTTTTTACCTGTAATTACCTCATTTACCATTAACCGCAGTAAATAAAAGTCAACAGTTACTATTCAAAAATAAATTATTTTATTTAAATGAAAAATTCAGTTTTTTAACTACTACGAAGTGGTTTCACTATTCATCAAAAATTTATGTTTTTCAGAAAAATACAAAAAATTCAGCCTAAGCTATATTTTATATTCCGAATTCAAACATGATGTTTATTTTTCCAAATTCAAAACATAAAAGTGAAATTAATTAATTTTAAAATTAATTCATGTTGTTAAGACAAAAGCAAGTTTTTAAGAAATAATAACTTTCAAAATATTGACACTTGTTTTTGTCCAATTTCAAAGTAAAATTAATTTTAATGACCAACATTGGATTAAATGGAAAAAATAAATTATAATTTAACTTTAAATACAATTTAAAAGATAATATAACCATATAAATAAATTATATTAAAATGAAGTTTTGAATTAAAATACAATATTTTCACTATTCATTAAAAATGAATTTTATCGAAAAAATTCCAAATATTTACACAAAGTAAATTCTGATTTCACTATTCTAAAGAAAGCTTTTATTTGGGAAAATAGAATTTATTAAAGTGACAAAACTATATTTAAAGAGTGTTCTCCATTAGAAGGTGGTAAATCGACATTTTAATGTGAATTATGCTTAAAATTAGATTTATTCACATTTTAAGCCTCTGTATTTTATTTGATTAATGTAAATATATTTAATAAACATGTATAATCATATTTTAGTTAGTTTTGTTCATTTCTGATAATACCATAGCTAGGAGTTAACTTCCATTTAAACTAATAATATTAAATTATTAATGTGCAACGTATTTTTTCCAAGAAACCTGTTCTTGTGTATTGGGTACGCTATGAAACATAGAAACCGCATTAAAGTTAAATTAATATTTAATTCACAGAGATTAATAAATATGAAAATTTCATATTCTTTATGTTCCCTGGATGTTACAATGTAACGCATAATCTATAAAGTAACATTAACCTTGATAAAATAACATAGGAATAAGACATGGAATTTTGAGAAAACAATAATCACATTATATGATTTCTATAGTTTTCAATTCATTTCTTCAAAGACCATCATCATATACAAAGTCCATTACTGAACCGAGTTTACATGTTGTTCGATCCATGTATTACTAAACCGGATTTACTTGACATTCTATCCCTATATTACTGGACATGATTTACTTTCTGTTCTAGTCATTTCTATATCATGAGATATAAATCATTAGCCAACACATTATAGGGATATAAAGGTCCCTCCCATATCATAGTGAAATCATTCTTACATGTTCGAAAAAAATACAAACCATTCCTCATTGCATAACCCATGAAATAAAACTGGTTTCTTAAACATCATTAAATTATAATCTATATAACAAAATGGATTTCATAAAAATAATTCCATCATGAACACAATCAAATCAAATAAATAATAGGTATAGAAACATAAACATATTTCATATTTTATGGAAAATAATTTTTATCAAACACTTAAACTCAATTCCTGAGGAAAATATCATTTCTTCTTCAAAAACAATTTCTTTTCTCAAAATTCAAAATAATTTTAAAAGTAATTTATTTATTTGAAAATAAAATTAAAATTATAAAGAGAAAGCATCATAGAAATAATGAATTTTGAATATGTAAAAATGCATTCGTGCCATGTAAGTTAAAAAAATTCTTTACGTACACTTTCCATAAAATCCAAATTATACCTCATATAGAAAACAAAATAAAGAATAATTCTATGTCATTTAATAAAAAATTAACAAATTTGTAAATTTGACTTCTAAAAATAGTATAAAAATATAAATAAAATTATATATTTGTTATACATGTATGTGAATGATAAATATACCATAGTAAATACTTACGAATAAACAATCTCAGATAATAATGAGATTGAAAAAGTATCCCTTACCTTAGGATAGATTTCATCCATAAGTGTCTAAGACTCTTGTATAATGGGTTTAAATATATTATTAACTTTTAGCAGAATCATAATAAAATCTATGACGTCGTATATGATTCACTAATGACTTTATATTACACGTTGATTTATCATTTCCATGTTAAAGCAACATTTTGGGTAATAATTGTTCTATTTATCATACGTGTTTTGAGTTTTTATTATTGATATTAATATATACACCAAGATTTAATTACTTATATAATGTAAAACATTATTTATATATCATAAATATTCAATTTAATAGATATATAAATGAAATCTAAAACACCGTTCATGGAGATGTTAGAAAGTACGTACGTGTTAACGTTTTATATGTTTTCTTAATGAATTGAATTGAATAAAGTAAATGACATATATATATATAAATAAATCTGGTATAAATATAATTTATTATATTTAATTATTATTTATTATATATACTTTATAATCATTCTTTAATGGATAATGTGGATAATTAATTGCTTCACGACATAGAGACGGTAGGTCATACATACGCATGAGCGACGATATCTTTCACTTACTGGCTAAGTGGAATAGAATTAGATGGAATATTAATTATAAAAAGTAATTATAACATAATATTAATTATTTAAATACATTGTTATCATCATTATACCCATCCAAATTAAATACTTTTTAATAACAAGTTACACCATGGCGTGGATACGGTAAGTCGTACATATGCACGCATGTTGATATTATTATTTATAGGATGGATAAAAGGAGGTATTGGGTTATAAAATAAATATATTAACATCTAATTAGGTATAATATACAGGATTTATTACATAATTAGGTAAGCAACATAACAATATGAAGTATAAGAAGAAAAGAATTTTGAAATAGGTGATAAAACCATTACCTCTTTTTCGAGTATCACCTTTTGATTTGTACAAAAGGTATCCTTATGAAGTATTTATGCCCAAATTGTTTTCAATAAGATAAAATTAGGGAATTTGGGAGAAAATATTCGATTTTTTCAGCTCATAAAACGGATTTTAGAAGTCTTATTAAAAGAGAAGGAGGAGTTCCCTTTTATAGGAGAGGTGAGAGACACTTTAATAACCTCTTTAAATATTAATTTATTATAAATTTATTTATCATTTATAATGGTACCAAACACATTTATTTAAAATATAAGATCCATAGGAGTGGAAATACTCTCCACCAGTTGTTTTTAGTCAAGTTTATGTCACAAATATAACCTTATCTTTTATCTTTAACCCTTTATTAAAAACATTAACTCTTACCATATCTTCATGTATTTTCATAATATAGGGTCACTATAGTTACTATAAAATTACAAAAGATACTCAAGTGTATTATTAATGAAATTTATAAAATTATATAAGTCATTTGAACAAACCATATATTTTTATGGCTATACAAGTTTTCAATAAAATGTTATTTGTTTTAAAACACATTTTTTCAATTTTGTCACTATTTAGTAATTGGTTTTTGTTAAAGCCCTAAAAATGATTCATTGTAAACAATGGAATTAAATCCTTTCTTACATGTCAATGTCATCCAAAAAATATTTTATGGCATAAATAGTTTTAAATTACATTTATTTAAATATTTACGATATCATTTGTTTGAATATTTCTCTAATATGGTAATCATTTCATCATCATAGTGTCATAAATAAATTTATTTATTTAATTTATAAAATTATAAATAAGATACCATGATATAGAAAATCTTTTAATATTTCTAATTAATATTTATAGTCTATGTTATAAGTTATATAACCCTATATTAAAAAGGTTTTAGTAAAAGATACATGTTTATGTTACATTTATATTTACTTTAAATTAAATATTATAATAGTTCATTATCAAACCCAAGTGGCTCCATAGGGTCCTAAAATCGACAAAAAAATGATAATAGTAGGTTATATCCCATCCAGTGGTATTAGGACACGTGTTAGGATCGTTTTATATTATTATAATATTATTTGTTGAACGTATTAAACTGATTTACCCTTTAAACGGTGAAAATAAATATAATTACTGAATTTAATATTCATAATGTCCAAAAACAAATTATACCTATTTACACAATTTGGAACATATAATTCAAAAAATGAAATAAATTTTTCTAAATATAAAACATTGAATTGGTAGAAATTAATTGAAAATTAATTCCTATTTCCAAAACCTAAAATTTGTTTTTTAAGAAGTAAAATCTATCAAAAGATTGAAACGTATTTATAACCAATTTAAAAGTGAAATTACGTCCAATGAAAAAAATTATTAAATGATAATAAAATAATCCAATTACACATAAAAACCAAATAAAAATAAAATCAATATAAATAAATAAATTATATGGAAATTAGTTTTGAATTAAAATGTAGTATTTTTCACTGTTTATTAAATATGAATTTCAGCAGAAAAATAACAAAAATTGAATCAAGGTAAATTTTTATGTCCCTATTTCAAGGTATAATTTTAATTTTTCAAATAGAATATATTAACGTGTTAAAAGTTTATTTTTAATGGGTGTACCATCAAAATGTGGAAAACTGCATTTTTGGAAAAATACTTCTTTTATCCGAAAAGTTGAATTTGTTCTTATATCATTTCTATAAAATACATAATATGAATGTTAATTTTATTTAAAATTAAAAGATTGGTTAATAGTATTCATAATGTCTATTTTATACCCCATTAAATAATAATATTCTAATAATTTATTATTGTTTATTGAAACTTGGTATTGTGTTCAATGAAATCTATCAAAGAAGGTTACTCTTACCTGTAACCCAAGCCATGTCAGCATTGAGTGTCATGAAATATTTCCTTGGTGTTTCATATAAAAAAATCCAAACATTTTCTTTTATACATTGACCAAAATGAATACTTAGTTTTGTTTGTATCATACCCCAACTTGGTGATGCATATAACATATGATAATTCGGTTTAGTGTGAAATGAATGTTTGACATAGTGAAAATAAGATATAAATGAAAATATTAAATTTGTCGAAAAAAATAGTCCATAAAAACTCAGGCTGTTACATTATATAAATATTAAAAACCCTTTAAATAAAATAATTTGGTCAAATAAATTCATTAGATTGTTGTTACTCCATTCTAACTAAAACATGGTGTATATTTGGTAATATTTCTCAAGGGGGTAAAAACATCAAATACAATACCCTTTTCTTAATGTATAACTTCCATTAAAGCTCTTGATTCTTCTATATATAAAAATATAATAATATTAAACAATAATTTAGTAGCATTATTCATGTATAAAACCTTTTATAAACTCCATTTATAAGTATTCTTATCATGTATACTAGATAGTTATTGTCTATTTCGATTATCAATTGAGGGTAATCTTGATCCTTTTGAACAAGTTTCATAATTTAAGTGTTTTTATTCATTTGCCTCAAAAATATTATCATTGAAAGATATTAAAAGATAGTGAAATTGATTTTTTAATAATTATTTTATATTTTATATTATCATTCACATGTAGTTTTGGTCTTTTTTTAAAAAAATAACATCAAGAATGACTCTATGATTCTTAAAACATGAATGGTGGTCTATCAACGAATCAATTTAATAATAATTTTCAATTAAATAATCAAAATAAAATTGTATTTTTATTTTTTTTCATATTTTATCAGTAACTATTTTTTCATATCCATTCATTATATTATTTAATATAATTATTCATTTAGGTTGTTATACAGACCAAAAAAGAGTATATCATAATTAATTGATGGTTATGATTATGAAATAGGTTTGTTTTGGAATTATATCAGTATTTAATAATAATAATGATATTTTTTAGATAATTTTAGGCATATAATCTCATTTTAATATATTTTATTAAATAAAAAAAACTATGTTAAAATGATAAATTTTACATCATGGAGGTGATACTATGCACAACAAATGAATAATGATTTCATTTCCAGAAAAATGAGAGGAAAATATGGTAGATTATTTTTTGTATCTTGGTAATAACTATTATATTATATATTTTACATTTGTTGTTCTATTTCAATTTTATATTCATTTAAAATAACTGGGGTGAAAAAAGGATGTTGTCGCTTTGTGGAACCTGTGGTCCACAAGATACAAGAATGGGGGTTTCATTTTTATTAATTAAAAAGGGAAATTATAATTAATAGGCATTCCATAATAATGAAACAATTATAATTAAAAAGTTAAAAATGTATTTATTTCATAATTTATTTCTTAATGGTCAATAAGATTATAAATGAAGCTAGGTAAATAACATACTCATGTGGAGGACTAAAGCTTTCCCTTGGTGTAATCCTTAGAATTGGAGATCTAAATCCATTTTATATTGGACATATTATCTATTAAAATATATAGATTTAAAAAATTAGAATAATTGGTAGAGTTGTAGAAGGAAACCAAATTCCAGGAGTGGACTGATGGTATGGTGAGAGGACTCTTTTATAAGTAGTGAGAATGGTTTTTTTGTAAAAAATAAAATTAATATAAAGAGGAAACATGTTTAACTTGTAAATAAAACATAAACATAGATATTAATGGATTGTGGGATGGGATAATTTTTATTTTCCCGTGATTTTTTTTAACCCATTTTTAAAACTTTTTTTGTCCTTTAATAAAAAAATAAATTTTTTCATTTTTTTACCATGTTATGTAATTTTTAGCTAAGTAATAAAATTTAGATTCTAAAATATAAAATATAAATTAATAAATACATTTAACCAACTAATTTAAATTTGTAAATAAATTTTATCAGGTAAAAATTTAATGTTAAATGAAACGTAGTTTTACATTAGCATATATAACGTTAAAAAAGGATACTGTGATTAAGTGTATTTTTATGATTAAAATTTATATGTAGGATAAAATTATTAATTTAATTTAATTTTATATTATAAATTGGATTATTATAAAAAATATATACATCGATTTAAAATATATCCAACACAAAATATTATCAATGTAATATAATAATAAATAAAAATACCATATATGGTTTTTATTACAAAATATTTATTAAGTCCACAAAATCAAAATAATAGGTTTTATAAATTCATCATAGTATTTTAAAAATTCATTTTTTACTTATTAGAAACACATTTTATAAATTATAATGTTTATAAATTTATAAATGTTTTCTTATATAATTATAAAGTTATAGTTTTAATAAAATTGGGGTTTTAAATATTCAACTAAAAATTAATTATTTAAAAAAATTATAAAATTATTTTTAATATAATATTGATAATCAAATTCCAAAAATGATGTTTACTTCCTGAAATTAAATTTAAATAACTATTATTATTTTTCCATGTCAATTACTAATAGAATTAGTGGTTTCCTATTATATATATTATTTATATATATATTTACTTTCATTGAATAAGGAGGCTATAATACATTTAAAAAAATTAAGGGTAAATTGATCTCGTTATTATTATCAATGAATTAATAAATAAACATCTTTTTAGTTTAATGGTCAAAATCCAAAAATTATAATATAATTTTGAAACCTAACTTATTGTGTTACTAATTACTGGATTATATAATCCTATATTTTAGTCACGTAGACACTAAATATATCTGAATAATATCTAAGAATAATGCAAGCTCTAGTGGCATTCGAGGGTGGCGATTACCCAAGCATAGATCTCATGAAAATTTCAGAATGTTTGAATTTTTATCATATAGTATTTAACTTATACCAAGATTGATGATGTTCAAATTGTGATTAGTCAAATACAATCCCTTTTAAAGATACTTAATTTCTAATATCTTATTAATTAGTATTATAGGGGATACATCCACTACCAAATTCCATATTTCCCCTTTCTCATTGTAGATTTCATAATAAGGTTACTTCCAATTATACACACTAAACTAATTGTAATATTATTATCGTCAATAATTATGTTTAACATACCATAGTTTTATTTTAGTTTGTTTATCATTTATAAATAGTTATTCAAAAAAAGTTACATGATAAAATAATGTAATGAGATTTAAGGTTGTTAAAATCCATTTCCTTAAAATACCATTTAAATTTAAACCCCCTTTAATTAACATTATAAATACTTATCCATTTTATTTAAAGAAACTAAAAAATTGTAACAACTGGGACCTACTAACCACATAAACATTAAACCTTAACATGGTCATTGTTTCATGGACCACTAGGTACCACCAGTTTCTATACAAACACCCAGTCCCCTACTTGGGTCCCACCCACGTGCCCAAACAAGTCATCATATAAGTGAATAACCTCATAGGCCATCATATGTTCATTATTGTGGTATCTATCATCACTCACACTCATTTAAAATAAAATTATAAATACCTACAAAAATATTTTTAAAATAACTCAAACATTTGAAACATTGGGACTTACGGATTGCACACATGTCATTCCTTAACATTGTCATCGGGTCATGTCCCTCCCGGAAACATGAATTTCCACAGAGATATGTGGTCCCCTAATTGGGGCCTAACCATTTATGAAATGGTTCATCTGACTAATAAATTACCTCAAAAACAAACACATGTTCTTTTATGTGTTATTTTTCTTCACTCACACACATAGAGAGAAACATCTTGGAACTTAACACATTCTGATCACTACTCCCTGCCAATAATGATTTACTATGGAGTTATAAAAAGGTAGTCTCCTAAAAATAATGGTGCAGCTCATTCACTTGAGTCATTTCATTCTTTCATTTAAGACTTTATCAATATGTGGTGTTACATTCACCCCCCCCCCCCCATTTCATAAAATCCTCATTTTTAGTGCTACTAACAGCAAAAACACCCCTTCTTAGAATGGTCATCTTGTCTTGGTCTATCTGATACCACTGTTACCACTTAATACATGTGTCCCCCTATCGAGGCCCCAACCATGTCCCCAAATGAGTCATTAGACAAATGAGTATTCCCATAATCCAATACATGTTATTTCTTGTGTTGTTTTTCCTCACTCATACCACTTTATTATCAAATTATACATATGTAACCATGTTTTTAAAAATATAAAACATCATAATAATTGGGTTCCACTGATAGCACAAACATTATACCTTAACATGGTTGTTTGGTCCTCGATTTCTAAGTACGACTTATTACTCCACAGACACGTTGTCCTCTAATTGGGACCCAAAACATGCCTGAATGGGTGACCAGAATAATTAATTACGGAATAGGCCAAAAAAATGTCCATTCATGTTTTCTTTGTCCTCACTCATGCACATCCTATGAAATATCCTTGAAGGTCACTAATCTTGATCCATACTCCCAGAAAATAATCCCTAACTTTGGAGTTCAAATCGAGTAGTCTCAAAAATAGAAATTTTAACCTTGTTGAAACGAGTCATATCACGTAGTCCTTTAACCCTTTATCCTTTGGGGTTTAACTTTCAATCCCCCTAGAAACAACATCATTTTTATAGACCCTACATCTCAAAATATATAGTTCCACCACACATAAATCCATGTTCCTCCACTAATACTAAAGTAATAATTGTGACCCACTAACTACACAAACACCCACTCTAAACATGGTCGTCAGGTCCACGACCCCATGATACCACCATTTGACACACAGACACATGGACCCTATATTGTTCCCACCGATGAGAATGAATAGTTCGTTTGAATAATAATTGTCACCGCATTCCGGCACATTTTCATTCATGTTTACTTTATCCTCAACACACACACACACTATGAAAATCCCAAAAAGGTTACCCATCCTATCTATTGATTTCTAATTAAGTAGTTTCCTGCAAATATTGGTGAGCCTTGTTGACATGAGTCGTATCATTTAGTCATGTAACCATTTTTCCTTCTTAGGAGTTACATTCCCCCCCCCCCGAGAGCACAACATCATTATTGTTCACCCTACATCTAAATGCAGGCGGTGCCACCGCATTTAAAGTTGAGTTCCTTGTCTAATACCGATGAAAAAAATGATCCCCACAAACACCCAAACATAACATTTTTTTATGTCTTAGACCACAAGGCACCACTTGTTTCTATATAGATATGAGGTCCCCTACCTGGGGCCACCCATATTCTCTAATAGGTCATTTAAATAACGGATTTCCACACCTGCCAACACATCCTCTTTCTAGTATACATTGTCCTCACTCACACACACCCTTGGTACCATCCTAGATGGTCCCCATATTGATCACTACTCTTGAAAAATACTATATAACTATGGAGTTATAATAATATAGGATCCTGAAATGAATGGTCCACCTTTTTTATATGAGTCATGTCGTTTAGAAATTAACCCTTTCTCATTCTGGGGTATTATAGACATACACTTAAAATATCTTGTGACTATAAGATAGTATATTATAAATTTTTAGACTAATTAGTCATCAATAGAACCATTTTGAAATACAATTTCACTAATTATAATAATATATGGCTATAATTTCTCTAAATATAATAATATATTACTATAATTTCCTTTAGGTGTTATTAGGATGATGTAATACCATTCCATTTATTATATCGATATATTGACCCACAATTTCTCTAAGGATAACCATAACAATAGCATAAATATAATGAACTAACTTTTAATACAACAAAACCAATATATAACAATAAACATTTATTAAAGGCCACCAACCTTGAAAAAGAATCCATTTAATAACATGAATATTTTACCAACCATTATCTTCTCCAATTATGACTTGTCTTTTTAAAATCCTTATAAATTAATCTAATAACATGTCCATATAAAAATTAATAAATTCTCAAAAAAATTGAAAAAATACCATTAAATGTAACTATCTTGAAATCAAGAATAATTATGTATATACCACCTTCTATGTACACATGGAGAAACAATAAATAAAATAATAATTATTACAATGTAATGCATCATGTATTTAATCCTAATTTTAAATACTTTTATAAGAAACATCATGTGATGTAAATTTATAAAATTTATGAAAATTGTTAGAAACTAACTTTTATAAGACTGCTATAATGATTTTTTACCTATTTACCATGGATGAAAAGAGACTCATCTATGATATTGTGAAATAAAATAATCAATTTTCAAAATTGATTACCACTAAAAAGTTTTGGAAAGAGAATTTAAAATAAGATCCTAACTCAAATTGATATAATAAAACCATCATGGAACCCACCACTTGAAGGAAGTTGTTTGGGTGAAGAAAAGGATATGATGTTCATCCACCCCTGTCATGAACTTATCAACAAATTAAATACTCTATGATTTTTTAAATTTAACTAATATAGATATACCCTATATCATTATACATATTATCTGTACTTTTCAATATCATTTGAAATGATATTAATGCATTATAAGTAAGTGTTTTCCTAGATAGTCATAGTGTATTACATAAATAAATCATAATTAGTATATAATTATATTATTTTACTAATATTACATTTTTTTGTGATGGTTGTTGAACATTTAGAGGATAACATTTAAATATTTTCCAAATTCACTATCATTAACTATAAATGTTTCATAATAAAAACTATATGGGAGACCAAAAACACTAAAATTATAAGTGAATTGATGTATATTTACAAAAATTTTAATTGGATGGAATTAATAGAATGTTCTGTAATGCGGGAATAATCACATATAAGAAAAAATAGATTACTAGACGCTATATATGGAGGTTCATTCCTTTGAGATGGTTTACTGTGCTTTGCTAAGATAATTATTTATTCTCATAACGCTTCATTACTCTACTAATTTACCCTTATAGGTTATATTATATTATTGTATTTATAGATAAACCAACCCAATCATTGGGTGATTAAGTTATCTTGTGTGTACACCTCAACAGAAACTTTCCTTCATTTATTCTTAATGGTGTTCATTAAACAAAAATATATATAGACATGTGTAGTGACAATATATAGTGAAATTTATATGACCATCACTTAGTTCATGAATTATTTAAATATTACTTATAATGGTGATCTATGATTTGAGGTTACTAATGTCTTCCACTGAGTTGAATAAAAATTATTCAATCCTTATATAATTTTTAGTTATATCAGATCTTACAATAAATATATATTCTCAAAACCATGATTCAAATGAGGAAATATGTATGTCAATTTGGATATTGTATTTGTATCATATAAAATTATATAAAACATATTCTATATATTTATTTATGATAATGGATTCCATAATCAGTGATGAGGTCAAGCAATATGACATGAGACACTATAATCAGTGACATAATGCAATCGTTTGGTTTTCATTATTTTAGAGTGTATGATATTTGAAAATTTATGGAATGATAAAAATGTATCATAAATAAAAAATAGATAAACACATTATAATTACGATATATTATATATCATAAAATATGACTTCATTGGCACCGAGGGATTTTTCAAAAACCCTAATTATCTATTAAAAAGGTAAATAAATAATTTGGAATTACACTAATTATAATATATGATATATCCAAAAATAATAACATTATGAATATTTTAATTTTTAATATATTTAATAATGAACGGAATTATATATTTTATAATTTTTATAAAAAAATGAAAAAATTACTTCGGTATATTTATTTAATTTATAGTGTGTATAGATTAATAAATTAAAAAAACCAATAATTAATTATCATTTGTATATATAATATTTAGTAAATAATTGTCTATAATATTTATCATTATTATTAAATAACTTTTTTTTAAAATATTTAACATAAAAATTATATGAAAATGTTTATAAATAAATTATAATTATAGTTTATAAAGTTCTTATAACACAAAAAAATATAAAGGAGTTTATATTTTAATTATAAACTTTTAAAAATACGTTGTTTAAAATATTCAGACAATGTTAAATTATATGATGAAATTATTTAAACCATATCAAAATGAATTTTGATAATTTATATGATAAAGAATTCCATAATATTAAAAATTTGATATTATGAATGTTTTCATATGATATATTTAGTTTATATATATCATGTTTTCTTTTTAGATATGTTATATTAAACTAAAATGTCTTTTATGTGTAAATATAAATGAGTTTATGTTGGAAATTAACATAAATAAATATGTTTCATTTATTATGGATTTTTTATAGCTCAAAAAAAATTATAAAGCGTTTATAATTTTGTGAATAATTTTTTATTTATAAATTAATATCTCAGGTTTACAATTATGAATTATTAATTTAGTTTGATTAATAAAAAATATATTCTGGGTTATAATTGTTATATTATGAATTATTTTATTCTTTATCTTAAAGAGATTAATTAATTTAATAAATTATCGTGCATTCATATAAGAAGTTCATGATACGTATAATGAATGATTATGTTCTATTTTAACTTAACTCTATTTTGTTATTGAGATATTTAAGGATTTTCAGATCAAAATTATTATAATATATTGATTTGGTAGAAAGGACAGAGATTCTATACTAAATCAGTAAAATCATGCATACCAGTAAATGGAAGAACATGTGGTAAGATGGTGGGATTTAATCTCCTAAAAAATAATATGTATTATTTTTCTTATAATTAAAATCCATTTCATGTCCATGATCATATAACTAGGTATGATCTACCATAGCAGGGTACCCCTGGATTTTCTTCTGCAAGGAAACAATGTAACGAGGAGTTCATAAGATTTTTGTTCCCCATTTTTTGTGTTTTCTATTGATTTATAATTTACTAGGAATCCATTAGGAAGGATAAAAATAATTGTGTTATGTTTATCTAAATCATAAATAGGGAAAAAATTCTCTCAACTATCTAAGACTCAATTATTATATAATTAGCATGATGTACTCCATAAATAATTACGTGATGAGGGGATACCAATGTAGACTAATTGATTAGTAAAATATAGATCATGGACCTCTAATTGGTATAATGAAATTTTTTATATGAAATAATTTTAATGGGAAAACATTTAAATAAATAAATTATAAATTGATTCTCAAATAAGATATTTCTACATTCTTTAATTTGTGATTTCGACTTTTTGACAACATATGGTAAAATATTTGGATATATTGTGATGATAAACTCGAAATATGAGAATGAATCATTCTCTTTTCTAGAAGATGAGAAAATAATATAAGATATTTAATTTTCATTGATTCTTTTAGTAAAAAAAATTATTCATGTAAGGAGTATATTCTAATATAAATTCAAAATATTTGAAATCAAATATCCAATATTATGAACTTAATTAGGAAGACTTCCACAAATTACTCAAGTCTTTTCTAAATCAAGGAGTCGTTTTGACTAAGTTATGGGAATGAATACAACATTGAGAGAACCTAAGTAAATGGGTCTATATCTATTAAGTAGGTCAATGAAACCATTAAAAATACTGGATTCTGAATTTAGAACATCTCGAAAGTTATGCTGAGAAGATATTGACGAATATTTGTAGAAATTATCATTATGTCAATTCAAAAGTAAAATCCAAAGAATCTCATATGAGAGAAGTAATTGATCTCATTGTTGGATGGTCTACATTAATTGGAATCATTTTATATTATTTCAATGTATTTGAGTATGATGAAATAAATGATGCATAAGAAAATGGTCCAAATCATGAAATAAGTTTCACATTGAAAACTAGATTAGTGTATTGTGAATAAATATTCAGATGATTTATAAAGTCCATCATATGGAATATAATATTTCTTCAAAAAATTTAGAAATAATTATGAGAATGTTTTTTTCAAAAAAGTTATTTCATGAATCTTTTTATGTAAATGTATATAGGAAAAAATAGTTATGTTTGAAATTTCTTGAAGGAGAAAAGTAAATAAATAAATTGAATACGTATAAACTTATAACTAAATTAATTGAAGAATAATGTAGAATAAAATTTATACAATTAACAGTTATGAAAAATAATGTAGTAGGCAGTGTTTTTTGATAAGCTAGTGTTTTGATAGTATAATGTTTTGATGTTACATGATGGTTTTATTCATTTATATATACTAGAATCCTAAATCAAATAGAACCTAGAGTGACAGAAATAAAAAACAAATGGTGGTTTTTGAGATAAAATTTCTCAAAATTTTACTATTTCTATGTTGTTTATAAGAAGTTATGCAAACCATTTTGTTTGTTGAGTGACTTCTACAAATCACTAGGTTCCAAAAAGTCAAAGTTTCTACAAGATTCTATTTTATATGATGGTTCTATTGCATAAAATATGTGTATTGGCGATGGTTCATACAAATAATCTTACAAGAACACAATTTCAAAAAAGTGGAATGATATTGGTATGTTGTGTGAAATTGAAATATTTTTTCAAATTTTAAGATCCATGAAATCGATTAGTTCTAGGAATGTTGAGATGAACAATTAAAATAGAAGAACATTATATTGAATATATCATATCGTCAATTAGAAGATAAGGATGAATTTCAGACAACAATGTCATAGCCAATCCGCAAGGGTAGTGTTGCAACAATCCATAAGAAACTAATAAACTTAGTTGTCATTATATAGTATTATATATTGTACAGGTCCTTAGGAATATATACCACCCAATTTTATCTCAAAAAACACCGATTCATGGAATTACACCAAAATCGTACAAAAAACACTATTTTCATAAATAACCCGAATTATGTATCAAAAATATCCCTTAGTAATTACCTCCAACCACATAACATATAACACCCTCATTCAACATTACACTGAACTACATATCAAAAAAAATTATTAATTTGAATCGTACCAAACTACATAAAAAAAATACTAATTTTAACAACACACATGTCTTTGTTAACCCAAAACCCCCCCCCCCAAACCCAAACACATAGTAACATACTCCCATGTTGGCATTCAATAGAATAGTTTCTAATAATTAGATAAAGGATGGACTTACACCGACCCACATAACAAGTATCTCCATCATAAAACATACCATTCATTCATTATCATAAAATAATTATCAACTCATACAATTCAAAGAGGATAACAAGAAATGGAATATAAAAAAATATATCTTCCTATGAATAACATGTCTTGGAAATTAATCCATACCTATTCCACACATTATATTACGTTATCTACTCACACAAAACCCTTTTCTCATCTTTCCAATTATCATTCAAGTCTTCTCTCATTACAACCCTTTATAATAAATATTTTGTTAGTTAAGAAAGAATCTTGGTAGACTAGTGTGGTCCACTCAGTTATAATTATTCCTATGAAACCCCTTGAAATTTTTTTCATCCCCATTACCATCTCATTATAACCTTGAATGTTCCCATAAATGATAATGTTATCATGTAAAACTCAGAAATACTACTTATAGCACAACCACGTACCTTTTTTCAATTTTCCTGAATAAACATACTTTTTGATTAGTGGGAACCTCATAGTAATATATACAAAATTTCTAAACCAAAAAAAATTAACATCATAAAGGGATAAAATTTCACCCTAAAACATCAAAAATCAAATTCAAAAATCCAATTCAAGAAACAGGACACCTCGCCATTACCTCAGGACATGATCCACCTCGATCCATGCCCACTGAAATGAAATCAACACATCAACGTTATCTCGTGACTGAAAATCAGAAACCACCATAAAAAAACATAATTTCCATTGTATAAATCTAAAATCCATAAGAATATAATGGGGACCATCGAATTGAACTGAATACCAAAATTAAAAACTCCACAAATCAACTCACCTTCGTCATCTCTATCAACACCAATTTCTGGAACCACCCAGAAGTAAAACATTACAACCCATATGACTAATGATAATTATTATTAACCACCTACCATGTCTTAAAACATCCCTTCCCATTAATTATTGTGAAACGATACAAACTCAAAAAGATGATATTAAAAATAATGTTAAAACCCTAAATAAGTGTAGAAAATAAAATTAAAAATAAACTAGTTAGATGCACTAATATTATATAGCATGGTATTTTATTCATACCTTTATAAATCTACAGGTATTGATCACATGTTATTCTGATCATGAACAAGGGATATCCAACCATAGATAAAGAAAAAGTTCAATACGAAAAAAGGGGTTGGATGTGTTCCTACTAAAAAATTGTTAAAATACCTTATTATAATAAATAATATTTCAATTTTTTTAACTAAAAGTTAAAAATTAAATTTTTTTTAATATTGCAACGGGACCACAACGGTCCAAGTGAAACTCCTCCATATTGGTTCAGTACATAGTATGACCCTTCCATTTCAAATCACAATTCGCACTTATAGAAAATCTTAATGAAATAATTAATAGTGGGTTACAGAGTGATCAATACATTCCTGGAACACACAACCCTATTTTACTAGGTCATAACTCCTACTCTAAAACATAATCATATAAATCCCCTTTCTATGCATCAATTATTTATATCATGGCATGTGATTCAAATTGTGGTAAAATTATAGCTCGAACCATGGACAACGTATAAAATATAGACCCCAACTTCTTATAACAACTGTAACATCAAAAAAGAAACTACATACACATTGTTTTGGAAAAAAATTAATCAATATTAACCTTATGATGTGTGGTTATTTAACCAATCCCCACCATGTTGATTCACATCCCTATGGATCATCATCAGGTGTTCTTTGTAGAGAGCTTTGGCCACAACACTCACATATCGTCATTATACTTCAATTTATCCCATGGAAAAAATTATTCATCCACTAAACACATAACCAAGGTACTAAATTAATTTATAAAATCCTTTTACTTATGTATTCTAAAAAAATTTCATTCCACGAATTAATCATTATCCACTAAATCGCCATCATCAAAATTGATCACAGGTGAAGGATCATTGTCAAATCTCTTAAGCTCATATATGAGGAATATGGTTCATCTCACCCAAGATATTTTAAAGGGTAATAATGAATATTTTAATGTACAATCATTATTATTAACATCAAATATTCCGATAATCCAAGCCCCCAGCATCATAAACCACTAAATCAATCAATGTCCAAAATAAGGTGGCAAATTCAAGAAAACTTGGTTTGCTGTCTTTTTTTTTGTTGAATGGTGATGAAGTCTTGTATAAGATCATTTCAATCAAGAAGTTGATCAAAAAACTTTTCAATAAATTATATATACTTTTTTTCTATAAACGACAATATCAATTAATATAAGACTCCCTTTTCTCTAACTAGAATAGAAGTTACAGGAACGACCTTCAATAAAAGGAATTGATAGGTTTTTAGTTAATATTCACTTAATAACAATTATTATTGGTAAACTCATAGAGTAAAAATGATTCTCACAATACTCGGTAATATCTACAGAACATGATCATATCATGTCATAAAACATTTTTATTGGATTATGGGACTTCACAACAGTTTTAGGATTTTATTTATTTCCAAAATATACTTGTATATCTAACACTTTAATCAATATTTAAATGAATCGTAAAATAAATTAGACGTCTCAGTTAGGAATGATAATCTTAGGCTAACAAAGAATATTTATTATATATTAAACAAATTAATTCACTAACTCATTAACTTAATAGAACTCTCTAAATGGATGACAATATTTCACATTCATTAACAAAAATATAATTAATGAGGCCACAACATTTCCTTTAGGTGACCAAAAAACCAACACTGAAATCCATAATCACATAATATAATTTCAGTTATGTAATGGTTAGATGTTAATGAATTCTTATAGTTTACTAATTCCTTGATTTCACCCACTTATAGACAAAGAATAATGAACTTCATTATGAAACTTCATTCATTATCATAAGACATAAATACTATATGTGAATTTTCTTATATATCATGGTAAATCCAAACTAAAAAACAATCTAAATTTGTGAGAATCCTATGTTAACATCTTCTTTGTTCATAGATACATATAAAACCTACCTTGAAATTATAAGGTTCAGTCCTCATACTAAGATGAATTTAGTTATAAATCCCCATTATAAATACTTTCTCTCCTAACTCATAAATCCATGTTGGAGAGGTAAATCTCCTTCACCATCTGGAGTGTTGAGGTGATCTTTGTTAGAGGTGTGAATGTATCCCTATCTTTAAAATTTTATAAATTAATTTTTTTTCTGATTTAAGGGACTTGTTAGGTACCACATGATACTAGGATTATGATCCACTCTTTCAATAGTCTATTTCACTAGGAATCATCCATGACATTTCCCTTTCAATAGATATTATCCTTCTTGAATTTGATGAACTTGAGGCGGCTAACACACCCCCACTATCAATGGTTGTAATTAAACTAATAAAATATATATTACAAGTTATTTTAGAAGGTATATAATAGAAACCTAAAACCCAATAGGTGGTGACATAATAATGTTAGCATGTATACTACCACAACCAATTTTTGGTTATGTATCGGTTGGTTTCTCTCATGAAAGCTTAGTTATGTATACCATTATGTGTCCACTAACTTATCTTGTATCATAACTAGTCAGATATTATTCCTTGAAACCTCACAATACAATATATATATTTTTTAATTGTATTATCTATGATTAAAATTGGTAAAAATCATAACCAACTCTTTAGGCATTTATGGTTCTCTCATAAATATAAGACAATATATACTACAGCCCATTTTTAGTCAAGGTCATCATTAGCACTTATAATTTGTATTATTCCTAATGAAATATCCAATAGTATCCTTAAAAACTGGGAATCTATGGATCTTAAAAGCACTCTTAGGTCACTCACATGAAATCATATTCTCAATATTCTTAGGTTGCATGAATATATGAGCCTATAATATTAAATGTATTATGAATCCAAAATATCTAATATGGAAATGAACCTTCATATATTGAAATATTTTTCATTAATCCATATTGTGATCAACACAATATTCAAATGTTGAGAAATATCTTTACTCTATTTGGAATATACTCAAATATCATCAATACATATGACCATAATTAAATCCAAAAAAGGAATGAATTTTATATTCATATTCAATTGACATAAACAATGCATTCATCAAACCAAACAATATATAGAGATACTCATATAGGTATTTAATTCACTTAAAATTAATTTCAGTAATATCTAATAGCCTCACTTGAACATAATTATTTCTTAATCTCAAGAATATTATAGAGAAGAACATAAATCAACTGGGTTTAAAAATTCATTCATTTATATGTATGATTTGATACCATTTCATGATTTTAATCTAGTTTAAACCTTGGTAATTAACATATAAATCCAGGGAAAAATCGCCCTTCTTGGTTAATAAAATAGGATCATATCCTACTGATATTCTTAGTTAAATGATTCTCATAGTCTCAGGGTCCCTAAGTGAGACCTTAATCTATCTCTTCTTTATAGTAGACATCTAGTACAAATTAACTGATATGGTATTTGTACCAAGGGGTGGGTCAATCAAAAACTACACCTCTTACTTGTGTATAAAACATATGAATTCTTTAAGAAAAAAATTCTAGAATTGATCCAAAAGACATGTAAAGGCATGTTTTAATTTCTCATCATCTCCCAAAATATTTCTAGAAACCTGGGAAAATATCATCTTCATTTATCAGTTGTTATTTCTTTAATGTATGACCTACTAATCATACCCTCTAAATGGTATAGAGGTCACACATAATAGTTGTAAAATATAATCATTGATGATCGAAATCGATGTGTACTAAATATCAGGTAAATTAATCCATCTCAATAATCATATTGATGTTTTGAATCTCAAATATAATTAAACTCTATAGAATATTATATCCACTAAACAAGATATTCCACTCATAACATCTATGAGTACCTTCGTATCACACCTTAAATATTATATTGATATAAATCACAACATATATATACTCTAAGGTTATCCCTAAAACAATACTAAAATAACAGGAAACTAATGAGTATGATGAACCAATATCAAAATATATATATTAAGGTCGATTTCACAAGAATCATGGATCAAACAATTTATTTCCTAATTACATGATCAATGTGACTAGGCTTGATAGTGAGAGTCGTCATTGATCTCTTAAACTATTCCATTATAGCCTGATTCCCCTAAAGAGTATTGACCTACAGAAATTGTTTCCTATAACCTAGAAACCACATCTTCTTAAATAGTCTAAACGATAAGATGAGCCTCCAGATATTACTCTATAGTAGATATCACCAATTTGTGATAGATCCCATTGTTTTCCAAAAAATTATCTCACTAGTAGAATCAATATCATTCATACAAACTGATATAAGTGCCCCATATACCCACATATATAATGAACTATAGGTTTTTTGGGGGACTAAGAATAGATATGGATAATCCTAATACATTGCTAACACTAGATAGAACCTAATTCTTAATATTAGGGAGATGAACTACAATTGATTCTACCCTAACTAAGGACACCCTTATGAGAACCATAGATCCTTTAATTTCCGATATATGAATACTAGTAATTGATCCCAATAGAATAATATTAATACATGTACCACATACCATCAATAAAAAAAATCATCTATGAGGAATGGATTTAGAAAATAAATAAATCAAATATCTGGTAATAAATAATCACTCGAACTGAAACTATGTTTTTCAACCCATCATCAATGGATCTGAACCTGGATAACTAGTTCTCAACCAAAACCAATGTAAAATAAAGATGCATGGTGAAATGAACTTTCTAATAAATGTCTAAAATATCCCTTTATGTAGGATGTATAAAATAATGGATTTTATCTAAAATCAATGTCCCAATAATGAAATTCATATAAAAATGGACCAAGAAATATTTCTAGGATAACCCTATATACAAGTCTAACTATACCAGCACAACTCACCAATTCTTATCTGGTTATCTTAACATATATGATGTTTTTTTATTTTAGATATCTCTAGTGTGAGAACCTATTATTTAATAAATTATATATTTAAGGATAATATAATGTGAAATCATAGTTTATTGTAATCTTATTATGGATAAAAGGTACTACTAAAATTTAATTAAGTACCTAAGGACTGAAGTTGTCTATTTGAAAAATTTGAGTTAAATCTGGGATCATGATCAAATATTATTGGTATAGGGACACCATGTACTCTAACCATATATTTAATGTAAAGTCTATAAATATGATTAAAATATATACTATCTCAAATAGTAACATAATTCATATATTTAGTCAATAAATTAATAAAAACTCAAATCTCATTATTACCTATAGTTTTCTTTTGTTATCCCATGATAAGGTCTATGAATATTCCATCTCATTTCAATTCAAACACTTGAAAATGATAAGGAATCTCATTTTCTAGTTTCCACTCAACTTTATCCTTTTGACGAGTCAAAAAGTTATTAGTAATATCCAAAATATATTTCTTCATTACACCCCACTAATAATATTTCTGAAGGTATCTATACATTTTAGTGATGTTGAGATGAACCAAAAAGGGAGATCTATGAGCTTAACTAAACAATTAATTCTTTTACTAAGAATCACTTACCACATTCAACATATTTAAAAATAAAATAAAACCTTCTTAATAAATGTTAAATCTATACAACATAACCTTCTTGACATATTCTAACATTTATTAAAAATCATTATCTTCTTTTTGAGCATCCTTCATTCTCTTTTACAAAAATCACTACACTATCACCTAAACCAAAAGAGAGGGAGTTCATATATTAAAATTTTGTAATATTAAATTAATTAAATAATTAACAAAAGTATCAAGTTAAATATTTAACATGGTTCACGATGTATTATCTTTATTATCAAAGAATTTGTTATATTTTATGTCATTCCTGGATGATAGTGAATCATTAAATCATAATCTTTTATCATTTCCAACCATCATCTCTCCATCCTTTTAAACTATTTTTGAGAGAATGTAGAGTTTATAAATTTATGGTTAGTATAAATTTCACATTTTACTAAATATAAAATAAGGATATAAATTTTTAAAGTAAAAATAATTTTTACAATCTCAAGATCTTGTGTGAGTAATTCTTCTTATGGTTTTTCAATTTAAATAATGTATATTTAATCCATTGATCATATTCGTTAATAAACAACCATAAACCATAAAAAACATCTACATATACCATATTCCCTATTTATTTTTGGAAAATATGACACATGACCAATAACTAGTATTCTATTTAATTTATAGAAACATTCATCGCACTCTTTTTTTGAAGTGAATTAACATCATTTCATTTTAACTTAGTTAGTGTTATAAATTATTGAGAATGGATATCAAAAAAACATCACTAGTAACATATTAGTCCAAGAAAAAATTTAATATAAATGACATTTACATAATTTTTCCACTATTCCTCTTCTATTGTTTTAGTAAGATCAATTAGTATTCTATATTTAGGAAAAATATTCTAAAGGAATGAAATCTATTTTCATGATAAATTACATTTATTAATTTAATGTATAACATAAATTAATTAAATTTCCATAAAAATTAAATTTATATTTCTCATTTCCTAAAAAACATTAGAATAAACTCGAACATCTTCTATGAAAACCATGACACATTTATCCAAATTCTCATGGAAAACTCTTTTCATAAGATTCATAAATATAGCAGGTTCATTTTCCATCCCCAAGGGTATAACTAGAATCATATAATGTTTATACCAAGTATGAAATTTTAACCTCAATATATATAGTGTATTAATATTTAGAAGGTGATAACCATATTTGAGATAAATTATTAGAATATACTAACCTTTATGGATATAATCGAACTTGTTAAAAATATGATGTCATTGATACTTGTTCTTAAAATTATTTTATTTTCTTCCCTATAAAAAATGAAAAGACTTAGTGAAATATCTATATTTTTTATAAAAGAAACTAGATCAACATAATTTTATGTGATATAATGAATGTAAACCATTTTAACAAATAGATGTAACAATTCTTGATTTACAAAAGAACTATTAAAACAATTTGATATGGGGTTTTTAATTATTTTAGAATATTGTGATATGTAAAATATAAATTAAAACTATTAATTAATAATTACCCAATACAAATTATTAATAAATAAATCCTTATATTTATTTCCTATTGGCACATCACCAATTCCAATAGTTTCTATATTTTTTACAATATGTGAAAGATAAATTTTACTCCCATATTCAATAAATTTTTCAGATTCTTAAAAATCTATTAGAGTTATTCATTTCTTATTATATTCAAATTGAAACACATTCTAAAAATTAAAATACGCATCTCAAAAATTTATATTTCCGTGATAAACTGAAATCCAATTCATATCCGTAATAGAATCAAACTCTACCTTGGTAATAAAAACATTGGTTTAATGAAAAATGATACTTCAAATGATAACAATATGATATCTATGAATTATTATTTTCTTAATAAAACCCTAACTATATTTTCAAAAATATATAAGTTCATTTCTCTATATGGTATTTCCAATATACTTTTAAATTTCTCAAAAATAATAGAATGAGTTGATCCCTTATAAAATAATACATTTTAAAAATATGAATAAATGAGTAATATAAATGTCACAAATTTTTTGGAGGGTCCAATATCTACACTATTTAATGAAAAATAAATTTCCACACATTTGTTATTTTGGAATTTATTATTCACAACATGGGTAACTAACATCAAACATACATTATCATAATAAATTAACCTATGGAAATTGAAACATCTCAATGTAATAACAGTATTTTTTTCTCATTACAAGTATGATCAAAACTATTTTTATTATAGTCATGAGATAAATAACTTATCTTAATTCTTCAATAACACCCTCCTAGACCTATAATATATTCTATAAAATATATTTTACTGTATTGAGAACATATGGAGGACTTACCTCTGGATTTCATGGTTGACTTATTCTTAATTTTTTTCCAAAAAAAAACCACTTCATGCACTTTTTTCTCGAAAAGTATATATGTTCAAGAAAACTGTATCTCCAAATTTTCATCAGATTAAATAATTACACCATAAATCTTAAATTAATGAGAGTCCAATTATATTTATAAAATTGGTTTCATACCCTAAAAAATATATCAATATTTTTCTCATTTTTTAAATTAAATTTGGTGTATAACTGGAAATCCTATAAATTTTTTCTTCACAAGTGGAAACTGATTCATCTTTATAATGATTCAAATCTAAAAAAATACATTCTATTATATGTCAAATAACACTACAAAATTAATTCTCAAAAAATCATTAAATATTGTAAAATCCATGTCATCAATCACATTATATTCAATAATATTCCAAATTGGAGGCCACCATCTATCTATTTCACCATTAAAATTATAATTATAAATATTTACCTTTTGGATTTTTCATGAATCCCAAAATTTCAAAATATGTTCCCAATTATATTAGCCCATTATTTAGAATTCATCATGTCTGAATATCCACCAAAATTTTGTGGGTGTTATTTCAAGAAACTCTCCATTATAGACATGTTCTGATGTAGAGGATGTGGTAACTCTCTTTCATGGGTTTCACAATTAATATATTTCTGGAACTAAGTAGAAACTAAAAAAATACCTTATTATAATCATTCCAGTTTAATAATTTTAATTTTTCTTATCCCCATACTAATCTACTTCTTTAGAAACCATATTTCCTTTATAGTAAACTATTTTGAACAAATATACATTAGCTGATGAAACATGGAAATATTAAAAATATATATCATGATTATATATCCATAAATTAGAATCTGAAAGTGCCTTTTAGCATCACCTTAACCTTTAAAAATTATCAAAAACATTTATTTGATACCAAATGAAACACCTTCTATAATAAACAATCTATAATTACAATATTTTTAACAAGGTTTTCACTTGATTACACGTTCAGAATATTTTTGTTTATTTTTTTAAATAATTAGGAACATTGTTGTTTAAAAATGTAGAAACATTAACATAGAATACATATTTCAAAAAATTAATCATCATGTTTATATGCATATTTAATTCAAGACACATTATCTTCATTTAAAACAAATCACACTAGAAAAAGATTGACCATGATTTGATTTGTACTCATTCATAATTCCCGTGAAATTTTTTTAAAATTATATATGGGAAAAAAATCTTACTATGTTATTTTAAATTAAATGAATCATGTTAATATTATGAAAACATGAATTCCCATGAATATTATGTCCTTTCACATTAAAACTATGAGCACAAAAACAAAAAATATCCATAATATAAAATCAACCTCTACTTAATAAAATCCTTTGAAACACATTATCATGAATAGTAATACTATGAATTAAACCGGATGGACCTATAAATTCATAAAAACATTTATTTTAAAAATTAACCATTCACCTTTAAAAGTTCACATGATTTTCCTTTCTCATGAAAACAAAATATTAAAATAAAAATACCTGAGAATGTATAAAACACAAATCTTGTAGCATCATAATCATAACTCATGTTCACTCATGTTTAAAACATGTTAAACCAATTTATGACGATTTAATTATATTGCAGTAACCCACCCAGTTCTATCGCTTTTTTTTATCTTAAAAGACTAATACACCACCAATTTTACTAGAGAGATATATTAGGCTCTCCTATCATGATGATCAATATCTAGCTTGGGAATTTTCAACTATAATTACCTGGTAAAAAATCATAAAGGTAAATATTATAGTATTTAATTTTTTCATCTAAATTCACTTGAAAACAACATTGGACCTATATGAATGTCATTTTCCATTTTTATATAAGAATAATGAGAAACATATTATTCTTATAAAAACTATTAAAAATGAAACATAATCTAATGAGATGGAATAGGATATATTTCAAATAAACATGTAAAATATTATATAAATCTCTATAATAAATAATTTAAAATATTGTGAGAAAAGGTAGGTAACTCAAGAAATGGTGAAAACATTATTTTTCACTTTTGTAAATAAAGTCACATTGAATTATATAGAAAAAATAACGTAACATTTTCGATATTTTTTAAATGAAATTTTAAATAATTTTAATGTTTAAATAAGAATGTTATTAAATATATTAATGAAAATTAATATATAATATAAGAATATTTAATGTAAAACATTAAAACAACTTATTAAATAATATTCCATACCTTAAGTCTTTTAGGGGTTTATACATTATCTAAATCCTAAATAGTGAAATTATAAACAAAATAAATTGGTTAAGAAAAAATATTATGTTCATTAAATTATCTTTATTCCTTTGTTTTCATTTACTACATTATTTTATTTTATTTTTAAATCAGTTGAGTTGACATCATACATTTATAGGTTATTTAGTATATAATTTTTAAAACTAAAATAAAAAGTTAATCATGATCAAGGGGTTATGGTTTTAAAATATTAGTTATGTAATAATTACTATATGTATGTCTTAAATAATCTTTTAAAACACAACCATGTATGGTGGTCATGAAATAAGAAACACATCATTTCATGGAGGTGGTGGTCCATACATACACATGAGTGAAATTATCATTTTCCAACCGATGGGGGAGTAAGAGCATAAGTATTATATCATCATCAAAGAATAATAATTATTTCATAAATAAAATACATATTTACAGTATCCATAATTTTTAAAAAACATATAAGTTATTGATGAGAAATGAAACATATCGATTCAACGATGTGGTAGTCCACACATACGCATGAGTAAAGTTTCTATTTATCGTATGATGGAAAGGTGGTATAAAATAGTTATTTTGTCAATATAATAACATTTCAGTATTTTGAAGATATTAATTTAATTATTTAATAATGTTTTAATATATGTTTTAGGTGATATAAGAAGAAGTAAACTTGAAATAATTTGTCTAGGATTTATACCTCATCCTTGGATGACCAATTTGACTTAATCATTAAGCCTTCTAGGATGGGTATTATGAGATTACAAAGACATAGAGGACTTGGGTAAGACATTTTGGGATATTTATGGGTAAATATTGTTTGATATATTTTCTTTATGTTGTTGGATTAGTGACCGGAGGAGGTTCTCTTTTATAAGTGAAAAGAGTGGATCTTTTGTTAGTACTTAAAACGTTTAAATATAATATAAATTATTTATCACAGTAAATGGTAAGAAAAATATAAATTTTATATTTTAAAGATATTAAGGTCAAAATAAACTCTTAAATTTTATTTAATAAAGATTTTAATTATATATTTAAGCATTGTATATTTATTTTAACCCTTTTAATCTATTATATCAATAATCGAGGTGGAAATATTTACCCTTGGTGATTAATTAATATGGCCCAATATAAAAGGTAGATCATTACCAAATTTAAACATTTATTTTCCAAAAATTAAAAATACATTATTTGATTTAATTTATAAGGGTTTTTGTAATTACTTCTAAAATGAGTATGAAAAAATTCATGAAAACTAACATTTAAAAAACACCAGTTTTAAGAATAAAAATGATTTTACAATAAAATTATGGATATAATTTATTCTCATAATCCTAATTGGACTGTAATTAAAAAATTAAATTTTGATGAAAATTCTATCATGTCAAAATATAGTGGAATATTCTAACCACACTATTAAATGAAAACATCAAACATATTTTTAATTAATGTATAATATAACCTAAGGTACATAAAATGTCAATCATGGCTTTCCAAATTTATGGAAAAAATTTCAATTGCATATTTTACTCCTAAAAACATATTTGGTCTATAAATTTTTTTTATTAATCATTAATTTAATATTAAAACAGGATAATATAGTTAAAGTTATAGTATTTGTAAAAATTCTATTTTTCAAAATTCATTAAAAATATGACCATTTCAAAAAAATACAAAAATCGCCCTATAGAAAGTTTAATATTATTAACCCAATGAATAATTTTTTTTATTAATTTCAAATTCAAAAATAAATAATTTTCGATTTTAATGAAGTCTGTATAATACATATAAAAAAATTTAATTAAAATCATTTCCATTTTTACAAATTATATAGACTTAGTTTCAAAACTATGATGAATATGAATCAATAAAATAAATAATTATAAATAATAGGATTTATTTATTTAAGATTATATGGGTTTCCACATAAATCTTGCATTACCATTTCATCATAGATATTAAATTATTCTAATTTAAATATTAAAATATCTTATAATTAAATAAAATTTAGAGAAAAATTTCATCAATATTAAAAATGTTCTAACATAGAGTTATTTATATAGAAAATTCATGAACTATGATAAAACTTAAAATTTTATTAATTGTAATTGAATTATTTAATATCCAATATTTTTCATAAAATTTTATATAAATAATTTTAGTGATCCTTCATCGACTATTCTAAGAAATTTAAAGTGATCAAAAAACTTCAATTATAACTGATATAATCAAAAATATTTATAAAAGTGTAGGTAGTTTTTATAAAAAAAATATGCATCTATTATCAAATTTAAAATTTATTTGACTCATTAAGTGTATATTTTTGGTAATTTAAATGTTCTACTTATATTGATATATATATATATATTCAAATAATTTTTTTACTTATATTAATGATTTTAATGTTAAGGAGAAAACTCTTCAGAGATAGTGGTCAATCAATGATTGATGTTTATCAACCCATCTAAGAATCATCAACATTTCCTTCTGATTCCACATATAATATATTTAACATGCCCTCTATCTCGATCATTATGGCATATGGAATGCTCTCTATCTCACTCTATATGACATTTGGTGTCTGCTCTAGCTCCCTCTAAATAGCATATTCCATGTCGTGTGTCTCCCTCTAACAAAATTACAATCCCCTCTAGGTCCATCCCAATGGAATCTAGGATGTTGTAAATATTCCACCAGATAATATCTTGGTTTCCTTCTACATCCCTCTATATGGAATCTAGAATGAACTTTGTCTACCTTCAAGTAAAATTTGTTTAATTTACAACTAATACAACTATACAGTAGTTTCTGTGGTAATATCTTAGGATGTATATGTTATATTTATGAATTGAGGTAAAAATTGGTATTTTTATTAACCTCATATAGATATTAGTGGGTTACTATTATATGTATGAGTTTTAATTTGAATAAAATTACTTCATTTTTATACTTTTAAAATCCAATATTTTTCTAAAACATCAATTATTGTTTCTTGAGTGTTGAGTGAGTCTAGTATTGATTAGTAGTAGTATTTTTATTTTGGTAAAGATTTGGATTTTCTCCCAATAGAATAATGTTTTGTATGATTGGTAAATATGTGGTGGTGATTCTATAGTATGAGGTTTTTTCACAAATTGGGGATTTGAGTTATGAGATTTCTATACCATGCACCCTCAATTTGGATGATTTTCCAACGAATAACTCTATTTTTTAATGATATGCAATGTCATGAGAGTTAATTTGAAAATTCAAAACCATGTCTATCAAATAAAAAACATATATATATATATATATATTTATTACTCACATATTTCATTTTATATTTTTATGTTTTGTCATGAAGAATGTATCTCACGTTGAGATGACCTAAATATAGAATTTAATTGTTCTATATTTTTAGTATTCATTTAACCATAGTGTTTGGGATACACTGAGGTTTTGGTCTATAGTTGGTCTAGAAAAAGAATACATTCATTAATCACGTCATGATCCCTAGGTGTATGAAGATTATTATATGACATCGCTATCCAGATTGTGAACCACATTATTTAAATCCATGAATTTAAAATTAGTAATGATGTGTTTAGATATTCACATGATGTGTATATATCATGATCTTTATATTTTGGATCATTGTGGCATGAAAAAACAATCATTTAACTACATTTTTTGTTATAGGGTTTTTTATAAATTTAAATTGCCTCATGAATTCATTATATTATTTACTTCTCTTATCTAACCTTGGGTGGTTATAGGTTCATTCTAGGAAATACTTTCACCTTGTGATTAATCATTTTTCTTACTTTATGAATATTTTTGAACTATATATTAATTCTACTTTAAAGGAGACGATATGTTCGATAGAGTACCTTTTACGCAACAACGGGTTTCTTTTAAATCATACATTACAGACTAATAATATAATATTATTCTTTTAAATGGTAGTTGACACCTAGCTGTTGTAATGGTGGTAATGAACATAACAAACTACCAAATTATTATATATGTTTGTTAAAAAAAATTACATTTATCCAATAAAACATAGGGTCTTAAAATGTGAATGAATCTAATTTTAAACAAAATTTACTTTAAAAGGTTGATTGACCACCTTTTAATGGAAAACCCTCTTTAAATCTAGTTTTGGAGACATTTATATGTTCCATTTGAAAAAATAAAATTCTTCTTTAGAATCAGGACATCAAATTTTACTTTGGGAAAAATTTTGTTGTTTTTCTGATAAAATTCATTTTTTTATGAGAAGTGAAAAATACTTTATTTTAATTCAAATGTGCATTTTAATGTAATTTAGTTTTATGGTTATATTATCATTTTAATTAGATTTAAAGTTAAATTATATTATTTTTTATGATTTAATCCAATGTTGGTCATTGGAATTAATTTCACTTTGAAATTGGACATAAACAAGTATAAATCATTTGATAGTTATTATTTCTTAGAAACACACTTTTTGTTTTGATAATGGGAATTAGTCTTAAATTAATTAATGAATATTTTATGTTATAAATATGGTAAAATATACATCATTTTTTAATTTAGAATATCAAATATATCTTAGGATAAATATTTGGTAGTTTTCTAAAAAACTTCAATTTTTAATGAATAGTGAAACCATTAAGTAGTAGTTAAAAATATAACTTTTTCATTAAAATGAAATTTTATTACTTCTGTGAATTGGATTTCGAAAATCTGGAATATTTGGCTGTTATTAGTCAGTAAAATGTGGCTCAATAAGATGAAAATAATTTTTGGTGAATAGTTACTTTTGACTTTTATTTACTGTGGTTAAAGGTGAGTAGGGTAATTCAAGGTAAAAAGAATATTATAATAATAAAATATTACATTAATACTTGTACCAGACTTATTGGATGAGCGATGGCCGATAATTGGCATCCTTGGATTGATTTTCGGACCCCATGGAGCCAATTGGGAGTGATAATGACACTTTATTTTAATTAACTTAAAGTAAAGGAAAAAATGACATAAACGAATACCTATTAGTAAATTAATTTTTATATAGAGTTATATAAGTTATTTTCTAGCCTTTAAATATATATGGGAAATGTAAAAAAATTCCTATGTCATGGGACTTTTTTATAATTTTAAGACATCAAATAAATACAATTATTTAATACACAAAAATGATGCAGTGTTTACCTCATTAATAATTCATTTAAATAGATAACATTATAAATATTAAAATAACCTTCAAAACATGTCAAATTATTATTTTCTGATTTTATTTAGACCATTATTCCTCTTATCTTTGATATTAATTAGTTTTAGAACTTTATAAACCGAATATCATTATATAATAAAATAATATTTTCACAATTTCCTAAAGAGCCCCTCCTCCTACAAATAAAAATCCCTCACTTATAACTCATTCCTCACACCACTCAAACCCCTTTCCTAATCCAAATAATTCCCAAATAAGCTCTTAGGATCCCTCTCCTCCTCTTAGAAGCCTTACCTTAGGCAGAAGGCACTTCAATAAGTCCTTTTGGTACAAACCAAAATCAGTTACCCTAATTAAAGGTAACAGTTTCTCTTACATTATTTTATTTATTTTACTTTTAAAACCCATAAAATATTTTAATTCCTTTATTTTATAACACAACCAGTATTTTAAATATACTAGTATTCTGTTATGAGAAGTATTCTAACTACACTTGCACACACCTCCATCTAATTGGTGAAGAACATACTATTTTTGTGAATGGAAAACTGATGCCTCACAAAACGATGATTGATCATTTATCTCTTATTGCCGATCATGGTGGCCATTAAGATAAAAATATATTTATATATGATATATATTATGTTTATGTATTCTTTATTATTTTGTATTTTACTTTTATATCATACCTTTATGGTTTCCATTATTGGTAAACACGATAATTTCATTTGAGGAAATGTAGACTACTGCCGCCTCAAAGTGATATGACTCGTTAATGCCATATGTGGGATGTATAAAGGATATATTAAAGGATGTTATATATTATATTATAATGGAATTATAATATACCTATGTATAATTATTTTTTAATTCCATTAAAATAATAAATATAAATGAAAGTAGCTTTTATGCGTACGTACAGCTTACCGTCTCCATGAAAGGTGCATTTCATTTCTTACCACCAAATGTTGTGTACTTTTATAAATACATTTATATACTAGATATATATATATGGTATATATGATATCTAATTCATGAATATCATTCTAGATATAATGAACTTTTGACTATGTGAACAACATGTAATTATAAGAAGTCCATTTTGGACTCAAGTACCAAATATCGACAAAACGAACGTTATTAACTTAAATGGTTAAATAATGTTTATATCATGGTAATAAGTGATTTAAAAGGAATAATAAACATGAAAAAAGTTTATTATGCGATTATAAATTCACTTTAGTTAATTATTTAGGAAGAACAACGAAAAAACGAGTCAAGTCAGACACGAGGTAAGGGATTTGTTATCTCACTTTTAATTCCGTGAGACTTCCATTGTTCGCCACTAATTTATTGCATGTGGTGTATTTTGTACTTGAAATTGATATATATTATCACTATTCAATTACTATTCATGTTATTCTGTTAATTATTTGGTGGTTATTAACTTTTGGTCATACGACTCGATTGATTATAACGTGATAAGAGATTTTCATCTAAATTTTTATTCTTGTGAGATTCGTGGTATATTTTCCACTATTTTCTTTTGTGTGGTGTATGTACTACCCATAATTTTATTAATTTTGTAATATAATTCAATTTATGGGTATTTACATCTTGATTTTATGATTCTTTTTCATGGGTTTTAGGTTTCGTAAGTGACCAAATCGGTACGGGAACCTTTTAACCCAATTTCCATTCATTGGGATAATCTTCTAATTCTTAATTATGTCATGATATGATTATGTATGGAATCACTATTTATTTATTTATGTTGTAATTTACACTCCCCTTTGTGTGTATATACTTTTGATACACATAATAACTCCACTGATAAATTCTCAAGTCATCGATATGAATGTGATAAGAATGATTTTAACTCAATTTCCATTCATTGAGTTAAACATCCAAGTCATTGGTTTTTTATTAAAAAAAGAACATGTGTGAATTTCCTATGATTTATTTATACTTAATATCCAATCATATTGAGTTTAATTATATTTCTCACACATTATTATAAAATTGATTTATCCTTAATCTAAGGATACCGTTTATAAGTGATTTCATCTCAATTTTTATTGCATTGAGACATCATTATCATTATGCACCAATTCACTTTTTTACATTGCATAGACTGTCTTTTGGCATATTATATCATTAATACCTTTATTCTAATGATATTATAAGGTTATTATTGAATTTTATTCCTCAATTTTTTTTATTCAAGGGTCTCACATTTTGTTAAAATCTATTTAACTAAAATATCATTTTAAATGTTTTAATGATTTATTCTTCTAAATCATTATCATTAATGTCCATATATTAAAAATGGTTTTAAGGATTTATTTATATAGACATTAATGTTTTAAATTTTTAATTCATTTAAAAAATTCAAAGTGTTATGGGACAATTTTAATCAAAAATATCTTTATTAAATGTTTTAAATGGTTTTAGAAATGATTTGATAATGCATTGTTTATTTCAATATCTCGATTTAATATATTGTGATTGAAATGTGGAAGCATTTTATTTTATTTTATTCTTGTGTTATGTGTTATGAATATGTTCTGTTTATTGGGCATTGATTTGGTATAAGGGTGGTTCCGTGATAATCCCAGGGCGGGTGAGCCAGAGATAGCTCACCAATGCATTGGGTAATGTGATGGAGGTAAACGCAAATGTTTCTCCTAAGAGATTTAAGGAATATACTGTGATGGGTATTCCAAATGTGACTTCATATGTAGCTATTGTTGCTACAATATAGGTATGTAATGAATTCTAGAATATTCCTTTATGATTTATTATTTTTGTGTGTTATTCATAAATCTTATGATTTCTTATGGTATGTTATGATTGAAAAGTATTGTTTCATTGATTTGTATTTAATGATAGGATAATGTTTTCCTTCTTTATTTTATAACCCTTACCGAGATTTTAATGTTCATACCAAATTTTTAAAATGTATTCCACATGACTTAACAATGGATAGGGTCAAGGATGGATCCAGGAAAAGTCATGTTGTCTAAAACCTGGAACTAGACATGTTTTTTTAAGAGATATTATTTTATGAAAATAATTGATACTGGGTAGTAGTGTCTAAATGTAATTTTTTAGTTGATATGTAATAGTTATAGACTTATTCTCTTAAACTCTTAACCTTAAAAGATCCTCAGTGTGAATTATTCATTTAATTCAGGATTATGTAATGTTTAAGGTCGGGTCCTTATAATCAGGTTTTTTATAATGGACAAATATAAGATATTGAACCAATGAATATAATAATAAATAATTAGATAAATAAAT
The DNA here is from genome assembly GCA_963277665.1 of Viscum album. Classification (NCBI taxonomy): domain Eukaryota; kingdom Viridiplantae; phylum Streptophyta; class Magnoliopsida; order Santalales; family Viscaceae; genus Viscum; species Viscum album. Next base: position 1,469,471,879 of record OY728146.1, read on the forward strand.
ATAATGGTGTGTCTTTATATGTAATAATGGGATTCTTTATGTTTATTTACATGTAATATTTTCTATATAGTGTCATAAAGTATTGTTGTGATTATCTAGTAATTCTTATTTGTATTTTACATTCATAAAATTTATTAATATATATATATATAGACATACATGGTTGATAATGAAAAAATCATTCAAATATTTTCATTCTACCATAAAATTGATAAATATGACAAATTGATTCTTTAGTCATGTTATTTGAATGAATATTTTTTAAATTAGATTTTTTTTATATTAGGATTGATTTTTAATAGAAACTATACATAATTAATAAATTTAATAAATATTAACAAGAAAAATTTTGAATGGTGGGATTATTGTTTAGGGTTTTATAAGAATATTATTGTTTTTTTATAATTTTTTTTCATGGATAAAGCCTTGGGCATTATTTTTTTATGTTTAATTATTCTATAATTATAAAATGATAACAAAATTCATAATATCCTTATAAATATTTTTTCGCTTTTTGGGATCCTAGTTATATGTTGTTTAGCTGTTGGGGATTTAGTAGTATTGATATTATTGGGGAAGTTGTTGTTAATTGTAGGATGGTATAGAAGATATGGAAATGTAATCAAGTTAATATTGGGATAATTTAATTAGTCTATGATCTTTTATTATTTATTATTTTCATATTAAATTTAATTTATTTATTCTTTAATTTTCCGGTATCTCCTTCCATTAAGTAGGTGTAATTTAATTTCTCTAATTGAAATCATGGACTTTAATAATTAATGACTTAACTAAAAATGGATGATTTTTAAAATTAATAATATATATTAAATGATTTATTATTTTACATTCAAAATTATTTAATGTTTAATAAAGTGGAATATTGAGATATTATTATGTATATGTTATGGATTGGGGTAATTATTAAAATATCCTCGTTATGGAAACTAGAATTTCATTTTATTTATTTATTTTTGAATCACCTCTTCATGTGTAGATTGATGTAAACATTTAAAATGGAATTTATAATGGGATATTATAAAGGAATGATAAAAGATTAATGTTAAATTATTAGTAATAGTATTCAACCTTTGATTTATTTTTTCTTAGGAAATTATGAGATTCATATTCCTTAGTAATGCAGGTTGATTCATCATGTGGAATATTAGAAAACGTTTATGTCTTGGGATTGATTCCATTATGATTATTATGTACTAATATATATTTTTTTTCTATTATATCTTACAATCCACCTCTCATGTTAGATGTATATACCAATGCTCATACTATTCCTTATGTTCTATGTATTTTCCCAACATCTTGATAATCCATGTTATATATGGATGACTAATTTTCATTCCCCGCAATCTCTTTCATAAATAGTTTGTATATTGAGATATTTATGCTATAGTGGATTATAGTTTTATAATTTATATGCATACAGTCTATAGTGGTTCATATATATGATATACATGTATATATAGGTTGGTGTAGATTAATTTTGTAGAGTTTAAATGTATTGATGTTGTGAGGACCTTAGGTTATTATATGTGTATTTTCATAAGAGTTGTGATAGATTAAGGAGTAGTTGGTATTTATATGGGCTATGGTGGGTCTCATTACTACACAATGATTTTGGGTTAATGGTTGTGATATTTCTATTATGTTTTCCAATGTATGTGAACTATGAATTATGGAGGGTATAGGAGAAATTGAACATAAGACATTCGGGTTTTTGGGTGATTGGTTATGTGGGAAAGAAGGAGTGGGATATGTTTGATGTATTAAAATTCTTTTGATAATAAGTATCTTATTTTTGTGAATTTAATATTGATATATCATTGGTAAAGATGGTAATATTATTGAAAGGGATTAGGTAACTCGTATTTTTCAATAATTTGATCATTGGGGATTTAGTATGCCTTCTTGTCATTTTCACAAATTATTTTGTGGAGGATAAAATTTGTAATTCTTCTATACTCAACCATGTTTGTATATATCTATTTTTTAATTTAATGATATATATTTGGTGATATTGATTTCTGTGACTAGTTCAATGACTTTATTTAAGAAGTTATGGGGTTATTGGTCATTGTATTAGGTGTAATTGTGTCATGTTTTTCTTCTAGGTTTTCATTGTACGGTGTTACATATATTTTGTGCCTTCTCAAGGTGTTTATGAAATAAGTGTTTAGTCTCATGTTGTCTCAGGTTGGAATACTAGTCACCTTTTGAAAGGGTTTAGTAATTTCATGAAGGTCCTTCATAGAATTTCAGCAAATTGAAAAATATAATATATTATAGTAAAAACTTACATATAGATTTATTAATAATCAATATTTTATTTTCCTTTTCCATTTTTATAAGTCATGGTTCAAATATTTATATCATGTTCTGATGACCATGAGTTTAGTTTCTTAGTTCTTCATTTTTATGATTCATTAAACCACATTTCATGGGTCATGCCATTATTTTTTTCTATAATTAGATAGGATGAGGAAGAAAGATGGGAATCAAACTGTGATCTATTTGGTTTTGAACATTGAATCATAAAGATATATCTATAACATAAAATTCCTTTATTCATCAATGTAATAGAAAATTGTCCAAAAGATAAAGGGAACACCACATAGGATGGTCACACCTTAATACTTGGATCTTAGATTATTTAAAAATAAAAAATACTTATCACATAGTGATGTGGTAAATTCACGATTTTCCAATAAATTTATTATTCCACATAAATTGTTATGATATCTTACTTATTTTGTAAAAACTTTGGTGTATGATAGAGAATTCTAGAAGAACATATGCCCATGTGATTGGTTATATTGGCCTTAATTTCTGTAAAGACAACCTTTGATATAAGGGATCTATTTTTACCTGTTATGTCTCGTTGTTATTTGCTTATTCGTTTTTTCAAATCCATGGAAATTATATGATCTCAATTTTTATGGTTTCATTATCAATTATTGATGGAGGATTCATGATGTGTTGATTTCTTTAGGGTTCTTGGGTTTATCATGTGGGTTTGGGTTATTGTATTTCGTTTATCATTCTATTTTATTTAAATGATCATAAACCCATAATATCAAAGAATGGGATTGAATATTTCAGAAAATGTTATGTGTACATATGATATTACCAAACGTTTTTAATAATGGGAATATAAATGACGTTAACCTAAAGAATATTGAAAAATTATTTAAAAGGGATGGTGTATATTTTAATGAAATTATGATATAATTCCTATTGATGGCCACCAGGTATTTTATAAATATTTTGATATTTTTTGTATATGATTATATATTCCATAAAATTCATGTTTTTCATTACTAACTATGGTTACATCACATAAAGATGATAAAAACATGAACTTATAGAACTATACGATCAATAGGTTTTTATTCTTCATTATAATTTGTTACTATTATATTAGGTTTCATATATTGTTGAACATACACATAATGAATTAATATAATCAACATAATAATGAAAAAATTTATTAAAACATCTAATTTCTACGGATGTATAATCATATAAATATTTTTTATAATATAGTTAACCATTGTTAAATCCATGGGTGTTATTTTCTGATGTTTATTGTTTTTTTAATTTTTATGTCCTGAGATCATTCTTAATATCCTTATACACATATTTTTATTTAATTAGAACCCAATTATTGGTTATTTGGTATGTGAGGGATTATCTTTGTTCATATTCATGTAGAAATAGGGTGTGTTTTATGGGGTGATGGTACGAATCATGTTAAAAAGTGTTAAAATAGATGTTGGGATGGTTGGTTTAGGTTAGAACCCTTGCTTGATTGTATAGTTATTATTAAATGTTATTTATTAAATATTAAAAATTTCATGTATCCTTTCTTAAAGTAGGTATAGTTGTGTTTTACTTCATAGATTCATGGGTGGTTATAATAGATGAACCAACTAAAGGGGGAGTGTTCATCCGAACAGATGATATATGGTAATTGAAATGTGAATGAACATTCAATGTTGTTTGAGGATGAAAATAATGGTTTATTGATATATTGATTAGTCGATTCAAAGAATTGGGATAAATGATCAAAAGTGAATGGTTTTGTAAATTGGAACTGCAATAATAAAATTTATTCAAACATTGGCATTATAGTATTAATGAGAACATTTAAACCAAAATTAATGATTGGATATTATAAATGATTAGTAAATAATTAGAAATGAAATTTTGTGTATGATAATTGTGTTTTTATCAAATTGTTTTCTTCTTAGTCCTCTATAATGGTAGGTTGGTTTTCATATGTTGTATTAGAAAAAGTTAGAGACTTAAGATATTTCCCTTAGGATGGTTTATTCTATTATATACATTTTGTTATGTTATTTCTTAAACACTTCCACTCAATTTTGTGGGGGAAAATGAATCTCACAGATGGAATTTTTATCCATATGTCTGACCACATTTATTGTTTTGAGGGTACCAATGGTTGGATACTCCCCCTACCATGCTCTCTCTTTTTGACATAGTATGTATGTAAGATTATCTGGGCAATGGTAGCTTATGATTATGGGATATATTGTTCTATTTGGTGAAGGGGATCCTAAACATTTCATAGATTTATATATAATATTAATCTTATATATTGTAAATGTATCCATAATTTTATGTCCTATAGTCATTACATGATCATTTAAACATGGGTAGTAATGTTGTAATATGTAATGGGTATTTACAAGTGTTAAAATGGTTATATGTGTTAATTTATGATTTTCAGGATGTGAGGGTTAAATGAATATAATATGATGGGACATATGTTCAAAATTGAATATTGAGGTAATGGAGTATGAAGATAGAATATTTTGGGGTTTAGAGTGACTAGTTCAATGATAAGGTAGAGGTGGAATTCCTTTATTATATATACTTACTTTTTGATAAATTCTTACCAATTTTAATGAATTACATAGTAATTGATCATCGGTGTTTGTGGGTATATAGTTGACCTAATTTAGTTGTCTATTAGACTTACTCTATTTAAACACTATGGGTTTTTATGATTCATTTATATTTTCATGATTGGTTTTAGAAGGGAATATACTAAGAATTATTTTAATCTCAACTCTATTTTTATATACCTATTTTTCAAGTCAATGAGATAGATTTGATGATTGATATACATATGAATAGATCACAGAGATTATTCATGAGATGATACTATTTGTGGTCACTATTGTTGTTGTTATTTTGTTATCTTTCAATTTTCATTTTTCACTATGTAAAATTATATGAAATTGGATTGGTTAATTCATTATTATGGATTTTATTGTTGGATCCTTATATTTTCCTAGCATTAATAAGGGTAATAAATCATATATGTTCTTGTTATATAGCCACATATTTAACTTAAAATCCATTCCCTATTACCAGTTGGATTTGGGGGGTCACCCTTGTCTTCACCTCTTTCGTAGGTGGATGCAGGTAGTGTCTCTTCATGAAAATGCTTATGACATAATTTTTTCAAATAGATATAAATTATAATAATATATATATGGAAATTAATTGGTTTGATTTATATAATATGAATGGTATAAAAATATTGTCACTATTTTATGTTTTCGGATTCCCTGTTAAGAAATTAATGGGGTTATTCAGTTAGATATGTGGCTTGTTGGTTGGTGATATAATTTACATTCCCAATTATTATTTATATTGGAGACATATTCTTTTATATTAGAAGAATCGCATATTTTATTTTATTCATGATGATAATTATATTCCAAAAATCATAGAATATTAAATTAAATGTCATTATGTAATTAAATTTTAATAAGTTGGATAAAGGATTTTTTACATATGTTTATACATTTTATTATTCTTAATTTTGTATCACATAAATGTATGTTAAAAAAATTATATTGAATAGAAGGATTCAAATTATGTATTTTTTAATGAATTTACACGTTAAATGTTAACATCCTAGAAAATATAAGATAATGTACCTAAATGTGTTCCTCAACAGTAGTGGAATAACCATTTATTTAAAATTTTCAATGAGAAACACATGTTTTTGAGAATAAATTATTATATTAATATAATTTTATAAATAACTATAAAATTATAATTAAATTATTATTTCTTATTTTAGAAAGTTTCTAGGGTAAATTCATTAAGATGATGGAAACTCATCATTCCTCACGTATCAATTTCATTGAAAGTATTTAGAAAATGTTTTTTCGTACTTATTTTTTTTACTTACAATATTAATAAGTTAAATATTTGAGGTTTTATATACAAAAATATTGATTTTTTACTTTTTCATATAGAAAAGGAATATTTAGAAGTCGGCTTCTCACAGACTTGTTCAGTTAGATCTCAATAACAAATATGATTATAGAAATATATGTTTAAACCATCAAAAGATGTTTTAATATAAAACATCTGTCTTTCTATATTTTTATAAAATTTTATATTAATTTGAAATTAAATGATATATTACTAGTAAGTTATAATAAAATATGTGTGAGATGTCAACCCCATAAACACTTACTTAGTCTCCTTGGAGGATCCTATTTTTCATGTCCTTGGGAAGGATTATCCAAGACATATGCATGATTTTTGGATTTGGACTATCCCCATCCCAGATAATTTATAGGTCAAAGAGGACATTTGTAGTGACTATATCTATTCAAATTTCTTCTGTTCCCCACCGTAAAAATTCTAAAACATAAATTATTATTCTGAAAAAATAATATAATAGCACAGTAATGCCATACATGAATGATGGAGTAATATAAAAACTCGTGATCTGATGGCCATCACTCTATAAAATATATTAGCTAACATATATTAGATGATTACATGAAATATACCAGATCAGATTTCCTCAAATGTCAGATAGACACTGTAAGTAATTTTTTTATTTTATGATCATTCATAAGGATAATTTTATTTTATTTTGATAAAATACATATATAATAGTTGTATAATTTTCAAAATAATTAAATATATATGTCATAAGAATATATAGAAGAAATAGAAATTCAAAATCACTTATCTGTAGGTCTTCATGATGAGAACCGATTCTGAACTCTTTGTTGGTGATGTTTTTGCATAATGAAACTCACTGCTGATAAAATATATTCTATAATAAAATATATTGTTATGTGTTATAGATTCAATATATTATTATATAATTTCTTATAAAAGTATATTATATTTCTATAGAAACTAATATTATCGATTTTATATCAAAAATATGGTCGAAATTTGAATGATTTAAGATTTTTAGTTAATGGTTTGATAAGTAATGAAACATATCATGGGGGTATGGGTTTTGGATGCCTGGTAAAATTTAGGTGAATTTCATCCTCAGGGTACCATGGATTGATTATGGTGAAAAAATGGGGTTTTTTATTTTTTATGGTAAGTGTGTAGTTTTTAGAGTTAGTTGAATGGATGATAGATCATTTCATTGAGTTCATAAAATTTAGATAAATGCATATCTCTTAAGTTGAGATATGTGGTATGTTTACAGTGGTTGACAATAGATTATTTTAAATGTTAGAATATATTTTAATTACATGGATTTCTATTATTAGAAACTTGTTGAAATTTTTTTGATATAATTATATTCATTTTCCATTCAGTAGATAAATTGTGGTAGGTAATTTAAAAATTAAGATTATTTGGTTTTTTGGTGATTTTATCACTCTATTAGAAAATTTTAAAAATTCCTAAAGACTTTTTGTAGGTTCACAACACTAAAATAAAAAAATATCACTGGGACTGTTACAAAAGGTTTATCATTTTAATTTAAAGATAGTTTTCAAAGAATCACAAAATAACCTCACAATAGTATGACAGGATATATCCTAAATGGGATGTGATAAATAAATGGGGGGATCATTATAATTAATTTTATACTGTCTTATAGTATATAACCGGGGTAAATTTTATTATAGAAAATTTTGTTAGGTAATGATACTTCCAATGGAGTATGATAAATTCAATATCACGTAATACTCAAATAATTCATTGTTATTAATATTTTATTTTATGAAGAGTATGTATTTTGGAAGTCAAATATTCTTGGGTTTATAATTTCATTGTTTAAGAGTAGTTATCCTCTTGAGTATTTCTATTTATATTTTTGTGTACTCTCCAAGTATTCATCTCATGGTGGATGTTTTCCAAGGAGGGTAAAGGATAACTTGATAAAGTATGTTTCATAAACAATTAATTACAATTATAATATCCAATGAATAGTGATTTATGGAAATTTAATATGAAATATATATGCATTTTATTTTTCTTGAACATTTGAATTTAATAAACAAAAGATTATGTATTGATGTGTTTTTTTGACATTGTATATTAGTTTTTTTATTATTACTACTATATAAAATGTTTTGATGATGATTATTATATAATAGATAGTATATTAATTTATTTATAGGAATTGGTTAGTGTACATTAATAAAATTTTCAATGTTTTGAATTGTTATATGTATAAAAATTTGTTGGTTGCTATATTTTGATTTTTTTTGTTAGGGAGGTACCATCTGAATTTAATTTTGTCCCTATAGTAAATTATGGTGTTTTAAACCATTATAATATTTAGTGGTGGTTTAAACACCATAAAACAATGTAAATAATTTTTTTTTCAATCTTACACTAAATAATGTCAATATAAAATATCACCTAACACAATATTTAGTGGTTTTCCAACGAAACCACCATGATATGATTTATGAGGTTTAGAACTGATGCTAAACCGAAAAAGTAACACTTCTTGTTAATTATTTTAATATTGTAAAAGGTATAGAATGTGTGTTTTTATGTGTGTGTGTTAATTTCATTGTTCTTAAGAGTATAAATATATTTCTTGTACATTAGGGATTATGGAATAACAAAAATTATAAGTGGAACACTAAGAATACAATCTAATTAGGTCTCTCATCGAAAACAAAAAAACACTATAGAACAAGCATGAAATAGGATAACAAGATATTATAAATGGAATGTAGGAATTAGTATACTAGTAAGTATTGAAAAAGTAATTAATAAAGGACAAAATATTCCATTCTTATTTTATAATATTTATAGTGATAAAGTTGAGTTTCCATGTTGTCTTCAATGTAGTAATTCTCAAAAATAATTATTCATTGGAAAAATATCGAATTTATTTAAAATTTTCGAAACATTATCATATACTATGAAATAGAATATATTAAGATCAAGGTCAATATAACTCCAAAAATAGTCTATAAGCCTCAATAAAATGATATATGATTTTTTTTCTCTAAATCTAATATTCATTTATAAATCAATAATTTTTTTAAACATGATATCAAAAAATATTCTTTGTAACGTAACCTAATTATATTTAAGAAACCATATTCCAAACATGAATGATGATCTAGACCCCGTAATATAATAATATAATATGAATCTTACCCCGAATATTAAAATATTATCTTTTCAATTCAAATAGTAAAAATATGTCAAAAATCGATGCAATGAAGATATATAGGGATATATATAACTCAGATTGATAACCCAATATGACAATTCATAAGTTAAATTAGTTTAGTTAATGAATAAAAGTGTTAGAATTATAATCAAATTAATTAATTTAATTTCAATAAATTTTAAGCTGTGTTGATATTTACTATTAATGACTTATCTAACACTAGTAACCAGGTTAAATTTTTTTACCAATCTGAATTTCAAAAATGAAATAAAAATTTTAAAATATATTTTATTATTGTCATAATATTAATTTTTATTTATTAAACACATTTATAACACGTTTTTTTATTTTAACTAGTTTAATTAGGTAGGGTTGAAACATGTATAAAATATAAATTAAATTAATTAGATTGTTTTTATTAAAAATAGGATATTTTCATGTGGTTTGACATTGATATCATATTTTATTGGCTAGTTATACATTTTATAATGTAGTCTATGTCATATATTTGATATTAACTGGCTTAATGGGTATGTTTAAAGTTAAACCCTTTATACATGGGTTTGGTATGGTAAACCCATTCAATTAAATGGGTAGTGTTATGGTTGGAATTTTCAATGTAAAAAATATGGTCAACAAAACATCAACAAAAGATATGAAACTTAATAGTAAAATTTTTATAAATTTATCAATTTTCAACCCTATTCTTATAATATTAATCTCTTGTACCAAATTTATACTCTTTTTCAACACTTTATCATTATTAATAATTCTTGGATATCATTCAATCACCTTATCATATCATTTTTCCAGCCCATGTGTCCTATTATTTTATAAATGTATAAACTCCATGAATTATTAGAATAAACAAAAAATATATTAAAACCATTATGCCAAAGATAACGACTATTGTTAGGGAATAAAAATACTTCCCTTAAAATTATATATTGTTAATCCAATCATACATACCATTATTTTATAAAAAATGTTTCATACCCCTATCAATGAATTCTCATTCCAATAATAATATAAAATAATGAAATAAAAACAAAATTTTTAATGATGAATCGTTAATTTCATATATATATAATAATATTTTTGCATGGGTTTTTAGTTTTTCTATAACTCTTTTGTGATTACAATCTCGTTATAATTAAAATGTATTTATAAAGTAGGAAACTGAAATATTAAATACCAAGAGATAATTTTTTATCCTAAACCTCCCAACAAATAGTTTTTAAAAATAATGATTTAGTGTTTCTGACAGTAAAATTCGTAAATATTTATTGTCAATTAAATTTTAAATAGAACCCTTCCTCAAATTTATTTTTTTAAAAGATAAAAAACTAAATTAGAAAATGAAAAAATGATTTATATTTATATTAACATTAATAATATATTTTCCATATATATAAAAATTATATATTGATAAATAGAATAAAATGATTTATAAGAACAAAAAATTACATTAAAGTGGGAGGAAATAAGTTTTAAAACACTAATTAAATTAGAGAAAAACTCTTAATAAATGTTATGATAAATTAAACAATCATTTAATATCATTCAAATAAACATCAAATATTCATCATTTAAAACTTTTTTATCACTGAAATTTACTAGGTCTCAATCTTGGGTAGCAAATAAATTATTGATATAAGCTAGATAAATCAATAAAAAATAAAACATTCCAATTAGTAAACCAATTATACATTCTTGACATGCATATGAGTGTAATATAGGTTGGGTAACGTGAATTATTATATTTCCTTATATTAAGTGTAGAAAATAATCCTTATGATAATCTAAAAGTAATAAGTACTAGAATAATGTTAACACAAGTAAAATAAAAAATTTAAAAGTATTTGAGATTGTAAAAAACTATTAAAAACTATTTAACTTAAATTAATAAGTGCAGTTATGTCGTTTCTAGTGATATTTACCTATAAAATGGTTTGAATGAATTAAAGAAATATCACTTACAACATATAATTAGAATTATTTACTTTAAAGAAATTTTTGGAACATATAAATTAGTTTTATTCAAAAACATATAATGAAAAAAAGAAAATTCTCTATTATTTCTAAAATACATATTTTAGAAGAAACCCCTTTGTATAACTAATAGAAAAATATCAAGTCGTTGAGATTTTTAAAAATATATTCATAAATTTTAATAGGGATTATTTTCAAATATATTCATTTATAATTACTATGAAAATAGGATTTGTGTTATAGTTTAATGGTTTGTGGGGAGTACAATACAAAATATATTATAATATAAGATCGTAAGATTAATTAGTAAAAATAGTTAAAATTATCATATCAGTATAATTTCTTCATAAGAGATGAAAATTAAGACTTTTAAAGGATTATTAATCAAGTAATTAATTTAAATAGATGATTATTTCTAACAACTAACCACATTAATTGTAATCAAAATCTATATCAATAAAGGAGAGATTGATGGTTATTGGTAACCCCCACCCCTAATACTTCAATTTTGATCACAAAATTTAAGTGTAAACATTATTTGTATCAATGTAAGATGGATCATTTTTCTCATGTAAGACATACAATTCTTCTCTTTTAATCATATCAATAATTTGTAAATGTTATTTATATTAATATAGGTGAGATATATTATCACAGGTAATCTAAATAATGGTTGTACATAGTCGATCCCAGATTTATTACCCAATAAGAAGGATATAAAGTGTTGTATCATGATTTTAGTGGATAGATCCAAACATAGAAATATGGAAATAGAAATTACAAAAATTGTTATAATTTTATTACACAACACGATTATCGAATGTTTTCAATAATAAAACTAGAATCGATTTTATAATTTGTGGTGGTACATTTTACACACTTTAAGTGGTGCACAGGAAACCACACAAATCCATTTTGGTGTAGAAAATCCACCTTTTACATCCTTTTATACCATTATTTAAATACAAAAAATATATTTCTAATAAAATAGGGCACCTAAGAAAATTAAAGTATGGATCATTAAAAATAGTTTCTAAAGGTTGGTGAAAAGGGATCATAGGTTCCCATAATTAGTTCAAACAATCTACCACCAAATCATTGCACCAAGAATTTATTTTTGTATGCCTTCCATTACTACCTACCCAATGTTCTAAATTTCTTTAATGATAGAATAATTAGAGATGTGTATCTCATTATTGTGATAGTCTTCATTAGAAACAATTTATAATTTTTCATTGTTAAATGGGCTCTCATTATATCTCCTCCCAATCAGGCATGTGATCCACTCCTCAATTTAGAGAATTATAATTTACATGTATTTAGAATCCTTTGTTTTGTTATATCATATTTCCATTTTATTTTCCAAAGATAGGTCATCCATTTCTTTGATGGAGATCACTACCAACATCTTAGATGACATAACCCGTATAATGAAACACTATTTCATTAAAACATTACTACGTGTTGTTTTGATCACATCCATGAATCCCTACATTAATCATCATGTATCATTAATCACCCATGACACCTCAACATTACAATAGTAATTATTGATTCTATTAACTCTATCACTAAGGATTTTTTTGTGGGGGTGAGGATATAATTGAATATAGTGTTTAATTGAACATTATAGTAGAATTAGTTTTGGATTTATTACCAAATAATCGAATAAATGACTGGAAACCCACAAAATTTGAAATATTGAAACACAGGGGACAAAAACCACATGTATTTTATTATTCACCAATATTACATCACTTTTTTTCTACACCACCACACAGGTGTTGTGCTCATGGAGGTAAACATTACACACTTATTTTTGTACACAAAACACCACACAAAACCATTTTATCTTATAATATCACCCTTCCATACACTCATATACCATATGAATATATGCATACAATATATAGGAAATATATAGAACACCTAAAAAAAATTTAAACTAGGGAATGTGGGTAGAAATTTTGGGTGGTAGGTGAATGTGGCTACATGGGTTCTCTTGATCAACTATAATATACATTTCATGTTTCATATTCATAGGCATGAAATTTTAAAGAGTTTAAAAATCACTATGATGTTGTTGTTTTCAATATCATCAAATCTCGTCACTAAGGATGGTAGAATACATAGAGTATTAACCTCATCGAGGTTTTTCAAATCATAAATATTTATATAAAATATTTTAACAAAACGTGACAGAGTTTTATATGGAGGGTTAAAACGCCACCCAAACTAAGTTTTTCACTAAATTACTAAGTCAAAAAGATAAAGATGTCATGGAACTATTTAGGATTCTTTAACTAAAACAAATTTAGTCATCTAGAGCCATATATTCATAATGAAAACTAGAAAAACTGTAAAATCTAATAAGGATTAATAATTATGGTCATATTTTTAGTCATAACATCAATTTTATTTTTAATATTTGTATATTTTATTATAACCAAAATGTTTTATATAAATAACTAATTGGAAATTCATTTTAGATACATAGAAAAAATAATGCATATATTATTGATGGATATATACCACTACCCAATTTTATTATAATTACAACACTAAAAATTCTATCAAACATAATTCATTTATGATTTTATATAAATCCAATACCAGCATCATTTATTTATTTTAATATAAATGGGTTCATCAATTTCTATATTAGTTACTTATGATAGAATATTTTAACACAACAAAAATATCTTAATAGGATCACTGAGATATATCTTAAATTAATTTTAGAACAGTTCTAGTTCCTAGAGTAGGGAATGTAAAATTGGTTTAATAATTTATTCATTTGGAATAATTTTATATTTGAAAAGTTAAATAAAATTATTTTAATTAATATATAATGAAAATTGCACAGGGGGACACTAATGAGAAGTACATAATTTTCTTTACCAATTTGAGGTCATTGGTGATCTAATGATTATGTTAAAAATATTTAGTAGAATCACCATTGATTTAACATTGATGGTCAAGATAAGAATGGTTTAATATTTCTCAAAAATGAGTTAATTTAATAATGGGAGTAATTAACCACTAATAACGTTGGTAGAATATTTTTAGTGACATGGAGAGGGAATCAATCATATATTTGAAAACTAATGGAGAAGAAGTGGTGCATGTGTGAGGGGTGGAATGAAGATAATAGTAGTTAGGAATGGTATGGGTGGTTATAATGAAATGATACCATGATAGAGGATAGGATATTTATTTTGTAAATTTTTATGATTTTTTTTAAATATTTTTTAAAATTCAAAATGATTAAAACTATATTTTTTTATAATATATTTCTTGACTATTATTTTATGAAAAACATATAGTCTATTTTTATATACAATTATTCATATTTTATAATATTTTATTCATTATAGATATGGTTTATTTGATGAGAATATATACTTTATGCAGTTGTTATTATAACTATTAATGATATTTTAATTTATTTACAAACATTATTTGTTATGGATTAATGGAAATGTTAATAAATATTAAAAAAAAATTCTCAATACATTAATCTAATTATCATAAAATAAATAGATGATGCTAAAAATATTATTGAATGGATTTTTGTAATAATTTATAATAAATTCATAAATAATTATGATCAATTGCATAATTTCATGTATAATTTATTATAAGTGGTGTAAAATAATTTTGATGGAGGTAATGAGAAGTAATGAAGAAAAATATAATGAGAGGTGAAAATTAGATATTCATCATTTTAGTGTTTATTTAATGTATTTGACAAATTTGGAATATTTTTAATATTATCAATTAATATTTTTATCTTTTTAGATGAATTATAATGTTGATTATTATTTCAATTGATGTTGAAAATACATTTATATTACTGGTTATGATAATAAAAAAAATTAATGTTCATATGTGTGAAATGTAAATATTTATTATTAAGTAACTAAGGTTCATGGAGGTGTGAGAGGAAATGAATTGCGTATAGTGTATATTTTTTGGGGTTTTAAAGATAGGGGAGGTCTTGTGGTTATGTTATCTTTTTCATTTGGAATTTATAGGGGTCCAATTTTAATTTTTCACATTGGTATAAAATTTTCATTCACAATTATTTTACCATAATATGATATAGGTATTTTTGGATAGTATAATTTTAGTCGGTTACTCCAGCATTGAGCATTTTAGACTCAAATTTTGTACTTGTTTCTACAATGAAGGGATATTCTTAGAAAAACATTCTCTATAATGGGATGACTGGGCTTTATGTTTATAAAATGTATTACAAATATAAAAAAATATCATAGTGGGTATAATATTATAAATAAATTAAGTTATTTTATTTTATTTTATCATATTAGAGTCCCCTCAACATTTTTTAGAAAAAAAGTTGAATTTTATTTAAGAACCAATGTATAGGAATGACCACCAAATATACCAATCCATGAAATTACCATTAAAACTAGTCTAGATTTGATACAGTCATACCCAAACATCCAATAAACACTATAAAATATATCCCTTTCTAATTTTTGATAAAAATTATGAGAATGAACTTGATTCATTATCTATGTTTAATCATCTTCCACTACATTATTTTCCTTGTTTTATAGTTTTGTGAATATATTGTAAACTATATTATTATCATTTAACATTTTCATTGAAAAAACCCATATGAGTTGTTATAAACGTCACATCGACGCTCAACATACTTCCCATAAGAAGGCAATGGAAATGCTAATGTTCCAAACCTAACAAAACTAGGTTGTCCATCCCATGAAACTTATGCTTCAGAAACCTATGGGTTCAGAAAATTTTCTACATTCTTGGTTATATGTCAAATGACATCAATATATGCATACCTCTTATAATTTTATTCTTATTACTACTAGAAAAATGATTCTTCTATCTATTGTTTTTGTTCAATTTATATTCCTTCCCACTAAGAATTTCATCTATAACATTTTAATGATTAATGTTAGTTTTAATTAAATCTCCTGAAGAATTTTCATACATTCAATTAATATCCTTATTAATGACATGATATCCTCACTAAGGACCCAGCTTGGGAAGCTATAAGTTGAGTGTTCTACATTAATCCGACCTCCAATGAGCTAGTGGCTAGTGAATAGTTCCAGTAAGTATTAATGATAATTTCAATCATTAGAATATATCAACCTATAACAACAATTCATCTCTAATATTCAACACAGACACACACATATCAAATAACAACCACACAATATACAAATTCAAATTTGAATTTCATAATATTTCATATATGAATAAAAACTATCTAATACAATATTAAAAGTGAAATATCACTAACCACAATCAATAATACAATAGAAGAATACACCTTCACACTATGTCAACTCTTAGAAAGAAAACAGTATTCCCATCCATCACCACTATGGATCCCAATAGCCCCCTATACACCAACTTCAATTGCTCACTTTAATATTTGTATCCATCCATTTATGAAATTATTATGCAAAGACAAAATATATAGGCACTAGGCCCATGTATGTTTGATTATAAAAATACCTAGATGGGCTTCATGAAAATATAAATTATATGTAAATTAGATAATTAGATCAAGCTATAGGATTGAGGGGAAACATAAATTAGATAACCAATATATTCTAAAAGGTATAAAAAACAATGGATTATAGGAGAAAAAAATTTCACCACACTCCTCTACAAAGTGTTATATCACACTATATCCCTTTATTGAAAATTCCATTATTGTTCATATCTAGGAAGTAGTTGTAGAGAATTACACATCAAAATAATTGTAACACCAATATCACACATCAACATAGTTACTCAGACCAAACAACTACCATGTAATATGATAGAAATTGTATTAGTTGATCTAATCTCAATTGATTAGTGCACATCATTCTAAGGCGTAAAAACTTAATAGATGAAGGACAAGGAAACTATCTTTCAAAAAAACACTATCCTATAAAATTTGAGAAATAATAATCAGTCTTGTAGGGATATAATGACCTAAAATATATTATGGGGGACTAATTCCTCAATGTTATCATAGAGGTATTATACATATGAATGAATGGAGTATCTGCACACTAAAAATTTAATGTTTCTACCAATTTAACTATGGGAGTACTCAATTTCACAATACATAATAGGGACCTACACTCTACCCTGCTAAAATATTTTGGGGTTATTGACATCTTGTTCACATGGAACATATCAACCTTATTCAAATGATATCACATCAATGTTAATGATAATTATATTCTAAAAGAACCACATAGATAACCACTAGTATTTATGAAACATAAAAAATTCATGTTATATATGGAAATATTTTTATAATAGGCTAATCAAGAGTCCAATTTCATAACTTGAGAAAGGTGATATAATAAACACTTTATCCTACCAACTAAAAAAAGTAATTTATGGGTACATGTTGTGTATTCCCAACGTTTTATCTAAGTTCATAACTATAATTTCCATAATGTGTGTAATTATCTTACATAGAATCTTTAGTATGGTACATGTAATTTAATACTCAAATATTTATCTAAAAATGTACTGATAAGAAATGCTAAATAATATCTTATAAATACATGGTATGTTAACCACTCGTAGGGTTTTATTACTTCTTATATGTAATAGAGTTTAATATTTTTAAATTTATTTCCTATCAATTAACTAACTTATTCATTATGTGGTAGACATTTTTTGAAACCATAGAGATGAATTCTTGTAAAAATTTGATGAATTTTGATTAATTGAAATAAAGGAAAATAAATATGAAAATATTACATCAATAAAGTGTAAAATGCATTATAAAATCTATGTTCATTACTAGAGAAGTCAGAAGATAAATAAATAACCAATTTATTGTCAAAATTCGTTCAAAAATATTCCATTCTCTTGAAAAAACAATCTACCTCAAAAACTCTTATTTTCAACTAATTATCTAATTTAGGTAATTAGTAATAAAATTAACCCAAAATAATCATTAAAAATATAAATTAACCTACCCAATGGGAAAATATAAATATAGGTAATAGTAATTTAATTAAATCGCCCCTCACTTTCTTTGAAGACAATGGTCATGATCAAGTGGTAAAGAAGACAAGTGGAAGGAATAGTGATATTAAAAATACAACTTGAAATACAGAAAAAAAATATTACTCCACTAAGTAAAATCCCTATTACTCAAATAATTTAAATTAAAATTATATTCCCTCATACTTTTCATGATAAAGTGTGCAAAAATAAAAAAATTTAGAGAAACAGAAAATATATCTAATGAATAATGAAAATGTCAAAAATGATCCTTACAATCCAATCATCCATCTTTATATAAGTCTCATAATTTTGTAGTAATTATTCACATTATCATATCTTGATATATCCCGTCCAACATGGTGTATCTATATCAATTAAAGCAAAACTCCATCTCCTTGTAGAATTATGGTAAAATAAAAGTGTAAAACCACATAAATACCCCTAATATATATTTTCAATGGTACCTCAAGGAGATAAAATAGCTGACCTATATCTTACTATGGATATAATATTAATGGTGATATGGTACCCATTGCGTTATAAAAGGAATCAAACTCACAAAATCTCAATTTCCTCTACAAGAAAATGTCACAAATCTATTCACTCATACCAGGTCTGATTTATCTCTTTATCTTAATTAAGTTCCCATAATAAATAATAAAAAATTACTTCCCAAGTAAGGATTCAACACAATCCACCAGAATCATGACACAATATCTTAAAACTTTTTATTCTCATGGATATGATGCAATCTACATGAAACACACCATTACAGATTCATCATAACTTTTAAAAATTCACTACATTCACTACTTCTTCACAATTCACCAAGAATCAATCAATACATTTCCAGAACTTCTTCTTCACACAACCCCACTTCATGTTTTCTTCATACATGTGGTGTGACCATCTATATAAATGATATGTATAGTTAATCATATGTATCACCACTTTATGTCTCATCTCTATTTCACCATTGTAGTTGCCTATTCCATAACAAGCAGTGTGAGCTCCCATGCAGAACCATCATTATTTTATGTGGTAGATAATATGGCTTATAGAAAAAACCATGTTGTCGTCTCTAGATATTGATATCTAGAAAGGAACTAAACTTAATAAAAAAACCATGAATATTAAAAAATACTCTTTTTTATTTAATTTTATATTCAATTAACTTCATGGATTCATAGTGTGACATCAGTAAGAATTGTGAAAACACTTCTTTTGAAGTAACATACTTTTACTCTATGGAAAAGTCCAAAACCCAATTTAAAAAGAATTATATTTCGAATTATTAGTATCCCCACAAACAAATTATGTATCCCTTTCTTTAGGGTTCATGGTAAAACAATATCAAATGTGGTCAAACCTTATTATTAAAATTCAACCACGTGTGCTACATGTGGTACTCATGTCCTGAAAATCCTAGGTAAAAAATGACAAACTTTTGCCTCAAAAAATGATCCTCAAATATCCCATGGTGTTTCATAATCATAGCTTGAGAATTACACTCGTGGTGTGAAGCCTTTCATATTAGAGTAATATGATCATTAGACGACATCGTTCAAATTTAATTCTCATGAATTTCAAATTTTTAATATGTCCAATATTTCCATTAACAGACAGAAGCTTTCACATTACCTTTCTAGTTGTTAATAATCTATTATAGATTACACCTAATATAGGGTTACCATTTAATTCCACCCCACACTTGGACCATCATAGTTCCTAAATGCAATTTGGCTATTCACTTTTCTCCTCTATCCAAATCTAGCTATGTGTTTTCATTGAACCTCTTGTTATCCCAAACTATCCAGACTTTGATGGTTCTAGGATAGGAAAATATTATTTGTCTTCACTTTAAATAAATAAATTTCTTTATATTTATTTTTTTAAATCCTAAAAAAAATTATATAATCCATTTCTACCTAAAACTCATTAAAAATATATTTAAAAATGAAAAAATATTCTTTTAACAATAAATAACAATAAAATTTACAAAAAAAAATAATTTATCAAATTAGACATTAAATCCCACCAAATATAAACACTTTATTATCCTTGATCATAAGATCCCCAAGAATTCAAAAATAAAACCCCTTAACCAGATTTTTAATTTCAAAATCAATATAACTGAATTGTTATATATATAAGGAATAAAATTGTAAGCATCACACAATAAATATTTTTACCACCTTCTAGCTTTTTTAATAAAATGATTTAAACATGTATTTTCCCATTTTATTGAATTGGTGATACTTATATTAACATTTATTCACATATTTAAACATATTGTTAATATGCATTGAAATTATTAACTTCTAGACTACAAAACCTACTCTCATTACTTAAGGTACATTTGATTAAAATTATTCTCAAACCATAAATACATGAATCCTAACCATAGGATTTCAAATAATCTCAATATAAATCATATAAAAAAATTAACATTAATCATGATAAATTTGGTAAAAGTATTAACTGGTTATAAGGTGGGACTTTTTAATATAATTTATGTAAATAAAAAAATTGAATACACAAAAGGGAGGTGTATATTCAATCAATAATTGATAATAAATGATCTCAAAAACATTCATTATTTGAAAATAAATAATATCTGCCAGCACTCATCTCACTCATCTCATAGCATCAAAAATCATAAACAATGATCCCAAAAAAGTAAGAACCCTGTTTTAATAAAAAAAATCCTTTTTCAAAATCCTTTTTCCTTTTACGATCCTTTTTCTTATACTTTTTTATATTTTTTCAATAATTCTTTTCCATTTATTAAATTTATTTTTTAATAAGTATAATATAAAACAAATGATAGGAAACCTATGATCCTTTTTCCACAACCAAAAATAATACCTCACACGTTCACTTTTTCAATCTGTAATATCCCCTTCACTCTCAAATCATAACATATTCCCCATCACTTATTCCATTTTAAATCCTGAAACAATACCAAGATTGTGGATGTAGGTGGAATACTTGATTAAATTGTATCTTCACTATAAAAATCAATCATTTAATCTATCAACTTATATTAAAGATCAAATGCAATGGTAGGAATCAAAAGTATAAAAGTTTCAAATCATTAATTCCGCAATCATCATATTGTGAATTTATAATTTTCAGATTTTTTACAAAATAAAAATGACTGTTCTAGTAGTCAACATATCCTAAGTATCTCTCATGAAATAGTTTATTAGAAAGAATATGAAATAATTTATTAAAAAAATTTCAATAATGGGAAAAATAACATGTCAGATAGTCACACATGGATTGTATAATTTTAAATTCCATAAGGTTTGTTAGCATGAGAAACCCTACGAAAGGGTGATGAATCAAAGTATCGATCTTTTCTAAATAAAACACTCTTTTATTAAATTTACACTACCTTATACGGTAATGACCTCATAATTAATAGGGTCACTCTTTAACTCTTCTTCAGATGATAATGATCATTTTTTTAATTTTATATTTTTAATCCCATAACACATTTATTCAATTTTACTGATCCCACACAATTAAATTATGTCATGAATAACGTAAATAATCATGCGTGCTAGACACAAGGGTTTTTTTCACCCACACAATCTTAATCCTAGGAGAATGGAACTAATAAAGTGAGGATACATAAATATCCACTAGATGAGTTTTTTGGTATTGGGTTTTTGTTACTTAACTCATATTCTTACGCTCAATTCCTTTACATTGTTTAGGAAAATCACATTACTTCTCTAAGATCATTTCACTCACTTCCTCCCTTTTAATCATTACTCCATAATGATATTTCTAAATTGGTATATAGATCAACATAGAATAATCACACTATTATAGATACATTGACTCTATATTTTTCCCTTGATCATTATTTTACTTCAACAATGGAATTATGGGAATATTATTGTGAACAAAACATACACCATTACATGAGTCCCTGGGAAAAAGCATTCTTCTTCATAGGAAATATCATTAATGAGTTGAAGGATTCCATTTATAAACTTCTATAATTCCTCTACCACTATATTGGAAAAGTCCATATTCTTATATATAGCTTATTATATTAGAATCATATATTTATGCATAAATATAACAAAACACTTCTTTCTTTTAAAAATTATTTTGTGTAATTAAAGGGAGAAACATCACATTACCCTTTTTGAAGATCCTCAAGTCTTCATGAATATCATGGGAAACCCCATCAATAAAATATTCTTAAATTCCATGTCAAATAAGGTCAAATACCTCTATTAATTCTGATTCAATATATCTTAGTAAATTTCTATAATTTCCACCTTAGACATAGAAACATTGGACAAGTGAGACTCTTAACTCAATTTAAACACATCAAGGTGAATTCCCACATGGATCGTAGGTTTAATAATTATATCTTTTCCATAGAACATGTAATTTAAATTACTACACACTACGTGATAGTGCATTGATAAAAACATCATAATCCTTTAGTGGATAAAATTATCTTTTAATTCCTATTACCACGTTCACGTTTCCCTTTTCCTCTCAACCTTTAGTAGCCTGATTCTCAAAATTCCAGAGACTATGATGCAAGGAAATCTATAATATAAAACCAAAAATTATCATGTGATTCCTCCAAGGTAACTAAATCGCCCAGAGTTATCACCCATGTTTCTCAAATATATTATAAAAAATTAGCATGGTGTGGTATTCACGATTTCCTTGTTTGATTAACCTTCTCAAATAGAAAACTTGTTCAAATAAGTATGAAATTATCAACCTCAACTACATATTCAAATACAACAAATATGGGCCTCTCTATTTTAAATTAGTAATTTATAATACAAAAATACTATGTGGTCCATTATGTGTTGAAAAATTATTTCTCATGTTTAAACCACCACAGAATGGTTCACTATTCCATGACATTATTGAATACTTCTTGAAAGTATAGAACCTTTCCTAATAATTTAGAATATATACGATGAACATCAAAATAAATCCTGATCTTTTAATAGTCCTCCTTAATAAACACATATCATTTCCCAAATTAAAATTCATGATTTCAAACAATCACTTATATATATGTTATTGACTATTGAAATTCATAACATATAAAAAACTAGGTGCCTTCCAACTTATAGAACTCCAAATCACACATAACCATAAAAATTACACAAATTCTAACACCTTCCAGATAATTTTTTGTGATTAAATCATCCGAAATAAAGTCTATAATAACCCCAAATTCCAGAAATCCAATATAGATGAATTAATTTCGTAGATAATAGAACCACCAATGTTTTACCAATAAAATCAAAACATCAATTTCTCTATTATAATTTTAATAATCGCCCTCATTTGATTTTTTAGCAACATTATCATGAATCCCAAGAATCTTTATTTCTTCATGATGTTTCGTACTTCCCCATTGGGAGAAAGATGGAATTATGGATTAATGAAACTATTCATACACCTTTGATGTTAAATACATTGAGTACCACTATGTAAAAGTAAATACCACTTATTATATTACTCCTCTGATCTCTTTGATGTCCTAAAATAGATATTTTTTTTAGATTCTACCTGTAAGTGTCTTTGTGGACACCACTTTCTAATATATATTTTTTTATAATGTTGTGTTTTCTATATTAATGATAAATATTATTTTTATATTACAATTTAGTCCTTCTTTAAAAGTAATAGAGACTAGGCCCCCCATCTAGCAATAAAATTAAAGTGTCATATAGTTCTCATCCTTTTCCTCGCCTATTGAACACTTCTTAACAATGCATTCTATTTATCAAATATGATAGAATATTTGAATTTCATGCTCTAGAAACTAACCCCCCCCCCAAATTCTTACATACTAAAATAATTTTACATATTGGTCCTTGAAATTATAAATGATCCATAAATAAAACCTATAAGAATTTTATGTTGGAAATTGATGTGAGAAACAAGATACTGATCCAAAATTATCATTAGGTTTTACTTCACTAACCTATTTCCCTAAAGTTTAAGAATTCTAATTTTTTCTCACTTAAAAAAGAATTATCCCTATGTAATATGTAATAATTTCACAAAATAAATAAGTTATTAAACTATGAATCACTAATTGAGTCAGTCATACCAAAATTACTATTTAATAACCATTAATAAACACTAACCTGATACTAATTATTGAAAAAAATTGAAATCATATGTTAAATATAGAATTCATCATTCCTCCACCATGTTTTTATCCTTGGTTTATTTTGAAACCACTTATCACATATTCATATCAAAACGCATCCCTAACATTATTTGATTAACAAATGATTAAGGAATTAATATCTATAATGAGAGTCACCTAAATCTAGATAATATTGATATTCTGAATATCAATAAGATTATATAAATGGTTCAATAAAAAAATAAATAAGTTTTTTATTTTCTTTCATCAAAAAAAAATTCTTTAATCTCCAAGGTCCAATTATAATTATTATTATGAACCTTTAACACCAAAAATTCACCTAACCACAATCCCACTTTTGAAACCAAATTTTATATCTCCAATTCTTTTTATTTCATTCACAAACTAGTAATTCAATATTCATACAGTTTCCCCATGAACTGATTGATACATCAACTCAATCTTAGGAACATGCCACCATATCATTATCATATTTTTGAACTAACTCTGGAGAATATATTCTAAAAACCATAAAACAGATCAATATGGTTTATTAAATAAAAACATGTGGAGTGAATATATATTCAAATTTCATCATGTTGAGGAATTTGGTGATTCACTATGGACCTCTAATTTTCCATTAACTATTAATTTGGATTCTGTCATTATATCTAAAAAATTTAATGGAATCTAAATCTTAATTTTTTTTTTGGATTGATCTCCCATTTATAACCCTAATCATAATACATTCCACATTGATTTTTATTTTCAATAAGGATATCTCAATTAATCACAAATTGATCATCTTTTTTCTAAACAGTCACGATCAGTTAACTATCTCTATAAGAATCATTATGTTGTTAACCACATTCCATAGCCTATATTACTTCATACATGAGGTATTTATAAGAATTAAATCTTCAATATCATTTCTAAATCCTCGTGTCCTAACATGAAATCCTTTACTGTGAAGAATATTTTGAACTCTTATTCATATTACATTGAACATGGTGATTTTGTTTCATCAAACCTTGAAATATTTTTCTCAAAATAAGATATTTATAATTTAATGAAATAGAGTTTCTCACATTAATTACAACTAAAATTATCAGGATAATTCACCTAGATATTTAATTATCATGGTCTGAACCATTTTTATAATAACTATACCTTTTTTAAAATATATATTTAAACATACTTCTAGATCTACAATCAACTTCATAAAAATATATATATTCCAATGATTTTTATAGAAAACTATAAATAGGCCTAGCAATTTATTTGAAAATAACATATCTCTCTGATATACATTACACGTCATTTGTTTTTCCTTACCCCATATAAGGATCTTTTTAAATTTTTTTCTATTGCTTCCACTATTTCCCCTTTTTTAGAAATTCTCTCAAATTTCTCCATCTATTTCTTAAAAGGGGTTCCAATATGGACAAGGTCGTGTTTCCCTGTGGAACATGACCATTTTGATATAACAATTTTTTCTGGTGTCTCCTCCAAAATGGAATACTTTCTCATTATTTAACTATCTTATATTGAAGGATAATCATATAAAAAGCTTAATGAATTTTTATAATAGTATTATCCAGGAAATTCTACTCATTTTCGTATTTATTTATCAAAATTAACTCCTCCTCTAGTAGCTTGATATTCATCCTTTTCATCTCATGTGGGGAATTTATATCTTCCTTGAGTGTATTTCCATTAGAAATATCATCCACCAATGATTGAGTAATTTTATTCAATATTCTAACTTTTATTTTCTCATGTGGTTCATCTAATCCATAGAATCATAAAGCATTACCTTCACATCCTTCATTCCCTATGCATACTCAACTAAATCTTCCAAGTGTGCAGTATGTTATTAATTAATAGATTTTAGGTATTTAATTTATTTTCATTCAGGGGCCTTCTTAATGGATTCATATATGAGATTATATATTCTTGATTAAATTTCATATAATTATTTGTTTTGGGAATCATTACTTTCTCTTGGATCAGTATATAATATAACTAATTTCTTATTCTAAATCCTCTATTTAGCTACATTAATTTTTAGTTTCATGACTTAAATCACCTCAGACATAATATTTTATCTGAATTCCATTTCTCTGTTTTTTCTGTAAAATTTATTTCTTATAAGTATATAAAATTCACTGTTGGACACCCAGATAATTTTTCATTGTCAGGGAATTAAACTTTACGTGGGATATCTGTCTCTTCAAATAAAAATTCCACATCATCAAAAGAATTAATAAATTCACAATGTGTATTGTTAATACCTTTCAATTGAGATATGTTGTACTCCTTTATTTGAATCTTTATTTTTTTTTTAAAAAAATCCATAATATGGAATTCCATGAAAGTTATACTTATTATTTAAATTCCTTTCAATTTTTATTACTCCAATAAAATAAGAGAGAAAATATATATAACTCAATGATCAAAATATATCACAATAGATAAAACCAAATCTATCAAATGGTAAGAGTGATATAATACCACTAGTTATACAAAAAATAGAAATTAGTGAAAGATACCTTATAATGGGTTTGAATCAGGTTATGAAATTTCTCCAATTAAACTACTTTTCCATTAAATTCTCACTACCTAAGATTATCATGATTTTGTTATTAGTAGGTCCATAACATATATATTAAATAGATGATTTTGGAATAATAATTACCTATCAATTATTTATCCCTTTTTTGGATTCTTCAATTATTCTTATCCCACACACCTAGATTATTTCATGTAGAATGTAAACAATCACGAATTCATGAAAAATGGGTGTTTACTTGTTTTACCTAAAATAGTATAATCTAAGGAGCATATAATCAGTAATGTGTCCATACACCATAATACACTAAATTAACTTTTTGGTGGTGGTTCTAGGCATGGTAACTATTTTATTGGTCAATACACTTAATATATTTAATTAAATATCACTAATTTTCAAGGATTACTTCCTACACTTCCTCTCATTCACTAACTAATCTGGAAATGACACCCCGGTTTATCATATGGGCCCACATTAAACAACCGAAATATTATAGATTCATTAATGGTATATCGGATCAATTTATCAAACATAGAACCTGCACAATATTTTTTTGAAAATCACCATGAATAGTAGCTAAAACATTTGAAGAGTAATCATGAAATCATTCACTACTTCTTTGAAAGTTTCATCAATGAGTGACAAGATTGATTTTTCTATATTGATGAATTAGTTATGAAAATATTTAATATATCAATATTTATCTCTACCTCATATCTTATCCTACTCCAATATTTATATAGAACGATATCTAAATAATTACGGCTTTCTAGTAATACTTATATCTAATGAAAGAGAGATTCTCTACATTTCTTTTCATAGAAATCTTCTACTTTTAATGTTTTAGACCAAAATATACATTATTTAAATATTGAAAAAATCAGTGTCGATATCATATAAATATCTCCTTTAATTTGTAGTCAATATATCCCAATATGTTTCATAATTATCTATTGAAATATAATTACATTGAACATGTAAAAGTACAAACTTGACTTCACTAAGGTGTAGTAATTACCACCATACATTTTAGCATTTATTTTCTATTATTTACCATAACCATGGTGGTGTAAATTACGTCTCACCATGGAATATAATAGTAAAAAACTATATATTTTCATTCACTTTGTAAATCGCTCTTTGAAATGCCTTATACCATGGCCACTTTTTTCCTTATCCATTATCAGAAGCCTAACACTAAAAATACCATGAACCATTACTCATACTTTTCTAGAATCTCAAACAAACAACTCTCATGTGAATCTACCATGGAAACTAAAACACCAGAAGTGGGACTCACAATTTCTCCAAAGAAATATGAAAAAAATACATCACAGTTCCTATCATAATGTGGTATCCATCCGTTTATAATTTCTACTAACCTCTAAAAATAGAAACCTTACACATATAGCCTTTTCAATTTATACCTAAATTCCTTCAACCATGAAAAGTTCTTCCACAGCACATGATATAAGTCTCCCAATTTTACAAAGGTACTTTATAATCTCAATACGGTGTGTTCATAGGTGTAATGAAAACTCATTTCCAATATTAAAAACACCATGTTTTGGTTACCTATTCCACACCATGGTCTAGTACATCCAAAAAAATTACCTATTATATAACTAAAATGTATAACTTAGTAACTCCATTTTAACTACCCAAATTTAAATCGTATGTTAGAAAATAAAAAACATCTTTCCTAGAGTATATTAAATAATTTCAATAGAACCAATTCCACTTAACTTCAAAACTATTGAACATAATATCATTTATAAAACTTTCTTCTTTATATGTTCTGGAAAAGAAAATCTCAGATAACTTATATACATACACAAATTAAAAACACCTTCCTTGATATTATCTAGAATAACACCGTATATAATAATTACTACTATAACTCAAGCACTAAAAACTCCAACCTAATAGAATTATATTTCTAGCTAATAAAACCCCCCCAATGTGTTCCCAATAAATCTAACAATTAATCCAGACCATTGGGATAACAATAATAATAATGAAAAATAAATCAAATAAAATTCAAATAATCAATTAAAGAATGTTTTATAGTAATTTCATCAACATAAGTCAAATACTATTCCCAAATAATGATTCTTCAAATTAATAATCTCATTTTTTTACTTACTCATTCATTGAATATATTACTCATTAAATCATATTAGGAATGTTATATAAAACATGGAATTATTATATTCCTAAAAATTACATTAAAGATCTAAAATATTTCAAAAAACAACTTTCAGAAATAAAAAATCCCATTTCTTACAAAAATATGAATTGATATTATATATAATATTAAATGGAATAAGAATTAAAACAATTAATCCATAATCTAGTTATTCTCTTATATTTCCTTTTTCATTTTGACTTCACATATTGTACCTTACTTCATCGTGAACATAAAAAATTAAAACAACCACCAGAAAATTCAATGCCCATTCCAATATTGACTAAAAAATTATGGGATTGAATCTAATTTCAAAAACAAGTTCCTTAAAAAAGTAGTTAATTCCTTGTAAATAAATAAATGAAATTAATTTTTTCCTTTAAAATGTTATTGTTAAATATCTTGGATCTATAAAATAAATATTTATGAAGTGGAATATGATGAAAATAAATTAACCAGTTTGGATTAATGAATGGTTGATGTAAAAAAATACTCTATATAGATGATTAATATTCCATTATATGAAATTAGGTCAACTCTAATATGAGGTAGTAATTACTCTACTCTTATAGTACTGATCCACTAGTTTGTAGTCACTCTAAAAAATAAAATTTTAAATCATGGACTACACAAACCTATTATTCTTTTTTGATATCCTCTTTCAAAGATTCTTCTTCAATATATTGAATCCTCTCAAGAACCATCATTTTCTAATTTTTCTCCTCAATTTCACAAATTTCTATGTTCCATATGGAAATTACTCTTTCCCACACAACATTATAAGAAATTTCAAATACCAACATGTTATTATCCTTAATCAATTCATCATCCTTTACATCCAAATTATTTAATAACTTGTCCCCCAGGGATTTTTCTTTGATTACCCCATGCCTACCTTCCATAGGCCTGGGGCTGGTGACAAGCACGAAATAGTATTATCCCAAAAAAGGAAGACATTTTTCTTTAAACATGTACACATGCACAAAGATCAAATTGTGGAAAGTAAGAACAAATTAAACCAAAACTATCACTAATACAACTACAGAGATTATAATACAAAAGAAATGAAAAAAAGGGCTAGAATACAATCCTCCAACCACAAAAGAGAGTACAATTTCCACAGTCCCTCCACTCTAGACCCTGTCTGAAGGGTATGTGAAGGGTAGATTCTGGTAGCTACAAAAGTACCACTTTCTTCCCCATCTCACTGATGACCACCTGGTCACGAACCACCAAGTTCTTCATTGAGGCATCTAGTCATCCCTTCTCACTGAGAACCACCTGGTCCCTAACCAACAATTTCTTCTTCGAATCGTTGATCACCTTCACAAGACACGACACGTGCGGTTGAATCCTTTGTTGGGGTGAGTAACACAATAATCAGTTAAGACCCTGAAACACAAGGGAAATCCACAAAATAATACCACATAGCATGTTTACAAAGAAAAGATAACTCACACTAGGTATAACTCAAAGTATGTAATGAAAGACTATTTGTTGTAACATTGAGCACCTTGGACTGCTGAGGTTATTATACTCGAAGAGTACTATTGGTCTATTGGGTCACACAGAGCTGATCCCCACATAGATCATAATAGAAAGTCCTCATATGGCCACTTATATTTGGTCTACAAAGGGCCAGTTATATCTCATCCATGTTGCGCCGCTTCTAGTTGGTTCACACCGAGACGATTGTAGCTATTTCTCACAAAGCCACTTGTGGTTGATCCACATAGGGCTTCTTATCATCTATAGTGGTAGGGTAACTTATACCACCTCGTCAGCAGTCTACAGGTCTCATCCAGCCATAGGAATTACACACATAGCGCTCTTGATTTCAAGAGAATTTACACTTCATGAAATTGGTTGCATCTCAACTTCCACGAAAATCACACTTATAGCATTCCCAAAGGACAATCTCATCCCATGGTTCCAAAAATTTTAGATAGCTTGTCAATCGGATGCTCGGTCTGAAAGATATTGGTGTTTTAGTAAAAAGTTGTCGGTTGTGTCTGGAACCAGTTTAACCAGGTCAGACCGACCTGACCAAACTGGCCAAGGGGGCCCACATGACACAATCTCTTTCGGCCGACCAGAACCTACACGGTTGTGTATGGGCTAGATATTCCCATTGGTCCATATGGGACCCGGCCTTGCTCAGTCGTGGGTCTTTCCAGCCAGGATTCCCAGTGAACAGGTTTCATTTGGCCCAACATACAATTAGCAAGCCAGTTCTTTCCCAGCCCGGGGCGCCCAGTATCATGATTAATCCTGTCATCCCGACCCATGTCATTGGGTTGGATCATCTCTATCCTGGACCACTCAATTTCCCAAATCATGCCATAGGCCCGACTCACATGGTGGGCTGGCTTCACCCCTTTTCGGAAGCCTATACGGAGTCCTATTCAAGTCGCACCTTGCCGGATGAGGTCAGCCAACTCCCCCGCACACGGTCCAGGACAGCCTTCCAGCTCATACCGTGAACAGCCTTTATGGCCTGCTCCTCCAATGAAAAGCTTGAGTAGATCCGCCTAACTATTTCAGTCCTCTCGCGCTGATTGGTTCCCCTCCCCACCGTGGCACGTGGCTTTTCCACAAGTCTAGCTCACACCATGGTCTTAAAATAGCAGCTCTCTACTACGTGCACCTCCAACACGGTCGGGTGACCGCGTACACCTGCTGGCGGCTCTTGAAATCATCATGATTCCCTTTTAGTGTGTCAACTCATACATATACTCGCAGCCTGGTGTCTTTTCCACAGTTTTGTGTCGTGGTCCTATGTTGCCGCCGCAGTCTCTAATTGGTGTTGTGGTCGTCTTGGCTGCCACCCGTCCACATGGGGCTTCAACACCTTATATTCCATCATCTGTTACACCATGAATAATGGGGTGAGAGTGATGAAGTTGATCAAAAATAAAACCCATAAGAACAACCACAATTTTTTTGTGTTGGTACATAATTGTTCGTGCTAGTGGGATCATGATATATAAATTATAAATCACTAATATTTAATCCTGATATCATCCTAAAATTATATATCCAAACCCTGGGAAAAGTTGATTTCTCGAGGATGATCATTATTCATTGTCCTTTGATCTCTTATCTAGAATCCTCTCTCCAAGGGTGTCCTCATCATCGTATTATTTTCTGAAATTCTTCATTTTAGAGGTTGTCATATGTCATTCATCACCGCCACCCACAAAAGCCTCATAGAAATTCCATGATTCTACCAACAATCCTGCATTGCTGGTTAGGCTATTAATTAACAAAACACGAATCAATGTTTCTGTTATACTGCGCTGCAACATCATTATGCTAAATCATAAATGGGGTTCATTAATAATATTCATTGTTTCCTTATCGTTTTACCACATAACTGATCCTCCACTACTCAACGATGAATAAGACAATAAAATAAATTTTAGGTTATTTTATTTTCCTTTCGAAAATTCTAAAAATTAACTTTTTTCCTTGACCTACACCAGTCTTGGTTATGTACTTCTTAATGAGATCATCTCATTATGAACTCAATGATGGTCTCATATTTTTTATATGAGTAACCGTTTGTGAGTTATGATGATTCAAAAATAAAATAAATTTTATTTATGTTATTTTATTTACTGCCAATTCCCAAAAACCAACCTTCATTTCATGCCCACTTCAACCAATGTAAGGCTCTACCTAAGGGAACCATACCCTCACGAACTCAATGGTACTCTCAGATTCCCCATTTTATTTACACTGAGTTATAAGTATTTGAAAATAAAATAACTTTATTCAATTATGTTATTTATGACCAAAAACTACTTTCCACTGTTTTCCCACACCTTCCCATGTTAGGATTTTACTAAGGAAAGAATACCCTCATGAGCACAAAGGTGGTCTCGTATTTTTAATCTAAGTCACCATTCTTGATTTATAACCATTTGAAATATAAAATAAATAAATTTAATTATTTTATTTACAGTTATTCCAGTTTCCAAATTTCTCCCTGGAGGCCTACGCTGAGAAAATATAATTTTCTAATAGGGTAAACTCGCCATCAAAAACATAGTGGTGCCCACTTATTTCCAATCTGGGCACCCATTAAAGATTCATTACACTTTTCCAGTAATACATCTCACGCGCGCTATTTAAAAATTCTCATTTTTTTCAACGAATTATTCTGGGCACTCCATGACTCGGAACCACATGTCGTCTCTATTTCAGGTCTCAAAAAATTTCCATTTAATTTTAAATAAATAAATCATCGAATTATGGGGTATTAAATTACTCCAACCATTAGCGATTTACATCCTCATAATCCAAAACAATGGATAATCAATCAAAAGAGGATATGGGGCATGAATCTGAGCCTCCCGCTCCCATGTGCTCTCCTGGAGACGCTCGTGCTATCAACGAACATGAACTAGAGGAATCGAACATCCACAAACGATACTCTACTGAAAATCCTCTATCTCCCCTAGGTAATCCATGAATTTATCCCCCTCCTCAATCTCCATCTCATCGTGGTCACTGAAATGTGAAGTTTTATGCACGTATCTCCTCAAATAGGATACGTGGAACGTGTCGTGCCACCTCTCTAATTGAGGTGCTAGATACAAGTGTTACGCCACCTCTCCCACACTATTCAGTATCAAGAAAGATCTAAGGAACCTAAAATATAACTTATCACCCTGGAAAAATCTCATTATCCCTAATCAAGGATAAACCCACAAGAATACACAGTACCCCCTCTTTGAACATCAATGGTCTTTATCATATATAAGAATATGACTTGTTTTGTCTCTTTGCAGTCGACATCCACTCTTGTATGACCTAATCTTTCACAGTGGTAACCTCTACCATCTATGGACCCATGAGTGCTAACTCACCTAGGTCTGTCCAGCATAACGATGACCTGCATGGTCATCCATACAGTTACTCAAATGGTGCCATACTAATGGTAGAGTGGTAGCTATTGTAGTATGCATACTTTACCAATGGTAGGTAGTCTTACTGACTATGAAAAAAAATCAAGAACACAAGAAATATGCATTTATTCAAAGTTTTGTATGGTCTTCTCTGTCTAAACATCCGTCTCAGGGTGAAAGGTTGCTCCCAAGCACTGATGAGACCCAAACGCCTCCTATAATCCCTTTCACAATTGAGATGTAAAGAATGACTCACTATCTGATACTATTGTAGATGAGGATTCATGGAGTCGAACTATCTCATGCATGTAGAGGCGTCCCAATCTCTCTGTTGGACTCTGCTCTCAAATGGGGAGGAAGTGGGCCGACTGGTGGAGTCAATCTATGATCACTCAGATGGTATCATGCCCCCTTGATGTACATGGAATGTCCATCATGAAGTCCATCTAAATTCCCTCTCAATTCCACTCTGGTTCCATGAGGGGTTGTGTCAAACCTTCTAGAACCTAGTGCCCAGCCTTCACTTGATGAAAAGGGAGCCATCTCGAGACAAAATCTATCATTATCTTCTTCATCTCAGACCACCAGTACAGACATCAGAGGTCATGGTACATCCTCTCCACACCTAGATATACCTCCAAAGGGGATATATGGAACTCCCTCAACACCTCCTTCCGCAATGCCACTTGTAAAATGGTAAATCCTCTGAAAAGGATGATGTGATCCCCACCTTTCGAATATCTATTAGGGGCATGCCGAGTGGATATCTAGGCACACGTAGCCTTGCAGTTGGCATCTCCAAGTTATGCCTCCCTAAATCATTGTAATATTGGAGTGGAAACAACCATTGACTCATAAAAATTTGTCTTCTCTCAATCCATGAAGGATATCTGAAGTGATTACAACAGCTATGAGGCCTCGTTAAGTAGTTCTGAACTCGATCTCTTGCTGAGAGCATCTTCCACCACCTTCCCATTCCCAGGAGTATAGACTATCATGAATTCACTGTAATCAAGGAACTCTATCCAATTTTGATGTCTCAAATAGAGAATCTTTTGAGAAAATATATTCTTGAGACTCTTGTGGTCCGAGAATACGATGAATCGTTCGCCCAGAAGGTATTGTCGCCACAAATTTAGTTCAACGACTATCGCTGTAGACTCACGTTTGGGAGTCGAATAGTTTTTCCCATGTGGTTTCAAATATTGTGAGCCATATGTAATAACTAATTTCCCCTAAATCACTAAACAATCATGTCAAGTTCTTGATGCATCATAGTACACAATGTAGTCAGCTCCCTCCTCTGGAAACCATAAGATCGGAGCACTCATCAAGCTATTCCTCAACTACTAAAAGAACTTCTAGCATCCTTATATTCACATGAAGGGTTTTATATTCTTTGTTAATTTATTAATGGGTGATGAAACTCTGGAAAAGTTAGTTAAAACCCTCTGATAGTATCCATCCAACCCATGGAAAATCTTCAACCCAATCATTCTCTTGGGTGGTTCCCATCAAATCACCACCTTTATCTTCACTGGATCCACTACATATCCATCCTCTAAGATGACATGTCCTAGGAAATGGACCTTTTGTATCTCAAACTCACTATTAAAGATATTTCCATAAATCAGGTGCTCTCATAGTGTGTCTAGAACAATCCTCAGTTGTATTGGTGCTCCTCCTCGGACACTGAATATAGTAAAATGTCGACAATTAAGAACACTACAAACCGGTCTATATACAGTTGTATGATCATGTTCATGAGTCACATGAACACTATTGGGAATTCTTCACACCAAACGTCATCACTAAGTACTAGTATTGGATATAGTGACATATGAAATCCATCATCGATATTTCCTTATCTTTTACTCAAAGATAGTGATAGCTTGATCTGAGGTCTATCTTCGAGAAAAATATCTCTCCTTTTAGCTAAGAGAAGGGGTCATTAATCCTTGGTAGTCGATACATATTCTTCCCAGTCACCTATTTCTGGCACCTGAAGTCCACGCATAGCCTCAATCTTTAGTCTTCTTTCTTGGAAAACAACACTGCGGATACCAATGGTGAAACTATAGACCATACCAACCCCTTCTTCTGCAAATCCTTGAATTATACCCTCAGCTCCTAGAGATCCACGGGAGTGATTCAATATACAGGTGTAGATATCAGTGTCATCCCAAGTTACATATCAATTCATAAGTCTACACCTTTGAGAGGAGGTAGTCCTGTAACTTCTTTTAGAAAGACGACTTCATACTCATCCATAAATGTAGGGAACTGAAAACTCAACACATCTATTGCTATGTGGGTAAGGACGGTTTTATGCTGCTACCCCCTTCCCATGTCCTCTAGCTCCCTGAGCCTAGTGTTGACCACATTGGGGTGGTGGTTGTAACAAGTAGAAATGTATACCACCTCCTTCCGTTCTCCCATCTCTTCAGCCATGTCTTCTGCCTTGCTGATGGCTTGTCGAAGGAGCCACCATCTAGTCATGTGGAATCATCACTAAGCAGAAGACCCAAGTCACCAATTCCATCCAATCCTCTTTGACATGAAGATATATCTCTCCCCTGAACCTGGAATGTCTCAGTCTCTGGAACTCATGCAAGGCAATGATCCTACATGTTTCCTCTACTGGTAGCACCTATAGTAACTATAAACCAATGGGTGGTTGTGTCATTGGGACACTTATCTAAGGTTCCATCATTGCAAATGATCCATGTAGTAAAGCGTCGTCACTCTATTGACCATCCTTATGGTCTTATATTAGAATCCTAGCTAACTGTTTGTGGGGAGGCATCTTGAAAGAGAATCAAGATGAACCATGGTCAATTTATTATACCTAGTGAGATAAATATGACTCAAAAATATCATGGTAAAACACTAAATGACGCACGAAACCAGTGTTTTAATGTGCTTGGTTGGAAAACAAAATTTAGGGTCCTGGTGTACGGATACGTCGGCTGCCGCACCAACACTAGAATCCATGGCCTGAAATGTGAACTCGAAACAATTAACAACATTTCCCCATAAAAATTTATAGACTCTAATTTTTTATTATAGAAATGACCTCTTATGATACCACATTGTCATGACCCGAACCCCAGGTCCCGTGTTGTTACTACCCCATGCCCGCCTTCCATAGGCTAGGGGCTGGCGACTATCACCAAATAGGAATATCCCAAAAAGGGTATGAATTTGAATTTTTACTTGAACAGACGAATGAAGCTCAATCTATGGAAATTAAACACAATGAAAACCCCAACTGTCACTGAAAAAACTACTAATAGTAGATTACAGACTTAAAGTACAAAGGCTCCAGAATAAAAGGTCAAAAGCACAAGGAAAAGTACAACTTCCATAGTTCTTCTGGTCGAGACCCCACCCAAAGGGTAGTAGAAGGGTAGTACTATGTATCCGTAGAAGTATGCATGTCCCTCCCATATCACTGGGCACCACCTGGTCTTGGGACACCACGGTCTCCATCGAAGTGTTCGTCTGCCTCGTCTCACTTAGCACCACCAGGTCCTAGACCAACAAGGTCTATGTATAAGCATCGATCACTAGCACAGTACACGAAAAGTGCATGTGAAGCCTGTGCAGGGGTTAGTATCACAATATCCATTAGGGGCCCTGAAACACAAGGTAAACACTACAAAAGAATACCACACAACACGTTCACAAAGAAAAGAAAAACCACACCAGGTATAACTCAATGTATGGAATGAATGACTATCATTCGTAAAATTTAACACCCTGGACTACTGAGGTACTCATCCTTGATTATTATCAAGGGTCTGCTGGATCACATAGA
Organism: Viscum album; assembly: GCA_963277665.1. Taxonomy (NCBI): domain Eukaryota; kingdom Viridiplantae; phylum Streptophyta; class Magnoliopsida; order Santalales; family Viscaceae; genus Viscum; species Viscum album. Next base: position 1,469,510,010 of record OY728146.1, read on the forward strand.
GCCACTCCCCACTATGGTTATTTAGGGTCACACATGGTCTCACCTCACTTAGACCACCAAAGATGGTCCATATAGGGCGGCTTATAGCTACTCCACATATTACCGCTTATAATTGGTGCACACATATCCTCTTCTAGAGGGTCCACACAGGTCTGCCGAAAGATTGTCCACACTAGGACACTATTAGCTGGCTCACACAGTGCCGCTTGTATCCAGTTAACAAAGACCCACTTGTAGCTAGTCCACAAAGGGCCTCTTATTATCTAAGATTTTAAGGTAACTTAGACCCGCTTGTCAATGGTATTTGGGTCTCAACCAGCTGTAGGATTCCTACATGTAACGTGATTGTCCATGAACCATCCACCTAGAGCTTCTTCATCTAAGGTTCCTTCATTCGTCAAAACACAATGAATGGGGAGAGATTGATGGGAGATCACAATAAACACCAATATGAACAATTGATGTTATTTCCTGATGGTCTGGAATTTTTCGTCTTAGAGGAATCAATACATGTAAAATATAAATCACTATGATTTAATCCCGATATCATCCCGAAATTTTATTTCCGAACCCAGCAAGTGAAATTCATTAGTTAATCAACATGTTATACAGTTGATCTGCATTCATTATTTAGAGAGAGATTGTAGGTTAAACAATTCTTTAATAATTTAAACCCTTACCTTGAAAAGGATATTGCTCGAGGATGATTGTTCTTCATCATATTTTGATCTCTGGTCCCAAATCTAATCTCCAAGTGTGTCGTCACCATCTTCTGATTATTCAGCGTTAATCATTGGAGAGGTTTTCCTTTTTTGTTTTTCTTCTCCACTCACCAAAGCCTCAGAGCAATTCCATGATTGTGCCAACAATCTTGCATTGCATGTTAGGCTATTAATTCATGAAATTTGAATAATATTTTCTCTTATGCTGTGTTGCAGCGTCATTACGCTAACTTGTTAATATTGATTATTAGTGAGATTCATCGTTGCCTCATCGATGCACCGCAGCACTGATATTCTACTGCTCAACAATGAAGAAAACATTTAAAATAACATTCTATTTTGTTTTATTTTTTTCAAAAAGTTCAAAAATTATCTTTTTTCCTCAACCTACGTCGGTCTATGTTTAGTCCTGCTTAAAGAGAACGTCTCATTTAGAACTCAATGGTGGGATCATATTTTTAATCTGATTTATTATTTGTTAGTTATCAGGATTCTAAAAAAATAACTTTTATTTAAATTATTTAATTTATGGTCACGTCCGAAAAACCAAAATTCACAGTCGGCCCATACTGGCCTATTTTAGGTTCCTCATAAGGGAAGCATAACCTCACAAACTCAATGGTACTCTTGGATTTCCAATCCATGTTACCATTTATGAGTTATATGTATTTGAAAATAAAATAATTTTATTTGGTTATTTTACTTTCGGCCAAAAACTACTTTCTACTGTTGACCCATGTTGGCTAATGTTAGGCTCTGTCTATGGAAAACATACCCTCACGAGCTCAATGGTGTTATCAAATATTAAATCTGAGTCACCATTTGGGCTTTATAAGAATTAAAAAATAAAATTAGTTTATTTTATTATTTTATTTATGGTTATGCAATTTTTTGGGTTTTCTCACTAGAGGACTGGACTGACTAAACTTAAGTCGCTTCATGGGTAAACCTGCCATCCTGATAGGAATTATTCCCTTATATTTTTTATCTACGTATCCTTTTATGAGTTTTTCCACTTTTTTAGGAAAATTCATCACACACACTATTTAAAACATAACAATTTTTTGATGGATCATTTTGGGAACCCCAGGCCTCGAAATCACAAGTCTTCTCAGTACCTGGTCTCGAAATAATCACATGTAATTTTCAAAAAAAATTACATAATTATAGGGTATTAAAAAATTCATCATAAATTGAAGGAAATTAATCCTTTCATGATTACTTTCACCCCTTTGAGATAACTCTACAAATATAACATGAATAAATTCCTTTCCTATTTCTAACTGTGGCCTTCCAAAAATAATTTGTCTTTTTCTCCTCATCCTTCTCAAGAACAAGTAATCCTTTAAAAACTATAATTTATACCATTTAACTTAAATATATTAAATAAATACTTATGGATATCTCATAGTTGTATTTTTCCAGTTTAAGATAATCACTTTTGGTATGTATTTCACCAAATACCAATATCTTAAATGTTTAGTATGGAAATATTTTCAAACACCATACATGATTGTGAAAATATTCTCTAAACTTATATGACCAAATATTAACAATAATTGAAAAACAACCTATATATTATTTATCCTTCGATAAAATCTCAAAAACAATGACATAGAATTCTTGGATGAGTTGTATAATATCAATATCCTTATACCTACTCTTTTTTGAAACCATCACTTTAATGGCCATGATATATGTGGGAATATTCACTAAAACCTCATAAAATGGGTTATTAATATGTTGTTTCTTGATGATTTATGAAAACATACCTCACATATTTTCAGATTACATTTCTCCATTATTAATAATAAAGATAATGGTATTTTTTTAGGTAGAGGTGAGTCCTTCCTAGCTTTTTCCCCAAATTTCAATTCGTTTTACTTCCTCTTTTTCTCAATTTTATTTTATTTTTTTCTTATTTTGTCCATCTTGTTTCGTCATTATTCATAATTTTCTACATTCAGTCTTTAAGGTGATAACTTTTAATTCCCCATATTGGTAATCCTCTTTATCACTTGGTATCATTCATATTGACCTCTCCATGAGCAGGTTTCAAATTTTTCCACCATGGAATTATGTATTCCTCATGGAATTTTTTTCATTTTAATATACCATCAAATAATTACTTAATACCCAAATGGATTCTATGGTTGCTGAAAAGGCCGACTGTAGTAAAGAAATATGACTCTAAATATATGTCCTTGTTGTTTTTGAAATTATATAACTCTTTCTATGTACTCATGATTATGTTGTCATGGCCTCCAAGCCCAAAAATATACATTTTAGCTAATATAATCAACATAATTAGAATCTTCTGTGTACATACATAGGAATTGGTTTGAATTTTTTCCAAGATATCATGGTGTTCATATTATTTTTCATGTATTTCATTTATCCACCCATATATTAGTTATTTTATTCCATGTGGAATCCTATCAATTTTATTCCATTAGTTTCCCATTTGAATTTGTGGCGAGAAATGTCACCCAAAAAAGTCATATCCTTTACTAGCTATCTTTTTCATCAATGATCCATTAGAAATTGAATCCATGATCAACTTTTTTCCCTGATATACACCTTTATAGAATTATTGTATTAGAAAACACATCTATATTCTCTAATGAGTATATTTTTATAAAATTTCATTAAACCATTGCCATGTAGTGTAAAGTGATTCATCATCCAATAGATTAAAATATGAAATAATGCTGCAAATTTTAGAAGTTTTAGAGGGAGGAATAACATGAAATAATAATTTGTATGAAATATCATACCATATAGAAATAGAATGTTATTCTATATTTTAAATCCACTAACACACTTTGAATTTCATGGAAAATTTTAATAACCTTAATCTTAACCATACCACATCACTATAAATGTTTTTAACATGATGGTATAGAAGAATTCAGGGAGACATAAAATTTGTGTGTTGAGAGATTTATATTATAGGCTAATACACTCAATTTATTTGTAGTTTATCTGAATGATCATTGTGATGATCTTGAAGTGGGTTTTCACTACTAGAGGCACCAAGTTGACCAATTTCACCCCAAAACATGAAGGAGGATCGTACTCTATTAATTTTTTTCCTCAGTTCTCCTCCTTACAAACCTAATTAAAATCCTTGTTCACTCTCTACACTAAATATTAATTCTTACACATTGTTATTTTGAAACATTCTATATAACATAGTATCATAGATGAATAGAATTTTTCATTTCTCATGAGTTGACTAATCATGAGTCACCAAATTTTATTCCAGATTTTGAAATGTAAAACCCATAATAATATAGAAAATAAATTATAAAATAATAAAATAAAAGTACCTAAATATTTTATATTTATAGATAAAATTCATTGATAATAGTTTAAAAAACTTAAATGGACTATAGGATGTTTTCACACCATACAGGTCATCAATTTTATAAGTTTTTATGTATTCTTCCTATATACTAACTAAAATATTGTCGTAAGTGGTAGAATAAAGTCAATCCGACATAGAAATATTCTAAGAAACAGTTAAATTAATTATTTTGAATAGAATAAATATTAATAAGACTAAAATCATCAATCATAGAATTTCATAAAGAATTACATAATTTATGTTCATGCACAAGGGAAGTGAAAGGATAAATATGTTGTCCAAGTAGTTTTTGAACATGGGCCTAATAAATATTTTGGTCTTTGTCTTAAGTCTTTAAATCCCAAAATATTATTTTAATTGTGGATTAGTAATTTATTTAATCATTTAGAATGTTAAAACCAAAACGATAATTAAATATAGAAAATATCTCACAATGGTAAAAAAGAAGGAATAGTATTATAACTTTCATTAAAATAAAATTGTATCATTCAAAAAAAAATTCATTCCCATAAGAAATGAAGATATATGATAGGTATAATGATTGTAATAACATAAATTAATTATATAAAAATACGCCACTAATTAAAACCCACTTTATCACATACTTAAAACGAAAAACTCACCCCTCTCCAATTCAAGTCATGAGATACTTCATAAAAATTTGAACCATAAAAAATAGATTAAAAAATATTTCTGAGGAATGATTTAGGTTCTATACATGATCCTATAAATATAATATTTCACCTAGTGTAGTTATTTACTCTAATTATAAGAAAATTTACCCCTTCATATCTCTATATATTTACACTATATTGATTGATATAAATCAAATTAATATGAACTCAACATTAATATTGATAGGTATTAAAATATGGTTGAATCACAAAAAAAACTACATAAAATATATATTAAAAAGTACATATAAGGTAGAAGATAGTATATTTTGATGTTGTTGTGACTATCAATTCCATGGAGTTAAAGTAATCATTAAAGTTATGCTGGATTCCTCATCAAAGACTCACTACTTCTTATACATGAACATGTTTTGGCTCCATACACACACCCCATGACTAATCAAGTTCATTATCAATCTTAAATTGTTATATTCCCATAAATATATAATATCTCAAGACATGGCACACCTTCTCATTCCCATGATGTGACCTAGTACCTGCATCCTCTAAATTTCTAAGGACATAATGTGATCCACATGAAGCACCTTTTCTTAGATATATTATAAATTTTATAAACTCTTCATCACCTTTATTTCATCTCAATATAAAATGAAACAATCACTATATAGTGTGAAATTATTCTACTAGTATCCTCCTTTGACAAATTATTCTTACATGTGGTCAGACCCTTTATATCAATACCATGTTATGTTCTCTAAATATTTCATTATTTGTTATCACATCTCGTCACCATTATCATTTCATTGATATTATCACCACACTATGTGACCAATCCCATGAAGCACCATTCTAATATCATATAACAAAAAATGAAACATAAAGAAACATACCATAAGGAATAATCCAGACCACAAAATCTCAAATGGAACTACTTTTACATTTATAAAGAATTAATATAATTAATTTCTTTTCCCTAGTAGTAAAACTTAAATTCCATAAGCTTTATGGAATCATGGTGTGACATCATTATGAGTTAAGTGGATAGTTTTTATATAATTTCTTTCATTTACATTGAAAAAAAAGTGCAAAAAAATAATTAAATAAGCATTATATTTTGTATAATTAATGCCCCCACAAAAATAATATATATCCTTTTTGGGGGTTCAGGAAATAATATCCTAAAATTTTGGGTGACTTTTTCTTTAAACATCAACACCATTAATTACATCATGTTCTCTTGAGATGAAAACCCTAGGCATGGTGCAAACTATTTTTCCCCAACAATGCTCCTTGAATATCCCATTTTGGTTAATAATCATAAAATCATTATTAAAGTCAAAGTGGAAACCATGTCTTATTTGAGGAAGATGGGACTGAGATAATGTCCTTCTTCTTTAATACCCGTGAATTAAAAATTTTCAATGGTTCCAGTGGTTTGGTTTTCTCATGTCAACTCTATCATTTTATTCTTACTTGTAAATAATCCATGACAAGTTATTTCTTATATCTGGATCTCTCCTGGTGTTTACCTACACCATAACGGTTATTATCACCTCTATTCAGAAATAACATGGTATGAGAATATTCTCATTCCACATTCCATACTCCATCACCATGAACTACCATTGATTATTTTTCAACCCCTAGATGGGCTTTATCCAGGTACTATGCTAGGGATAGATAATGTTTTCACTGAACATAAATTCATTTCATAATATTTATCCATTTTTTTGCGAAATTTCATTAAAATTTTATATAATTAATTTATTTAAAAATAATATTTTAAAAATTATTAATAATACAAATGAACTTTAAATAACTGAAATCATTAAATAATAATAATAATAATTCATGGAATTATGATATGACATGTAATTCCAGACACACAATGTGTGTGACATTTAGAGTATCTTATCAAGTTATACAATTGTAGATTATGTCATGTCCATTTGGTATATGAAATTTACCATATGGAACACAATATGTAATAAAATCTATTTACTCATAATGTACTTGAGGTACACATTAATGAATCTCATATAATATACATTGCATGTACATTGTCCCACAAAGTGTGTGGGAATGGTTGGTTTATCACCACGTACTCAATTATGTGCCAAAATCGCATGGTTTGAAATACATGAAATATAACCCCAACCACACCCCTGGGGATATTTTAACAAGAGAAAACAATAGTTTCACGTTGGATTATGGGATACATGATGTGTGAGCTAGAGGACTGTATATGTTCTTATTATAAATATCATAGATCTAAATCCACATTCATTCGGTTTTTCTATGGATCTCCTACCACTCTTAGTGACACTACCACACCTCCATGATGGCTACCAATTCCTTCCATTTCATCAACCTTTATCATTAAACATTAGTATAATGCCTCATTTCATTTCCTTCCATGATGTTAAATATTGTATCCAACACTGTTTCTCATTCTATTATTTCACACTACCAATGTTTAATGTTCATCCACTATGAATCCATGTAGTGAATATATACTATGGAATGAGGAAGAATGTGATAATAATAGAAGGGGAATGGTGATGGGTGAAGCATTAGTTACCTGAATTATTTCACGTGATTTTCAGGTATCATAGAATCTATTGTTTTAAATATCAAACAAGAATGGATGAAAGGGATTCTCTAAATGTTGTGGAAAGAATAATCCTCAAAGAATAATTACCATTAACCCCTGAAAAAAATTTGTGAGACTTAATTCAACTTCATTTTAAAAAATAAACATTAGTATAAATGATTATTCATAAACCAAGGTAATACATATATTAATCAAATTAATTTGAAAATAAATAACTTTAAGTAAGTTTGTTTAAAGATTCAATTAACCCTTTCAAATGTGTGTTAAAAAATTTCCATGATTTTAATTTATTAAGATTCCATCATGAGTTTAAGAGGTAGTTTTCATGGAGAAATTATATTATAACTTTTTAATTATATAATCCATTAATAATTAGACTGATAAAATAGTGAAAAATATTTTTATCATATCCCCACATAACGATCATCTCATCGAATCTTTAATTTATTAATCGATTCCACATTATTCCATCATCATCGACAGGAGAATATGTTATTGATTCTTGTCCATTTAAAATAATTGGATATTGAATTCCTATCTCCTCCATGTATTTTTTATTCCATGTAAAATTTGGATAACCCTATGAGGTATATATAATGATGTAATTTAAAGATCAACATAGGTTAACTAGGTGTTTTATTAATCATAATGAATTGGTTCGGCCTAGGACCTGACACTTGAGAACAAGAATCAAACCTATCCTATGTAAAATGCACTAATCCAGACATAATCATTATTTTGGAATTTCTATACGAGAATTCAGTTAGGATATACTAACTTTTATGATCATGGAATTATTATTTATTTATTTAGTAAATATTAAATATCTATTAAAAAACTAGCATATAATTCCTCCAAAATCTATCTTAGTGGTAACTACACATTAAAAACAAAATAGATCATCCAAAATTCAAAAAGTAATTTAATAAGATAAATTTTCTATTTTTTCCATTATGAAAACCAAGACCTCGCAGTTCAAAAATGGGATTATGTATATACCTAGAAATCATGAGTCACTACATCTTCCACCTTAAGAAAAAAAATTCGTTCATAAGAAAAATAACTCAACTTTCAAAACCAAGAATATCATAAAATAACTCCACATATAAACATACTCCATTAGTTCATGTAATTCATCTCACAATATAGGTTAATTCTCTATTAATGATCCAAACACAATCACATGAAAAAATAATTTCCATTTCCCAAACTTTCATTTTAATAAAATCTATTTGAATTCCATTTCCTCAGAAGTGTTAAATCAACTCTATCCCATTATAGGGAATAGATTTAACAAAATCACAAGCTTATATCCCATGAATCTTAATAAGATTCCATTATCAAAATCTACTTGTCCACATTTTAACCATTCATAAGGCATGTGAGTGAGAACATGAACTGTTGACATAAACCATAGAAATGTTCATTTTCAATGGTGTCGTATATGAGACCATTATTATTCTCACCTTTAAAGTGCATCCCATAAGATAATATACAATAATTTTCATTATGAATTAAACATTACTACAAATTATTTCAACTAATGCTTTACTACTGATTCTATATCAATCCACAGGAAGATAAAACTTGAGGTCTCCTTCATGTTCTCATCACTACCCTTAAACGAACACAGAACAATGGGTAAAGAATAAAATTGATACCTTGGCACACCATTTCCTCAGCCATTCCTAATATAGCCTGAAGGTAATTCATGATTCCCATAGGTTGGATACTAGCACCTATAATCACGAATAATTAAAATAGAAGGATTTTTTCCACAAGAATTATTAAACAAAAAAAGAAAAAATTCAACACATAGTTGTTAGGCCAAACACTCCCCAATTAGAAAATATTGTAAGAATAAAAAACGCAAAAGTAATAAATCATCTAATAAAATGGAAAATCATCATCTAAATAACATCTCACTTCATTTTTCTTTGAGTTGATAATAGATCAACTATTTAGAACCATCACTAAAGGTCCTATGAATAATGCGCACCCACAACCTCCAAGTACTTCATTCCCTTTTCCTGAATCTATTATAAAATAATAATAAAAATACCCAAAGTTAAAGGTACTTTGTGACAAAAAAATATCCTTTTAGGATTATAACAAATGTTCTATAAGAAATACCATTATAGTTAAAAAAAATATTCTTCATATTTAAATAAATAAGGCATGTAAATTGGTTTTTAAATTTTCATTCAAACCATATTTTAATTCCAATTGATATAAAATATATAAAAATGAGATTTAGTGGATAATATTTATAAAAATGAAAGGACATGAATGAATTGGTTCTACAATCATTATAATGTTATAATCAAGTAAAAACAAGAACCATGTCATAAACGGTGTAGTTTGTTATTTCTAGGATTTAGGATTCCCACACTAATGATAAATCATCATAGATTTGTGTGTGTGTGTGTGTGTCTGTGTGTGTAGAAATATCTTGGATTGGTTCATTATGATAATATCAATCAAAACCCCTTCTGGTCATTCATAATGACATTGGTTAAGTTATATATTTCATCATCAATCTTTTTCTAGGGATTAAGTGTCATTGTATTCTTATCCCAATCACCCACTAGTTTCATAGGTACACATGTGATTTAGTCAATATTTAGAAAAGTCATTAATTTTAATTAAATTCATTATTTATAGTTCAAATGAACAATTTCAACTTCAACATTACATTTCAATTTCAAACCATAATATTTGATTTTTTTTTGAATTCATTCCTTTCAAAATGAACATTTTTTTCAAGCCTTTTTTCTCAAAAATAACCATAATAATAGTTCAATACAATTTTTCTCAAAGAACATCATATTTAAAAATCCTATAAAAATTGGTATTATTTCAAAAATATCATGCCTTTTCATAACCCCCTCTATCAAATTATACCTCAATGAGGGGTGAGGGAGAGAGAGTAACTCATTATTCCCGCCTTTGTAGGCCCCAGGTTGACGGCTAGTCCAGAGGGTATAAAAACATCATGAAATGAGAGGCATTACACTATATAATAAAATAGGATCTGTATATAGGATGAATCATCAAAAATAACTCCTTAACATTGAATAAAAGAAAAAACCACCCCACAATACATGTAAAAAATAAACTGATATAGATATTAGCATCAAATGTAATCTCCTGAATGTAAAGATAAAGTAGTTACATAGAAACTATCCAATGATTTGTGCTAGTAATTTCCATCATGTTCTACATATTCCTCATAGAAATCTGAAAATTAGTTCATATAAATAGGGTGAGAAGATAAGTATACTCAGTTGGAAAACCAATATCTATCGTGCACTTTTGAAAGAAGAATTATAATGAACCAATGTGAATATAGTATAACCAAATAGAACCTATACATGTATGCTAATAAAACCCCAACTCACCAACTCATACTCACCCAATAACACAATCCAAGTATAGTAACATAATAAGAATCATATCGAAAATGGGTACCCCAAAATTATTTCTCATGGATTTTTCACTCTCACACTGTAACATCATATATTTTTCCACTATGATATATTTGGAAAACACATACCACCACCCCACAAGCACAGTCAAATCACATCATTCCCGTACACACCTGTACCATCACATCATAACCACTTCCATAACCAGAGTAGTAAGATATCATGAACATGATTGAAAAACCCTATTTCCTCCTCCTATCAGGCATGACCCCCACCATAAGTTTCCCCATAGAAAATAAAAATCACATATTTCTCAAAAAACCATGTCAGCCACCCCAAAACATGTTCATATCAAATCTCACCCAAGAACACCTCAGACACATCCTATAGAGCAAGGATATATCACATCATGCCTAAAAAAATCTATTCCATCACCTAGTGCACTAACAGACCTCTGAACATCACATAATGTTATTATATACTCTCTTGGAAGAGAGAGTAGGAATGAGAGGTTCGCCAATTATCCATCCTAATTACTAGGATTTTGGAAAAATCACGTCTCATGTAAATGTATGGTTGTTAGAACATAGTTCCTGATGCATATGGGGTTTTTAAAGAAATAAAAAGGAATATACAAATATTTATATATATCCACACGCAATCCCAACCAATTAGTTCACAACAAAACCATAACCAACTCCCAGTATCTCCACTATCAATTCCACCTCCAAATTCATAACACCACACAAACGATAATCCACTTCTCGTAACACCCATGAATACCATTATCATGAAAATTTATTTCATTATTAAAAACCAATCACATTTAACCATACATCCAATCATTTACTTGTTTATTAGTCATTTCTATCCCATTAACAAAAGAAAATCCATACCACTTTGACCATTATTAAATCATTATTTTATCACTACTCTAGATTCTGAAACAATGAAGCTATACATAACAATTTTCCCATCATTCCCAAAATATCATTCCCTCGTCACCCCACAATCATAACAAAACAACCATTAGCTCACCTCCCCAAAATAATGGAAAAGAACCCATCACCTCACCACCCCAAAAAGAACATCCAAACAAACCATCACATTTCCACCCCACAAGCATGTCAAACTACCATCACCATGCCTCCCAAAAATCATGCACACATATACATATCCTCACAACCCAAAAGTCATTTCTAAAAATATCACCTAACCTCCCCAAAAGAATATCCAAATAGACATCACCTTACCACCCCCAAAATCACGGACAAACAAACATCACCTCACTAACCTAAAAGCATGGTCATATCTCACCATTCAGCCCCACATTCCCCAACCATAGAAACTACCACTAATCTATTTCCCACAGCATGCACACATACCAAAAGTGTAAAAGTCCATTTGTTAGATTAATCTGAGAGATTTTATCAATTCCAATTTTTTATTTTAGGGGTATCATCCCATAATCCATAATCCTAGGTAAATTATGTTATTATCTAAATATAATTGACTTTTCAATTTCTAAATTTGGGTGATATAAAATATAGAAAAATAAGAATGCATTCTGTAACTCATTCAAGAATGGGACAAACAAATTCCCCAATAGCTATAATTTTTAGTAGGGCATCAAGCCCATAAAATCACAATATATAATTAAAATAAATGTTATAAATTCATGTAAATATTTCCCATATCCTAATAAATTTCAATTAACTAAATATTTATCTTTATTTTGTCAGTTCAGAATATATTCCCAAATATAAAAAAAATAAAACTCATCACCATGATACATAATGATTATAAATGAGGGATTCTATGCCTCAAAGAATATTTTCTAACTCGTTGCAATTTTTCGAGAGAAGAAGAAATTCCAGCAAACCATAACCACTCATGGGAACCCATGGATCATCCTACAACACACCTAAGGATCATCACAAAATATACAAACTCACAACTAAAAAAACCACACCACTGTAGTATTTATCTAAAGCAGAAGGGATGGAATCCCAAGGAAAAAAGAGAAGAACTCGTCGTAGATCACCAATAATCAACCACTGTAACCAATGGATTAAATAAAGGAAAGGAGGGATAGATAATCGTCCCAAGGATTCTAGTGATATACTCAAAATTAGAGGATGAATATTTTGATGAATTAAAATAATTCTTCCAAAATATTAAGAAAATAACCTAGATCATAGTCCTTTCATGTCATATATCATTTCACGATGTAAAATTCACAAGTATTCAAAAATTCCAACTATTTTTAAAAACCACATCACCATGTCCATAGATTAATTACACATCAAGAATTCACATTTCTCATATTGAATTATTTTTAATGGGATTTTCATTAGTCACATAAATTTCATGAATTAATCCAGGAACACAATCCTTGAACAAACAATTCACCTAGTGTAAATAAATCAGGATATTAATTTCTTGAATCGGCTCTATTACACCTCTAACCACAACCGAGAATCCTCAAGATTCTTTAGAAACCCCTCCAACACTCAAAACTATCAATGTAATTGGTCAATAAGGCATGGGATTATACATCAGATACCCTTCCAAGGATTATCTCCCTTGAGAACTCAAAACCAGACCTAGAAGGTAAGGGGTCTGAACAACCACCCTTTATGATACCTCCCAAGGATCTCATTACTCCTCAACATTTACACCAGCAAAAAATTCCAAATCAAATGGAAACAAAACATATTGCACAAACTCATCACTATACAACCATGTCACCAACAATCCATCCCCCATGCAGCCCAAAACAGCATCCACTCTAACCAAAAAACCACACTACCCATTAAACATGAATCATGGAATTACATCATCCATGAAAAATATACTATCCACTCTAGGTAGCACTAACTCATCCACATGGGTTTAATCACATTGTACTATAATTTGTGTCAATAAGGAATATGGTACTCCCCTACTCCTTTGTGAAAATTTCATAGAAACCATACATAAAAAATTAGAATATTTCATAAAACAACAACATCTAAACATCACATCATAGGAGAAATAGAGAAAATAAAAACTCAAATAGTTACGGGTTCTGAGCAAGAATCTGCACCTCCTTAAAGTAAGTACTATATTCCAGGACACTATGCCTACATAAAATGAAAAACATGGGAATAGTATAGCCTAGAAGAACCTTCTCTAGGTGATCACGTATTTCTATTAGACTCTCCACCAATGTCTCCTCATCCTTGAGATCTACTATCCCTAGTCAATGATATTGAATTCATTGTGAATTAACCAAAGAAGATGATAGATATAAAATAAGTTGTTGAACTTATCAATTCAATGTGAAAATCCCAATTAATATGAGACCTCGCCAACTCACCCTAGTATGCTAAAGTTCCCAAAAACTGGGATAAATTTTACTTACCCTTACAGACCTCGGTGGCCCGTGTCAAGGGGAAACCATCAGCAACATGTGGTCAAAAACCTCAAACTTCATGATCCTCCCCATATTATCGACATAAGAATTTTTTTGTTTCTTTACTACATTCACCCTATCTAATTCCAATTGGACCATTTTTTAATGCTCTACACCACATCAGGACTATGAAGGACTACATCCCTAACCTCTATCTAGCATTAAGAGAACAACATTGTCACCCATTCAAAGCCTCAAACAGATCCACGTCTATAGAAGAGTGATAGTTTTTATTATAAGAAAACATAACCAAGTGAAACTATTTTTACAACTTTATTTAAAAGTATAAGATGAATGGTATCAACATATAATTCAATACTGATATAGTTTTCTCTCTCTACCCATCCTTTTGAGGGTGGAAAGCTTTGTTGATGTGTAACTGAGTACCAAAATAATATTATATTGCTCACCATAATCACGAGGTAATATTTTCATCCAGATTTGATACAATGGACCTTATAACACCATAAAATTGTTCCACATCATCCACATACATATTAGCTAAATCATCAACTATACAAGACTCCTTAATAACCACCAAGTGCATCAATTTCATCAATGTATCCATGATCAACTAGATATCATCACAACCTCCCTAAGATATGGGTATCCCTATAAAGAAATCCATTGACAATGCATCTCATCTTCCATTCAAAAACATCCAACTTCTATAAAAAATAGCATGGGACACAATGCTCAGCCTTTAGATACTAGGAAACCAAACACCTCTCCATGAAATCTGACACCACCCATTTCATCTTAGTCCACAAAAATTGCATCATCAATCAATTATGAATCTTGTATACTACTAGGTGTACCAAAAAATTTGATCTATGAAACACATAAATGAATTTCTCATTCAACTTTATCAAAATAAAAACCCTCCCATGAAACATTATCTTGTACTTACCACCCTCGGACTAACCCTTTAGTGTATCAATATGGACAACACAATCATGCAACACCAATGCTTCCGAGTCTCCCAACTAAGACACCTCCACATGTTGCATAAAATAATACTTCACCATCATCTGAAACAAAAATACTTTATCATCATCCATAATTAAATCTAACTGAAAGTCTCCCAACTATCCTATTCCTCATGTAGTATCCCAATATGGTTGAACAATATCCTTCTTTAAATTTTTTCTCAAATGGTTGGCCTCAATATTCACTTTTCCTAAGGTATAAGAGATCAAAAATGATAATAATAATTAAAATACAACCACCACTACTAATAATATTAAAATAACACTTATAAAAACATACATCAAACTCTTGTGATATATGAAGACCACAAAGTACTCCCCAATGAGGACATACTTCTAAAACAATATTTAAAAACAACCACTTAATGCTCTTAATCATTAGTGTCATAGTTAACCATGTGGAGATTTAACTATCGTGACATAGAAGATATAACTACAATTTTTTGAATGAATTAGCATCCCAAGCCCAAAAGGGAAGTGTTACATAACACCACAAACATCACACCCTCCTCAGGAAACAAGAGCACTAGATCACTAACAAACATCCCATCCAGGTAACTAAATTCTTCCAATAACTGATTATTATTTAAAAAGACCTAGTCCTTCCTATAAAAAAATATTAATGGTGTTAAAACCCAATGGAAATTGGGGGAAAATATCCAATAAAGTCCTATGAGACAAAGGAAACTATGAAACTATTCCCCATTCTTGGGTGCTTCCCAAGAAACAAATACCTCAACATTCAATGATTATACTAGAACTAAATTTGAAGACCCTACATTCCCAAGGAAATTCACCTCTCATGTCCAAGAAATAAACTGGGATAAATTTCCATGCAGATAATGGATTTGAATAATGTACAAGCCAAATCTATTATGATCAGCATTCATCATCTATGACTTTTATTATATGAATATTTTATCGATAAAGAAGATAATGAATTTTTTATGGGACTCATGGAACACATAATTCATATGCCTCATGAAAACAACTATTGTGTTCATAACATTTAATATAATGACTAAAAATTTGAAGTTACCATACTTCAATATAAAGAGATTCATTGAGATATCTTCATATTTCACCCTAAACTAGTGATATAACGATCTAAAATCCATCTTAGAAAACAAAATCTTTCTACTCAGTAGATAAAAAAAGATAATGTACCCTCGGAAGAGGTTAATGGTTATTTAAAATAACATTATTTAACCTTCAATAATCTATACACAACCATATTCTACCATATTATTTCATTCTAAATAACACTAAAGCACATAAGGATGGATAAAACCATTATGAATGAGATAATATATCAAAATCCTTAACTCTCATAACTTAGAAGATGTCATCTATTGCAGATCCATTGAAATTGAAAAAGCATTGGGCTGTGAGTCTATCCTAAACTAAACATCAAATAAATGGGGTGTCATAAAAAACTTCTATATTAAATCATAGATAAAACCCCCAACGACCATGGGGACCTTAACTATTACAACATCCATTGATTACACTGAAAATATATCCATCAAAGAAAGATGGGGATCCACACACTAGCTTTCCACCTACCAAACCTGCTCTCCAATAATAATTACACATCGGCTATATTCATCTAATAATATGACTATACTATGAAATAATTTGTTAACAACATATATGGAATATGAAAAATTGATACCTAGGATTACATTTAATGGTTACATCTATAGTAAGAAATTATCCCAATGGTACTAAGGTGACCCAACGATCAGTCTACACACTCGGTACACATAATAGAAACTGGTCTAGCCTATGACTAGTATATTCAACAACAGGGGAATGGAAAAAATTCATATATCTAGTCTTAGTGATCAGACTAGGATAGTTATAATAAATGACTGTGAATATTCTGAATCAAAAAATGGACCAACAACGGAAGAATAAAAATTGAGAGTACCTCAAAAAATATTTATCCCCTCTAGAACTGTAGCCTCCTCAACATTCAACAGGCCATGTCAATCTCATCTACCTCTCTATTGAAAATAGGATCCCTGCCCATTATTAGGTCAAGGTCCCTAAACTCAAGGAACATCATGAGGTTGGCCTCTATCCACCCCATCTCCTCTCAATGAAGTATTAGCTTTCTAACCCTGCAATTAAAATGTCTTAACTAGAAAGAAACTACTAATTTTGATACAAAACATGAATTCTTCTGCCAGAATGTGCCTAAAGAACCACTAGGCACTAGTTCTGGGAATGGACAACAACCCCTAGTATAAAACACTCTAATCTGAATTCCGTGAGAAGACCACAAAAACTACAAGCCCCATAAGGACAGATATAAGATGGATGAGGTCAACTCCCCACTGGTCAAAACCTAAAGGTTCATGGTTTCTGAGAATTTAAAATAATAACACTACCCCTTTAGGAACACCTTGTGTTCCCCTTTCATATTAAACCTCCTCATGAGGTAATTCTCTCTTTTTTCCTTCATTCTTCGGAAACTCCAAATACATTGGCACTGTAACAGGAGTAATATCATACTTGATACAAGGATTAAGTTCCTCCTAATGATTTCCCACACAAGTCTCCTCATCAAAAAAGTGATTAGAAGAAAATGAAAATGTTCCTTGGACACTATTCTAACTATCATAGTGACATACTCCCCTACTGAAGAGAATGAATCTCATGTCACTTCACTACCTTCATGGAAGAATAAAAGAACTATACATAAAACCCTTTTCGAAATTAAACCCATGAGACATCTTTCTCTATCTACTAACCTAGATATATCATTCATGGATGACATGCAACATCCCAAATCTTACTAACTACCAAAGGGACCCAGTATCTCCCCAGGGCTCATATCAAAATGAAATTGATATCATGTTCCTCCATCAAAATATATTTATCAACATATGAAACAATTCCATCATCTTCCCCAAAGCCTTTTAATAAAACCCATGCAATTCACTATGTCAAGACTCAACCTCCTCTACTAGATAAACCCTATGGTGATCAACTAGATCTACCTACAAAACATCAACAACCTTATCCACAACTCATATAATGTCTATGATCAATATCTGAAAGGAAAACATTATTTTCCTTAGCCTTTGTAGTATATAATTTAATTAAGAATCATTTTTCTCATTTTAACATTCCCAAAAGAAACCAAGTCAAATAAGAACTCAAGTCATCGTGATGAATGTACCTCTTTTATGTGTATACCCAATAAACCCGACCACAATTAGTCATTCAGAATCTCAAAGTCCATGCCCCACCCCCACCATAATCCACCAAAAAACATTGATATATAATATCTCGCCCAAAAACACCTGGTCCACCACCCCATAGCACGGTCATGTCACATATCACATAAAAACAACAAGGTCACCCCCTTATAACATGGAAGTATCATATCGGGCCAAAAATACCTAGTCCATCACCTAGTTCACTAAAAGACCTTCACCCATCACATCATATTTTGAACTACATTCTAGGAAGAGTGATCGGAAAAAGAGTGGGTAGCGAAACACCCATCCTCATCACTGGGATATTTGAATAAACACACACATTTGAATATATGGGTGTTATAACATAGTTATATAATTTTTTGGGGTTTGTGTAGAAATTACCGTGAACATAAAATAGTATACATATATCCATACACAATCTTAACCTATGGGTTCCCAATGAAGTACTAACTAACTCACAATATCACTATGTTCACTCCCAACTCTAAATTCATAACGACACACAAACAATAACTCATATCTCAAATCACCCACAAATCCCATTATGCAACCCATTAATTTCATTATTAATCACTAACCACATTTAACCACGTAACCCATCATCGATTTTTTTCATAAGTCATTTTCATCCCATTAACCAAACCAAACCCTTACCATTTAAATTATCATTAAATAATTATTAAATGACTAACTAAAATTATAGAACAAAACAACCATACATCACAAGTATTTCATCATTCCCATCTTACTACCTTCACATTTTCTAACAAGAATTTCTGAAAAATAAACCAAATCACCACCCCAAAACCATAGCCAAATAACCTTCATCTTTTTTCCCCAAAATCACGTCACAACAAACCATCACCTCACCTCCCCAGAAGAATAGCTGAACATCCTTCACCTCACTGCCCCAAAATCATGGACAAACAAATATCACATATCCTCCCTTAGAGAATGGCCAAATAAGTATCACCTCACCACCATAAAATCGTACCCAAAAAAATCAACACACCACCCCAAAATCACATCCAAACAAAAACCACCACGCCATGCCAAATATAGAACCACATCTTAAACATTGACCCCACATCCACCAACCAATAAATAACCACACATCATTTCCCAATATAACATTGGCACAATAAAATAAATAAAATACCATTTTATAGATTTTTCAAGGATTTCTCATTAATTCCACGACTTTTTTGGGGAATCATCTCAAAATCCATAATCCTGGGGAAACCATTTCATTATTAAAATATAAGGGATTAGATAATTTATCATTTTGGGTAATGTCAAGAAAATCACTATAGGAAAGGTTTCCATAAATATTTCTAAAAAATGCAATAAATCCTTAAATGCTCACAAATTTAGATTGGGTGTTAATCCCATACACTCACAATATCATAAAAATAACAAAGTTGTAAAATAATTTGAATCATTATCCTTTCCCATCCAATTAAAATTAATATATTCTCTATATTTTTTATGGTTATGTAAACTATATTACCAAAGATATAAAAAATAAAACCCCTTCCACATGATACCCAATAAAGAGAAATTAGGAATCACCGATCACAAATAAGTTATATCAACTTGCTACTCACTACATGGAAAATAAGAAATTCCCTCAAACCACAACCGCACATAGGAAACTGTGTATCAACCCACACCACACCAAAGGATCATCTAATCTTAAACCAAATCACACAATAAACTAAAACTCCACCACTAAATATAGTCTCCAAAATATTATGGAAGGAAGCCCATGGGGAAAGTAGAAACAATCACCATGAATTGATAACAAACATTCGCCAAAACCAATGCTTCAAAGAAATGAAAGGAGGTATGAAGACAAATCCCAAGGTACCTTGGGATTTACAAAAAATTGAGAGGAGGATGTTATGGATGAAAATAAATAATTTGGATGAAAGGATTACAAAATAACATATATCCTACTATTTTCATGTTGTGTATTCAATTCACAACATGAAATTCATTGGTTTTTTAAAATTCCATATTTCTCAATAAAATGCATCATCTTAAAGTTAATTTAATTAAATGTCATGATTTCACATTTAACAATGTAAATTATTTTCATGGGTTACCTGTAAACCATATAAAATCCATGAATCTAGCTGGCTAAACAACCCATTAATCACTAATTCACAACATGTTAACAATTCCCAATATGAATTTACTACAAAATATGTGTATCACCACCAACCACCATGAAAATACATTATCCTAATCTGAAACACCTTCAATAAACAAACCCTATAATTTAACTAGTAATGAATGTATGGTCTATTCCTCCATAAAAATCAAATCATCAAATCATAAAAATTTAAATTTTATAAAAAAATTAAAATTCATTAAAATAAAGAAATAAATCGAGGTTTAAATTTTTTGGAAAACCCTAATGGAACCACCAAACATTAACCACATAATCAATCAATCACCCACATCATAAACATACAACAGATAGTCAAATTAATAGGAGGTCAGGAAGAAATACAGAGAAACACAAACCATTAAAAACAGTTCCAATCCATCATAAAAAATTGGATACATTACTCCCAAATTGTGATAGCACATATGATAGAAGGATTCAGACCCCCAGGATACTCCTACGCCAAACATTACTGAACAAAAACAACAACCTATGGAGAAACATTATTCACTTTGTAAAAAGGATTCTATATAATGAGAACCAATTCTAAAAAATATAACCAAGGTTTTATACCGCATTAGGATACCTTAGTTCCTAACATTTCATTACAACTCATATGATTTTTCTTTAAAAGTCACCACTATCCACCCTTGAAGAAATTTTATGTGATCACCACCTTCCAAGTAATTCGTCAAGTCCACTTACTATAACCACCAGATCACACATTACATTGCAATTGGTGCTTTTATACTTGACCTCCCATGTTCATAAAGATATTGGGGCCAAAAAAATAACATAAATACATATATTTTCCTCCACTTTCATAAAAAACAACCACATCAAGGCTTACTACATAGTCATATCCTCATCCTTTTATTAATAAATTTATTCAATGTTTCAAAGGTACCAAAACATTTTTATACCACTCTTATGTTATACTCAATTATATACTCAATAATATTGATAGCAATTGTTCCCCCCATCATCTTAATGTCATTACCAAATGAATGGAACACAAAAATAGAGTACCCTTACCTCAAGGGCTCACCATGAGGATGATTCTCTCAATAGGGTTTTAAAAAAATCTTAAATACCAATCTAACCCCACTCAAATGAAGTTATTATTAATGTATTCCATAATAAAATATTTATTTGACCCATGAACAAAGATAGGTAATTCTATAATACCAACAACACCACTATAAATTTAATTTGTTTTTAGGGATTCATGAAAATTGTATATAGAATTTTGACTTTTTAATAATGATTATAATGTTATGATGACCTTATTTAACCCTTCAGGAACCAATTTTTTTATTTTTCATTAATCTAAAAGGTCCCATAAGTCCATAAAAACCATAATTCAATTAGTATATTAGGTACAAAATTAAATTACTGATATTATACATGTTAATGAAAAAAAAATAGATGTTTATATTGCCTCAATTGTATGACATAATATAATTTCTATATAATAGAAGCATTTTAAGGTTCTCTAAATAGGTCTTACTCACCACTGAAGGTGAAATTTGAACCATTTTCCCTACTATAAATTACCTTGAAACAATCATGAACCATCTGATCCATAATAATATAATTTCATGAGGTATCCTAATATAACATTTTCCCATAAAAGAAACAATTTCACCTAAGAGAAATCTAACACTATATATTTACAAATGTAAAGGGGTGAGTTCCACCAAAGAGAATATTCTAAAAAATAGGTCTATAAGGGAACTCCAATGTAATTTCCAACTATTAACCAACAAAAACAAATGAATATAATGGAACATTATTTTACCAGAAATTATGAGGGTTAATAGAGATGTTATAAATCATAATTTAAACTCCATCGATCACTACCTTCCAAGATCCATTAATTTCACACAACCAATAAAATCATTAAAATGAGCACACAATGTCTGATGATGATTGTATGGAGGTAGTGGTAGATAAGTACTGAATCGCCACCCACTTCTTTCTTATCTTTCACCATGAACTCCCTGTCTAAAATAACATCCAAAAAATCACCAAACCTAAAGATAAAAAGGTGTTGATCATGATGATGTCTTGAATAAGGAGTTATACCCTGGGAAAAGCACTATTTTATGATGAGAAATTAATTTATACCCAAAATTAAAGGTTCCCCACTTACCATCTCAATTATTTTTCAATTTTAAAGTTACTTTCCATGAGAGACACTTCCAATTATAAAAATGCATTGGGTAATTAAAAAATATCATCCCTTTTCATTTATAAAAGTAAAACTGATCTCTTTACACTATATCACACCTTAACCCATAGAGTATCACACAAACCCTTCCTAACCCACTTCTAGAGATTCCAAGAAAACATTAAAAAGTTATAGTCTTCTCAAAAAATCATCCATTAACTCATTAACACAATTTATAAATGAAATAATCTTGATATATAAATTTATAACATATGATTTATCATTTATAATTAATTATGTACAATTATTCTTCCAACAATTAAATTATATAATATTAAAATTTTATATTATGTTTCATTAGTATAATGGTGTATTATTATAATATCGGTATAATCATTAACCACCATTCCTTTTTTACTTAAAGAATCATTCGTATCCTGTTCGGACACCCGCCAACATCGAGAAACATGTCTCATTTTCATTCACCGACATATAAGGATGGTAAAAATAGATAATATAATATATATTTATACCATTTATGAAATATTTTAGATTATTAAAGGATAAACCATAATACTTATTTCTAGTAATCTATGGAAAATTAAATCATTATGCCCACGTATGTGTGACTACAACCTAGATGGAATCATAAATTTCTATTTTTTATTCAATCATACTCATACATGATTGGTAATTATAGTGGTTTTATTGTGAAAAAATAATTTAATGAAATTAATAAGGTTATGGAAGAAAAATTGGTCAACCTATTAACAATATGAGTAATAAAAAATTGTGGTAATTTGAACCATCCAAAAGACTGATCTGAGAGGAAATAATTGATTTATATGTACTATGAAATAAATTTATATAAGATATTTTATTCTTATAATTTCATAAAATTATGTTATAACACACTAATATAAACTTATAAGATCATTTTTAGTATGATATTGTGATATTACAACTAAATCACTTCATAATCTTCTATTATATATGGTATGTTCTTGTCTATGTTGGTTTGACACTTACTAGACCAATGCAATAAATTTTATCATGGATGACTATGGGAATTTAATTTATAACAACATAAGATATAAATTAGTTAATAAATTATTGTTTTTATTCTAAAATATAAATATAACAAATTAACTCTTTATTTAAGAAAACATTCATTATTATCTAAAAATCATACAATCATGATCATTGTATGTTTTAACATTAAGGATAATAATGAAAACTAATATAGATTGAAATTGTAACACTATATATATTTATAAGAACCCAATTATAGTTCCTTTTATAATAAGATAATGACTAACTTTTTGATAATAACAAAGAACAACACCAAAATTACGAAACTAGTTTTAAATGATCAAGATTACACACACCCGATATCGAAAATAGATAATTACTAACAAACATATATATAATTATTACTGAAGTTTATAAAAGGTCATAGATATAATAATTTATCAAAAATGGGTGATTAAGATATTTAATTTAGTTAAATATGAGGATAGAGTTCAATACGACTAATAATGATTTACGGTAAGGCGTCCTTTATCTCAAATTTAATTTCTTGAGACATGTTTATAATCATGAATCGTGATACCTTTATGATTGGGTCATTACATAATGATAAATTTATTTTACCATATTCATGGTTATTGATAAGATGTATCATGTACTTTATTTAAATTTAATTTTATTTATATTGTAACTTATTTGAAAGGGAATTTGATTGAAATTTTACTCAAATCGTAAGGGTTTCATTTTCCAAATTTATTTTCAAATAAATATTGTTTTTAAAATATAATCCATATATGGAATTTATAATCTTTATAGAGGCACTAAACTTTCATCAAATATTCAATGGGGTTTAGATGCCACCTAATAATATCATATCTCCTTGATTAATAATTTACCTTAACTATTTTATGTAAGAGTAATTTACCCTCATCCATTCTCCTCAGTTGGGGTCCCCCTTTCTATATCCACATTCATTAAATTTATTTTTAATTTTTCTTATATATATTTATATAATTAATCATGTTCATTTTACAATAATTTGGATTATTTTTAAAGACTTAAATAACATTTTAAATTTTTTCAATGTAGTTCTATTTAATCAAAATGTGAAATGCGTCTTTTTTAATTTTTTACATGTGAACACATCAATATTACACATTTTTTATTTTTTATAAAAATTCCACACTACATTTTAATAGTTTCTAAATGAAATTTTTTTTCACCAAGATTTATAAAATATTTATTTTTTAAATATTTTAAAAGAATAATGATATTTATTATTTCTAAATTTATTTTTTCCAAAACTCCAAAAAAAGTATATTTCATATATGTTATTATCCATTAACATATCTTATGACTGATTGGGGATGTTTTTAAAATGTAACCATGCACTTTTGTTCTATATATGGATTATGTAATGTATATTCGTTTTGACAAAATTATCCATCACTTCCTTTTTTTATCTTAAAAATTTTCGGTGTATAACCTTAATTTTTCTTCCAATTCCTTTCCTATATGAATACCCTATTTTTGATTCTTTTGATCGTTGGGTGTTAACCTAGATGAAACACATGGATTTATTGTGTAAACTGGTATCTTAAGTATATAAAATTTATCTATATAGTTTAAAAATAGTGATCTTCAATACCTTGATTGATGTGTATTTACTAAGAATGTTTCTTGATTTTATTGGTTACCTATTTTACCTCCAAGGGTTTATTATATTTTTATTATTATTGGAATTAATTTTTATTCCCTTCTGTTAATCCATTTGAAACAAATATGAAACCCATTTCCTTTCCATGGTATATTTATGATGTGTTTAATGAAACCCATTTTCATTCCCTGGCTTCCTTATTATATAAAAAATGAATGAATTTAATTATCGAGTTTTGTAAAACAAAATTTATTTACGTGGTTTTTTTATTTTTATAATTGGATGGTTTTCTTCAATTAGGACACATAATTATTTATAAATGTTGGGTGGGGTCTCATATATACCTCCAATGTATTGGATTAAAATTTATGTATCATGGGATGTGTATTCATGGGAATATTTTATTCACCTGTAAGTGTGGGAGCTGATCAAGTGGATCATGAAAGCAACATCTCCCAATAATAATTATTTTTTATATATTTGAAATTTATTCCATAATTTTATAACTATTCTTAGGACTATTTTATTCTCTCATAAATCATGTTTATCGATTCTTTTTTTAACACTTTTGTAATCCATGAATTATGACATGATTTATGATCCACAATATGTGAGGTATATGTTTATTATGTAAACTGACTATACCTATATGATAATATGGAACAGAATTATGATATTTGATTTTTAATTATTATGTTTACCCTTTATAATCATCTGAGCATACCACATTCATATGTTTCCATTTCATCATGTAAATAAGATAGGAAAAGTATGAAATGTATATTTGACATTCATGTATGAATAATTCATACAAGATATTAAAGACTCATTATAGATTATGGGGTTTACTATATAATGGATAAAATTATCAATTAATACTAAGAACATGGGTTCTATTAGTTAATGTTTTATACTAATTTTCTAAAATTATAAACACAAATTGACTTGAAAATGTATTGGAATGAAAATTTTTTATTAAGTTATGTAATTAGGTAATCATGATTTTTGTCTTATTTATTGATAACAGAGAAGTGTTTAGATAAATTTGGAGATTATGATGATATCTATTATGGATAAATTTGGAGTTAGAAAGGTAATAAAAGTTTAATATGTTATGTTTGATTATAATTTCAAAGGTATAAATTTACATTTAACTCAGATGATGTAATATTATTGGGATTTGGATACTATAACTTTATTAAAACCCAAGGGATTGGTCTAATGAGTATTTATTTCAATAGGATAACATTATAAAAATTTTTTAAAAGAAAGATTTTGTGGTTTACTTGGAAATAATAACCCAGTTTGTATACTAAAATATGTTTCAGTCTCTAGCATATATGAACCAAGTGTAAATACCCCTAAAAATAGAACATTGTATATTATCTAAGTCATCACCTGGAGAATGATAAATATTTTTGAATATACACTTTCTTTGACACCCCTATAAGATATTATTTGACAAATAAGATTATATTTATGAATAATTATAAAGTATTTACTTCATATTTACTTTCACGGTATTATTTAATTTGTATAAGAGTAACCAAATTAATGAAATGTAGATTAAACTGATTGTACAAAATGATGAAATTATAGTATAATTAGAAAAATTATATTAAAATTTATTTTTTATATTCATATAAACATTTAATTTAATTTTATTGATAACCATTTGGGATATAGTATTTGGTTAAAAAAGGATCATGGAAAAGAGGTTGAGAAAGGTATGTATCTAAAAACCACATTGTCTTATAATCAAATAAGGGAGCATACCTAAAGGGTTAAGAATATTTGTATATTACATTTATGGTAGAAAATTTTGAGTTTTACAGCCTTGTCTAAGTAAGTGAAGTTGAAATAATAATAGAAATAAATTATTTATACTCCTATAAATTTTCACTATTGAGTGATATTTATAGATGATATTCTAGTTTATTCTAAAAGTTGTGAGAATTGTGTGAAACATATTAGGATTTTTCTATAGTATTTTTTTATGGTATTAAAAACACGTATTAAATGGTATCAATATCCTTGAAAATTTATTTTTTGAAAATGTTATATTTTTTGGATAACTATTAGAGAACAAATGATTGAGATATGAAAAACTCTTAGGTTTAATAAATTATTCATTTTGAGGTAATAATAGTTTCATTGATTTTGACAATAGTTTTTTAGATAGCATTCATAACCTTGGATTTATTTTTTGATTTAATAAAAATGTTTTCTATGATATTTCTAGTAAATTTTATCTCATATTTTGTATTATGATATTTGTATATTAGTTTTTTACTTTATAAACAATAGAATAAAATTTATAAAGAATAAATGTAGAGTTAATATTTATAGGAATATATAATCTCATTGTTATTTAATATCTTGGTTATTCAAATGGTTTTTTGGGGTGGTATGTTATGGAGAATATATGATTAAGTTATAAAAATAATGGTTTACATGATTATATGAATCGATAATTTTGTATTATGAAATATATGTAACTAAAAATAGCCAAAGAGATTAAGGTAAATGTCATAATAGATGTTTTATCCCGAATGATTAATATGTTAAGAATAATCTTACCAACATTCATTATTTAGGAATGATTAATAATTTTGGGAAATAATTTATTTATATTGGGATAATGTAACAACCCAAGCTTTTAATATATTGTTTATTATAATTAAGTTGGATATGCTTGAGATATTTCTCCAAAAATAACACCAAACTAAAATTAAGTTGTTTTATATATATATATATTATAAATCATAAATATTGATGTTAAATATATTGATTGAATTATTATGTATGAATATGAATAAACAATTATAAAATATATTAATATAATTTTATATATAAATGTTATTTTATACAAATTTACTAAATTCATATTTGTGTTTGTAAATGTGTATTTTTTTTATTTGAACTTGTTATAATAAAAAACCTATTATATTATTGTAAAATGATCATGTTAGCATAATAAATCATTGACTGGTTATTTCATTATTAATTATTTTATTTTATAAATTAATAATAATAAATATATTTTTAAAAACAACATTTTCTTAAAAAATGTGTTCTTATTAAATTATAATATTATTATAGAGTTAAATATATATATTTTAAAATTATAAATCTAAAAAAATGATTTAATAAAAATATGTTAGCTATGAATAATTTTTTTTGTGTTCTTCAAGAAGGATTTATTTTAATATGAATAGTGAAATAGAGTGTTTTCAAAAACATTGAGCCTTTTATGAAATTATTTTTTTTAAAGAGTGATTCATAAATTCAAGGCAACCATATTCTTGAAAAAAAATTATCATTTAATAAGTGAATATATAATTTTGAAAAGGTTTCCTTAATTTCAAACCCATATTTGACATTTTTTAACATAAATTATATACAAAAAATATTTTTTAAACATTATACATGTAGTATTTTAAAATTAATTTTTCTAAATTTTATAACATGAATAAAATTATGTGGATTTAAAATTTTTATTCATCTGTTTACATTTATTTAATAACAGTTATTTTATTTTTAGTCATAAAGGATATGCTGACTTTAGTCAAACCTTTTTGTAAGGGAAAATATAAAATTAAATGAGTGAAAGATATAATTAAAATGAGTTGAAAACATGTTTAAAAAATGAATGAAAATTGGTTTTTGAGGCTTATCACGGCCCTATATCTATAAATATCAAATAATTCCAAATTTTGGTGAAACTTCCCTTTAATGTGACTTCCCCTAATAAAATATTATTGATTATTTACAAAAAAATTCATCCATTTTCCTTTATAAAATGAAAAATCATTTCCTTAATTACCCCCACACCAAAAACCACTTAGTTACAAAAAAAATTATTCCCCATGGTCTCCTAAAAAATAATATCCGCCTTTAATGGTATCTTAAATATTCCCACATGGTCTCCTAAAACATTTATTCAAGGATTTATTTTATGGGATTTAAGGCCGATTCAAAGATTATGACTCCAATATTACATTTCCAAAGGCTCAAGATGCCTTTATGTTGTCGAACTACATGTTTTAATGTGATAATGGAAAATACAAAGTATCTTAAATTTTTGCTCAGTTAAATATTTTAAAGGGATAAGATATCTTCTTTCCTTGTTCTTCATTACTGTTTCATGTTATGATATGCACAGACCTTTCATTCCTTCTCATAAGAGTCATGCAATCAAACCTACCTCCACGGATTGCTTTCCCCTTGGATTGGTTTCCCATGATGTTCTTCTTGCTGCAGGTTCACCTCCTATTTTGGTGAAACCAAGCGATATTGTTCAATCTTTGAAATAAAGTATGGTCTATCATCGTTCTTTTGGGTTCATCTCCTTCTGTTTTTCCTTTCCTAGTCATTTCATGTTATCTCAATGTTCGAAATGGTCTTTTCTGGGGTTTTGGCTGGTGTAGTGATGTCTCTATATCCTCAGGTGGATAAAGTCCTCCCAGAGAGCTGATCATGGTTTGTTTGGTTAGTATGTTCAAAGAGAATTGGAAACATTTTGAGGTATGGGATTTCTGGATTCTCTTTTATTTTATATAAAACAACATAGTTATCATGTTTTAGCCCACGGATCACAATGGAATTAATATATTAAATATTTGAATAGGATAAATAAATTTATATTGATTTATGTTATTGCCTCTTTTTATACTAGATACTATTATATATATATATGATTTCTTTGTTTATCATTTCATTATTGATGGAAATTGGTAAATAATGTAAACAAGGATTAATTGTAAATTAATTGTAAAAAATAAAGAGGCAAGTAAATTAATTTGGTTCTTCTGGTTGTAATTTTATGTTTATCAAATTGATGCAGTAAGTATGTTTAATTTATTTTTTAAAGCTTTCTGTATATGTTTCCCATAGTTGGAACCTACAAATAATAAAATGGTTAATTCCAGATGGATTAAATAACCATCTATTTGAAAAAATATAAATCCTTATTGGGTTCTGAGTTATCCAATTACATGTAAGGATGAGTGCCATGTGCTTTGTAGAATTGAGAGCTCTTTTTGTTTGATGGTTGGATTCCTTTTTTAAGGGCCAAGATCCTAATTGATATGATGTTTTTTGCTTGTGTTGTGATGTGAGCCTAGATGGTTTTTGTGATATCCGGGGGTAGGGAGTCCCATTGGTTGTGGTAGCAGTGGAATACTATAGTGGAGATATGCATTTTCTTATGCGTGTGGGTGTCGGGGAGGACATCAGAGATAATAAAATGGGGTGGATGCGAATGTTTGGATGTTTTCTGATTCTTTTTGTTTATTTATATAATTTTATTTCCCCACTAACCAAGCCAGCTAGTTTTTCTTAACAATCTTCTAAAAGAAGCAAAGATGGGAAGATCATGCCACGTGATTTACGCATTTAGCTTCCTAAGGGGGGATGGGTCTGCACTCTTGATATAAGTGGAAAGGACTTAACAGGTAGTTCTACCACTCATCGTGTTGATCCCCCCTTGTGTTTAGTTGTTTAGAATGTTTTTCTCTAATTCCTATGAATATGGGAAAGTAATAATATTTTTAATAAATAATTTAATAAATGGTGTAAACCCATGGGATTGGAGATTTCTTGCATGGGATACTGAGTTTTAAATTTAAAGGAACAATGGAATTTGGGTGTGATGCTAATAAAACATAATGTGTAATTTTTAACGGTTAATTAATCATAAATGAATTAGTTAATTTAAAGTGAAAATGATAATAAAATAGAAGAATTAATGTAATCAATATCTATAAATGGTTCTGTTCTTGTAAGATACCTATTCATAGTAGTGGCGACTGGGAGTCCAAGAGACATTAGATGTAGTTGAGTCTAAGACTAGGTTATGCCCATAGTGTGGTTCTGAGAAATATTATATGTTTACTAGTGTTTTTTTATTGCATTTTGAGTTATAGTTGGTTGGTGTATGTCTTGTATATATCATTCACATGTGTTCTCTCAGTGGGAAATGCCTCCTATTTGGGTGTTTACTATACCCTCTATTCTAGTAACCAACCTGAGGCAAACTGGAGGTGGGACTTAAGGGCCACTATCTCCCTTCTCATATTTCCAGCCTAGAAGAGGTACACCTTGTTGAGATGGGGTCGTGATAGAGGGGCATCAGAGGACCGGTTGAGGGATATGATGGATTTTGGTGTTAGGCACAAGTGGGGTTGCCTGGGTTGGCAGGTAAACAGTGTCAGTCAAGTTTACCTAGTGATGTAGACAATGGATACCGGTAGTGATATAGGCGTTTAGGGCCCCTTGTGATCTGATGCATGGAAAATTAAATTTACAATGGCTACTAAATGAGGTGGTACGAGTTTCAGGGTAGAGACCATGGAATGGATCTTTTATTATTCTTCTTTGTGTCTATCGTTGAATGTGTAGACCTTGGGATAACCTAAAATGAATAAAAGATGACAATTAATAAATTAATGCTGAGTTTTCATATTCTAGGTTTAGGATCTCTAATTGTTTGTTATTTTGCAGTTATGGCTCTAGGTTAACATCCTCAACATGTTTGTGAAGAAGATGTACAACAGGTTGTGTGAGAATATCACCTCAGGGTTGAGGTTGATGATGATGACACATAGAAAATGACACTTTGTAAGTTTTAGTGCAAGAATATACAAAATTATGAGGCCTCCATTTCAGATGTAGTCATGGATGACATGTTGGAGGAGGTCGAGATAGGATTCAGTTCAATCTATTCTCGGAAGGAGTACTAGGTGTCCTTGGTTGTGACTATTCTATGAGGAACAGTGAGGATGTGTTGGTTCATGTTCCCAAGGGATCACAAGGAGTCAGCGATATCATGGGAGGAGTTCTGAGACTTGTTTAGTGTCGAGTTTATTTCATTCACCACAAGTTCGTCTAGTCGCCATGATCATCTTACCCTTCCAAAGGGGATATCGAGTGTGAAAAAGTTTGTAATCTATTTTAAGAATATTTTAAGATATTCTTCAGACCTATTTCCATATGAAGAGGCCAGAGTGAGGTATTTCGATGAGTCTTTACATCCAAAGATCCAACACCAAGTCACCCTGTTTATGATGCAGACATATCTTTAGGTGTTAGTGACGGAATACGTTGTTGAGGGGACATTGGATGGAACTAGATCGTCATGATAGGGGAGTCTTCATAACTCTTAACAAAGTAGATTTGTTTTCTAGGGTTCCTGGTTTTCAGGGTTGTAACACCCCGATCTTCCACAATACGCTTCTCTTTCAATAATGCAATAGCTTGCATTGTACGCAAGTTGGAGATTCTAACACACCGCAGCCAATCAAAAAAGCCATATTGAATAGTAATACCAACATTTTAAAATTATATATATTTTATATTTCAAAATGGACTTCATTTTTTTGATTCGGAATATCAAAATTAGCCTATGTGTAATTTTTGGTATTTTTCTGAGAACTTCAAATTTTTTATGAATAGGGAAAAATACTTAAAAACAACTTTTTTAATCAAAATAATTTATACTGATAAATTATACTATGGATTGGTTTTAAAGTATAATTATATATATTTTTACCATTTTATCCGATGTTGGTCATTATAATTAATTTCACTTTGAAATTGGACATAAACAATTGTCAAACTTTTGATATATATTGTTTCTTAAAAACATGCTATTTGTTGTAACTATGGGAATTAATTATAAAAATAATTAATGAAACATATATGTTTGTAATTTTTTAAAATATTCATCATTTTTGAATTTATAATATCAATTATTTCTTAGGGTGAAATTTTGGCATTGTTCTGAAAAACTTCAATTTTTGATGAATAGTGGAACCACTAAGTGGTAGTTAAGAAACTGATTTTTCATTTAAATGAAACATTACCACTTCTGTGATTTGATTTTCAAAACTCCAACATACATGGTTGTCATTATTAATTAAAATTTGGTTCAATGGGATTAAAATAATTTTTTTGTGAATAGTAACTTTTAAGTTTAATTAATCGCGATTAAAGGTAATTAGTGAAATTTATGGTAAAAATGATATTATAAAAATATGAAAATACACTTACACTTGTCCTACCCTTATTTGATGAGTCATGTTCGATCAAGACAATAAATGGGTCAACATGGGGACCCCATGGAGTCACTTGGGTAAGAAAATGACATTAATGACTTTTTATTTAAAATAAAAATAAAATTGTCACAAACATGTGTTGTTTTACTAAAATAATTATTACATGGAGTTATATAATTTAAAATTTCAACTATAAATATTAATAGGAAAGATAAAAATATTTCCTACATCATGATATTTTTTATAATTTTTAGAAATTAAATAAATTAAATTTTTTATGACACCAAGATGATGCAGCGATTACCTCATTAATTAACGATTTAAATAAAATAAAAATATAATGTAAAATCTAAGACTTAGACTTGTCAAAAACCTATTGGATGAATATATTTAGAACCCTTATCACCATATCATATAAATATATAAGTTTTTTTCCTTTAAAATCCGAAACGAATTATATAATAAAGTAACATTTCATGACTTTCCAAGAGTACCCCTCCTCTCCTCTTATAAAAGGCCCCCATCACTACCACCTTATTCACACCTTCCAAGCCATTTTGATTAGAAAAACTCTTCCCAAATACTCTCCCAGCATCCCACTCTTACTCCTAGAAGCCTCACATTGGGCAGAAGTCTTCCCAAGGAAGCCTTTGGCTCAAATCAAAAAGAGTTACCCGATTTTAAAGGTAATGTCTTCTCTTATGTTGTTTTGTTTTATTTTGATTCTCCAACTCCCTAACCTCTTTTTATTACATTATTTTGTAACAACAGTAGTATCCTCAATATACTTGGATGTTTTAATGAGAATTATTTTATTTACACTTAAACCCACCTTCGCCTAATGGTTAAAGAACATACTATTTCTGTGGGTGGCGAATTACGGCCTCACGGAACGATGATTGTTCAATATTCTTTTGACACCTCTAATGGTGGCCATTATGATGACACTATTTTTATATATGATATATATTATGTTCTTTTTTCTTATTATTCTGTATTTTTCATTTATGGCATACCTTTATGATTTCCATTATGGGAAAACGCGATGATTTCATTTTAGGAAGTGCGGACTACCACCCCTTCAAAGTGATTTGAATAGTTAATGTCATATGTGGGATGTATAAAGGATGGAGTAAATGGTATTATACATTATATTATACTGGAATTATATTATACCCTTATATAATTATAATTTCATTCCATTAAATAAGAAATATAAATGAAAGTAGTGTTCATGCGTACGTACGGCTTACCATCTCCATTAACGGTGAATTTCATTTCTTACCTCTAAATGTTATGTAATATTATAAATGCATGTATATACTAGATATATTTGATATATATGATATCTAAATAATGAATATAATTCTCTATATAATGGATATTTCACCACATGAACAACTTGTAATTATATGAAGTTTATTTTTGATACAAGTACCAAAGATCAACAAAATGGCCATTGTTAACTTAAATAATTACATAAAGTTCATAACATCGTAATAAGTGATTTAAAAGTAATAATTAACATGAAAAAGGTTCTTAAGAAAATATAAATTAACTCTAGTTTATTATTAAAGATATTAAAGAACGATGAAGTCAAGTCGGACACAAGGTAAGGGAACTTCTTAACCCAATTTCCATTCTTTGGGTTAATCTCCTACTTTCAAATTATTTCATTATATTATCATGTCATATATTGTATTTGTACTTTAATTATGTTTACCTATAGTGAATATACATAATAGATCTATTTTATTTAAAAAAATGATCTTTGTATGGGACTTCATCTCAATCTCCTTTCATTGAGGCATATTTTTTTTATACACAAATTTCTTCTATACGGTGTATAAACCCCTTTGAATTTTACATTTATTCAAAAGGATTATTTTTATATGATGCGTTTTACTAAAAAAAAGGAATTTTTTTATTGTCATACGTATGTGGCGACAATGACTTCTCTGCCACCGTGACCATTATTTGAGTTTCGGCTTCCTCTACAGGCCTTAACTTTTTTTTAAATGAAAAATAAATACTATGTTTTAATTTTCTTCTATTTGGTATTAAAAATGGTTTTGATAATGTTTTTATTATATCAATGTATTGTATTGATATATTGTAATTGAAATGTGGAAATGTTATGTTTCCTTTATGCATGTTCTATGTCATACGATTATGTTATGGTTTATGATATGTTTAAACCTGTTCATATGAGGAATTCATTGTACTTAATAAGTGACAGGTGGAGCCTGCTATAGCTCCTCGATGCATCGGCAGGTATCATGAGAAAAACTAGTGTCTTGGAATGAGGCCTTGACAAAATATTATTTGAAGTCTTGGCACGACGTCTTGGCTACGTGGTTATGATAGTTTGGCATTATGCATTCCATCATTATGAATGTGGTTATTGATATTGCATATGATTATTATACTAGTAGAATTTCCATGAGAATATGTAAATGGAATTATTTCATTTTATTGTTGCCATATTATGCTGAAGTTCATGTTTAAAAGGATTTTGTTTTAGTTATACATTGCCTTAAATGTTTATTTTTATTTATAAAAGTTTCCGCTGTATTGTTATCCTTACTGAGCATCTGAGCTCACCCCTTTAAATGTTTTAATTTTTCCAAGATGCGATGAAGTATATTATTAATAACTTGGAGGGATAGTATGAGGGGATATGAAGACAGGATGTTTTTTTAGTTTTGTTTTACTTTATGATGTAATGTAAGGATTATGAATGTTTCTAGTGTTTCCAAGGCTACTAAACTAATCGGTCTTTCGAGACTTGATCTTTTGTGATCATGACAATGTTACGTAGTAATGAACCGACTCTGGGTAACTGGGGTCAGGGCGTTATAGTTGGTATCAGAGGAATTTTAGTACTAACCTTGGAAGATAGATTTAGATAAACTCTCGTTAGAGCACATAGCCAAAAGATATACTTTGAGGATTAGTTTAGATGAACTTCCTAGAATTTTAGTATTATAGAAATTTTGTGAGTTCCCGAGCTATATATCCATGTCTCGATACGAGCAGGTAGAGGTGGCTCTGGCACAGATGTACCTAGGGGTAAATCCCAAAAACACCACTTTGAGCTAGACTCGAACGGGAACTGGTGCACGACAACGGGCCTTGCTGCACTCTTGGTAACGACACTCCCGGGGGATATGCTTAGGATAATTCTCAATTTTTTACAAACCATTAAGAAGGGTTTATGAGTATATACTTCCTCAAAGAAAACATTTTTATGACTATGTATTATATCCATAAACTATTCAATTTATGTTAAGTGTTTTATAAGTATGGAATTATGTATTTTGATTCATAAACTAATCTAGTTTATGCCATTGTTTAGAAATGGCGCCTAGTGGGAGGAATGGAAACCGTGTCAATGAAGGCACTCCATGTATGGATTTACCTCTGGCTCAAGATAATTATAGTGGAGCTGGTGATACAATTGGTGCTGATCATCTTATCACTATATTGGGCCAACTTACTCAGGTTATGAATAATAACCTTACTCGTATAAAGCACCCTGATCCGCAACGTGGAGGATCAATGATATACCCCTTCATGAGACAAAAACCACAAAAATGTAGTGGGGTACAAATCCCTTAGTAGCTAATCAATGGATAAATTCCTTAGAGAAAATATTCCATGCCTTGGGGAGTAGTGAAAGGGAAAAGGTTATCATGGAAGTTTACCGCCTCACTGGAGATGCTGATCAATGGTAGTCATTGATTCAAAACACAAAGGAAGATGATGAAGTATCAAGTATGGAATGGAGGTAGTTAAAGGAAATTTTCTTATATAAATACTTTCCACATGACCATCGAGCAGATATGGAAAGGCAATTTCTGAGTCTGAGGCAGAAGGAGGATGAGAATGTCGTAAAGTATGAGGCTAACTTTACAAGGTTAGCGAGGCATGCTCCAAATTATATACATAACCCAAGAAGTAAGATTGACCGTTTCATTGATGGGTTAAAACCATTTCTCCATCGAGATTTGGTATCACAATCTTTCTCAACGTATGAAGATATTGTCTCATGTGCTATCAAGACAGAAAAGGAATTATCTAAGTCTTATGAAAAAAATGTAAAGCAAGAGAATAAGAGAACGGTAGAACAAGAGATAGATAAAGGGAAAAAGGGAAAGAAGGATTTTCCATTATGCGATAATTGTGGGAAGAAATCGACCCGGTACTTTCCTAAAAGGAATGTTATTTTGTTATAAATGTGGGGAGAAAAGTCAGCAGGCTCGTGATTGCAAGGGAAAGAAAGAGGCTATAAATGTTAAATGCTACAATTGTAGGGAAATGGGGCATTATGAAAATGAATATCCAAATCTTCAGGGAAACTTACCTCAGAAATTCCAAGGGATAAAGGCCAATCTTATGCTGTTACTACAGTTGAAGTGGAATAATTAATGTATTGGTTCTTTTGGACTCAAGGATTATATTCTGGTTATAAGAATAATTTGATATATATAAGGATTGTACTGTAGTACTTGTTGTTTTCATTAAGGTTTTAATATGATGAAGGTAATCATATTTTTAGTATGTGACAATAAGAGAAACTTTACTTTGTTGGGGGAATCTTATGAATTGATTTTGGAATTTAGAGACCATTTAGAGAAAGTCTGGACAGAGGTATTTTGGATAACTATAAAGGTTGGAATGGATTAAGATGAAATTTGGATAGTATTGATTAAGGATAAAACATTTCTGAAGATTATTTTTGGAATATTATAATTCTATAGTTTTAGGAAAAGGACAACCTGCAGGTCGGTGGATAACCAGTCGTGTCAGACAAAGCTGTAGGAATCGAACCCACAACCATAGTGCGACAGGCCTTTATTACCTACCACTATCCTACAAGAAGTCCCTGGTTGTTACAAATTTGTTTTATTAATCTAAATGGTATGTGGTAATATTTGTAACCTTATACAATTAGGATAAATAGAATATTTTTGAGTTCTGTTACCATTTTGAGTGAAAGATGGGTTTGTGGTAAAAATTTATTAAATAATGAAAGTCTACATGACAAGTATGTATATTTCCTTACATTCTTAGTAAATCTCTTAAATAAATTCCTCAACTATATGAAAGGTAACTTAAAACAAAAAAATAGTCGGTTAACTTTTCTTACTGCGGAATCAATGATCGTTTAACCAATCACAAGTTTGTGATTTTCTTGTAGTTAAACTTTCTATTAATCTGGTTTTCTACAACTCTCCATCAGACCATGATGGTTTTTTTTCCTCCATATTCATATTTTCATAGAATCCAAGTATGGGCTATCTCTGGTGACCTTTGTACTTCACTTTCTTTCTTTTAATGTTATATTTTTATTAACCCTATTTCCGGTGTGGGTTTTCCACAAAGGTATTTTCTATTTTCAACCTTTTATTTTCAAAGAAAAACATCAACTAGCAAGGACGCAATTTATTGAAGGATGAGAGAATGTAACACCCCGATCTTCCATGATACGCTTCTCTTTCAATAATGTAATAGCTTGCATTGTATGCAAGTTTGAGATTCTAACATACCGCGACCAATAAAAATGGCCATTACAAATAGTAATACCCACTTTTTCAAATTATATATATTTTATATTTCAAAATGGACTTCATTTTTTTGATTTGGAATATCCAAATTAGCCTATGTTTAATTTTTGGTATTTTTCTGAGAACTTCCAATTCTTTATGAATAGTGAAAAATACTTAAAAACAACTTTTTTAATAAAAATAATTTATAGTGATAAATTATACTATGGAGTGTTTTTAAAGTATAATTAGAATTTATTTTTACCATTTTATCCAATGGTGGTCATTAGAATTTATTTCACATTGAAATTGGACATAAACAATTGCCAATCATTTATTATATATTGTTTCTTAAAAACACGCTATTTGTTGTGACCACAGGAATTACTTATAAAATTAATTAATGTAAATTATATATTTGGAATTTTGTAAATTAGAAATAATTTTTAAATTTGGAATATCAATTATATCTTAGGGTGAAATTTTGGAATTGTTCTGAAAAACTTCAATTTTTGATGAATAGTGAAACCACTAAGTCGTAGTTAAAAAACTGATTTTTTGTTTAAATGAAACATTACCACTTCTGTGATTTGATTTTCAAAAATCCAACATACATGGTTGTCGTTTGGATGTAAAATGTCGTTCAATGGGATTAAAATAATTTTTTGGTGAATAGTAACTTTTAAGTTTAATTAATCACGATTAAAGGTAATTAGTGAAATTTAAGGTAAAAATGATATTATAAAAATATGAAAATACCCTTACACTTGTCCTACCCTTATTGGATGAGTCATGTCCGACCAAGAAAATCCATGGGTCAACATGGGGACCCCATGGAGCCACTTGGGTATGAAAATGACATTAATAACTTTTTATTTAAAGTAAAAATAAAATTGTCACAAACATGTGTTGTTTTACTAAAACAATTATTACATGGGGTTATATAAGTTAAAATTTCGACTATAAATATTCATTTTAAATCTAAAAATATTTAATACATCATGATATTTTTTATAATTTGTAGAAATTAAATAAATTCAATTTTTTATGACACAGTCATAATGCAGCGATTACCTCATTAATTAACGATTTAAATAAAATGAAAAGATAATGTAAAATCTAAGACTTACACTTGTCAAAAACCTAATGGATGAGTATATTTCGAACCACTATCACCTTAGCCTCGAAATATATAAGTTCGGGACCTATAAAATCCGAAACTCATTATATAATAATGTAATATTTTATGCCTTTCCAAGAGTGCCCCTCCTCTCCTCTTATAGAAGGCCCCCACCACTACCACCATATTCACACCATCCAAACCATTTGGCTCGGCCACTCTCTTCCCAAATACTCTCCCAACTTCCATATATTACTCCTAGAAGCCTCACTTTGGGCAGAAGTCTTCCCAAAGAATCCTTTGGCTCAAATCAAAAAGGGTTACCTGATTTTAAAGGTAATGTCTTCTCTTATGTTGTTTTGTTTTATTTTGCTTCTCCAACCCCCTAAACTCTTTTTATTACTTTGTTTTTTAACAACACAAGTGTCCTAAATATACTTGTATGTTTTTATGATAAGGAGTTTATTTAAACTTACACACACCTTCATCTAATGGTTCAAGAACATACTGTTTCTGTGGGTGGCGAATTACTGCCTAACGAAATGATGATTGTTCGATCTTCTTTTAACACCTCTCATAGTGGCCATTATGATGACACTATTTTTATATATGATATATATTATTTTTTTGTTTTCCTTATGAATCTTTATTTTTCATTTATGTCATACCTTTATGATTTCCATTATGGGTAAATGCGATAATTTTATTTTAGGAAGTGCGGACTACTGCCCCCTCAAAGTGATTTCAATCATTAATGCCATATGTGGGATGTATAAAGGATGGAGTAAATGGTATTATAAATTATATTATACTGTAATTATAGTATACCATTATATAATTATAATTTCATTCCATTAAATAATAAATTGAAATGAAAGTAGCGTTCATACGTACGTACGACTACCGTCTCCATGAATGGTGCATTTCATTTCATACCTCTAAATGTTATGTAATATTATAAATGCATGTATATAATGGATATATATGATATATATGATATCTAAATCATGAATATAATTCTGGATATAATGGATATTTCACCACATGAACAACTTGTAATTATAAGAAGTTTATTTTTGACTCACGTACTAAAGATCGCCAAAATGACCGTTATTAACTTAAATAATTCCATAATGTTCATAACATGGAAATAAGTGATATAAAAGGAATAATGAACATGAAAAAGGATCTTAAGAAAATAAAAATTAACTCTAGTTTATTATTCAGGATATTAAAGAACGATCGAGTCATATCGGACACGAGGTAGGGGAACTTTTTAACCCAATTTCCATTCTTTGGGTTAATCTCCTACTTTCAAATTATGTCATTATATTATTATGTCATATCTTGTATTTGTAATTTTTTATGTGTATCTATAGTGAATACACAAAATATATCTATTTTATTTAAAAAAATGATCTTTGTAAGGGACTTCATCTCAATCTCTCTTCATTGAGGCCTATTTTGTTTTATACACAAATTTCTTCTATACGGTGTATAAACCCTTTAACTTTTATGTTAATTAAAAAGGAATCTTTTTATACAACGTGTTTTACTAAATGAAAAAAAAAGAATGTTTTTATTGTCATACGTATGCGGTGACAACGACTACTCTGCCGTCGTGACCATTATTTTGAGTTCCGTCTTCCTCTACAAGCCATAACTTTTTTTAAATGAAAAATAAATACCAAGTTTTAATTTTCTTTTATTTTGGTATTGAAAATGGTTTTGATAATGTTTTTATTATATAAATGTGTTGTATTAATATCTTGTGATTGAAACGTGGAAATTTTATGTTTCCTTTATGCATGTTTTATGTGATACGGTTATGTTATGGTTTATGATATGTTTAAACCTGTTCATATGAGCAATGAATTGGACTTAATTAGTGACGGGTGGAGCCCTCTATAGATCCTAGATGCATCGGCAGGTCTCATGATACAAACTAGTGTCTTGGCACGAGGCCTTGAAAAAATC
The DNA here is from genome assembly GCA_963277665.1 of Viscum album. Classification (NCBI taxonomy): domain Eukaryota; kingdom Viridiplantae; phylum Streptophyta; class Magnoliopsida; order Santalales; family Viscaceae; genus Viscum; species Viscum album. Next base: position 1,469,552,193 of record OY728146.1, read on the forward strand.
TTATTTGTAGTCTTGGAACGATTCCTTGGCTACGTGGTTATGATATTCTGGCATTATGCATTCCATACTTATGAAAGTTTTTAATGATATTGCATTTGATTATTCAACTCGTAGAATATACAAGTGAATAAGTAAATGGAAATATTTCATTTTATTGTTGCCATATTTTGCTGAAGATCAATTTTAAAAGGCTTTTGTTTTAGTTATACATTGCCTTAAATGTTTATGTTTATTTATGAAAGTTTCCGCTGTATTGTTATCCTTACAGAGCATCTGAGCTCACCCCTTTCAGTGTTTTAATTTTTCCAGGATGTGATGAAGTATATTATGAATGACCTGTAGGGATAGTATGAGGGGATATGAAGACATGATGTTTTTTTAGTTTTGTTTTACTTTATGATGTAATGTAAGACTTATGAATGTATCTAGTGTTTACAAGGCTACTAAACTAATCGGTATTTCGAGACTTTATCTTTTGTGATCATGCCAATGTTACGCAGTAATGCACCGACTCTGGGTAACTGGGGTCGGGGAATTACAAGGGTAGTAGAATTTCCATTCGGCTGGGGGTAAGTACCAACCCTCAGAATCTCATTTCTCCAAGAGCGGAAGATCTTATGCATATTCCAAGAGTTAAGGCACTTATTTTTCTAGTGGTGGTTGAGGTCATCAGTAGTCATAGTGCCTATCCTTCCTGAGAAGTCATCATGCACTAGTTGTTCCGCTCCATGTACCTCCATTGAGGTAGTACTAGATTAGGTAGCAATATCAAGTTGCACCAACTTTGGATAAGCATAGAGAAGATGTGGCAGGAAGAGGATAGCCTCATGATGCTATTCGTCCTCAGAGAGTAGAGCATGTCCATGGTGGGGATCTTCATTATGTTCTGAGAGGTTGTCGAGGATGTTATGGTCAGCTTCTTTCTTTCGTTTTTCTAGTTCTTGGTGATCCAGATGTCGTTCAAGGTACCCTTTTCTTGTTTTCTACTTGGGTGTTTGCCTTTTTTGATTCAGGAGAGACACACTCCTTCATATCACCATCCCTTGTCCAGACTTTGGGACTTGAGGTAGAGAGACTTCCAGTTCCCTTGGTGTTGACTACACCAATACGAGGTCAAGCTGACTTGTATGAAGTATGTAGAGAATGTGAGCTAGTGCTAGGGTAGCACCACTCTTTGGAAGATTTCCTATGTTTACAAATATAACCATATGATGTAATCCTCACATGGATTTCTTGTATTTTTTATAGGATATCATGGATTGCTGTAGGAGGATGGTGGTATTCTTCGATGCTGATAAAGAGTCAGTGGTGTTGTTTGGTGAGGGAGACCCTTGGATGGGTATGAGGCATGATCTGTCCTTATCATCCTTTATGACTGTGAGGATAATGAATTATTTATAGGTTCAATAGTTTGAATTTCCCAGGGTCATAGAAGAGTACCCTGATGTCTTTCCAAAATAGGTTGCAGCATGACCCCCTCGACAGGAGTTCAGTTTGTGATCGAGATATAGCTTGGATCGTCTCTTATCTCTATATCTCCATACAATATGTACCCTTATAAGTTATGAGAACTATGTATATAGCTTGATGGTATATTATAGTTTTGTTTTGTTAGGCCGAGTGTGTCACCGTGGGGTGCACCAGTTCTGTTCATTAATAAGGTTGATGGTAGTTTGCAGTTGTGTATCGATAATCATCACATAAAAAAAGTGACAGCGAAGAATCTCTATCATCTTTTATGTATTTTTGATTTATTCGATCAAACGAAGGGTGACTCTTGGTTCTCAAATATCGACTTGCGGTCAGGATATCATCAGACATGTGTGAAGGATGTGGATATCCCAATGACTATTTTCCATTGTCGTCATGGGCATTATGAGTTCGTTGTTATGTTTGTTCGATGTGACTAATGATCCATATGTGTTCATGGGATAGATTAATGATGTGTTCCAAGAGTTCCTTGATATTTTTGGGGTTTTTTTCATCGATTAATTCATCATGTACTCCATGTTTGAGGAGAAGTATGCAGAGAATCTGCACGCTGTTTGGGGAGTTCTTCATCAGCAGCAGTTTTTTGGGGGCTTGTCGAAGTGTGAGTTTTGGAACCGAGAAGTTCATTTCTTTGGGAATGTGGTGTCCCATTAGGGAGTAGTTATGGATCCATCAAATATAGAAGTATTTTTGTCTTGGAATCCCCCTAGATAGTGGCAAAAGTTCAAAGTTTTAATCATCTCATAGGATACTACATGAGGTTTGTAGACTATTTATCTAAGGTTGAAACTCCTCTAATAGCATTGACCAAGAAGGATATGGAGTTCATATGTGGCTAGTGTCATCCATCATTCATATATCTGAAAGAGATGTTGGTAAGTTCTCCAGTTCTTTGTCTTCTAAACGAGAGATTTCAGTTTGATGTTTTCTATGATACTTTGCATCTAGGGTTAGGTTATGTTTTGATGCAGTGGAGATTAGTCATTTATTATGTGTCTTTGTAATTTCATCCCCATGAATGTAACTATGCCACCCATAATATTGAGTTGTAAACCAAGGTTTTTTCTCAAAAGTTGTGGAGACATTACCTCACTAGAAAGAACATTTTGGTTTCCATAGATCACAAGATCCTAAGGTATGTTTTCTAATAGCATTAATTGAACTTGCGACAGCATGGGATGATAGAGTTCTTACAGGAATATGACTTTAAAATGTCCTATACACTGGGAAAGGGGAATGTTGTAGCTGATACGCTGAGAAGGAAGTCAGGTAGTGATGGAGAGTGTGAATTTGGTGATTCTTGTAGAGTTATGGAATAACATTCAACATTACATCTCGATATGGGAGAAGTTGGTGGAAGAAGTTGTATTTTTCAAATGATAATGTATTCATCTCTGGTGTAGCTGGTGGAAGAGTCCCAATTGGGAGATCTAGAGGTCAAGGTCTGGAGAGACTGAGTTGTTTTTGGAAAGGCTTGTGATGGTTGGGTTTAGGATGAACAACATTGAGTGTTGTATTAGTGAAGGATTTATGTTCCATTGGTTATGTGTGATATGGTTCTAAGAGAGTTCCATAGTTTACCCTTAGTGGTGCATCTTATAGGGACAAAGATGTTTTGAGGCTTGAGGATTTAGTTTTGGTGTCTTGGGTGGAAGCATGCAGTTGCATAGTTTGTGTCTCGATATTTGGTATGCCAGAAGGTGAAGGCCAATCAACATGTCCCAAATGGTTTGGTCTATCCATTAGATATTCCTCAGTGTAAGTGGGAGGACATATCAATGGAATTTTTTACTGGTTTACCTCGAGCTCAGGGAGGCCATGACGCTATTTGGGTGGTAGTTGACCATTTTACAAAATCATCCCACTTCATAGCGATCAAGGAATCGATCTCAGTGGAAGTTTTTTCAAGGCAGTATCTAGAAGAGGTGGTGAGACTCCATGGAATCCTAAGGATGATCATTTCTGGGAGAGATCCTCGATATACCTCTATGGTGTGGAGAGGTCTCCAGCATTATTTTGGTTCTCAGCTATGCCTTAGCACTTCTTTTCTTCCACAGATTGATGGTAATACAGAGTATACTATCCAAACTCTGGAAGAAATGTTTTTATCTTTTTCCTAGATTTTGGATGTTCATGGATCAAGAACTTACCCTTAGTGGAGTTCTCTTACACTAATAGTTTTCACTTCACCATTGGTATGGAACGGTTTGAAAATTTGTATATAAAACATTTTTGTTCTTTGTTTTGCTGGACTGGGATCAGAGAGTAATGAATTCTCATACTAGAACTAGTGTAGAACACGACAGAGATAGTTTAAGTGATTCGTGAGAGGGTGAAGACACTAAAGGATCGTCATAAATCTTATGTCGATCAAAGGAGGATACATTTGTAGTTTGATGTTTTGGATCACATGTATCTGAAGGTGACTCCCCACCGTGGGAAGTGATGGTTTTGTTGTGGGAATAATCTTTTTCCCTATTATTTTGGGCCTTTCGAGGTGTTGGCTCATGTTGGAGCCGTGGAATATCGAGTAAAATTATCCCTACATATTATCTGGATACACAATATATTTCATATGTCACAATTGCGTCATTATCTTCATGATGACTCTCACGTCATCAATTAGGGAGAGATCGATGTTGATGAATATGCGACCTTTGAGGAGTGGCCTATGGAAATCCAAGATTGCAAATAGAAGGTGTTGTGCATGCATTATATTCCCTTGGTTTGTGTCTTGTGGAAACATGGTGCCGGGGAAAAGAGTACCTGGGATCGTGAGTCATAGATACATGCATATTACCACGATTTGTTTGATTCTTAACTCTTTTCTTGTAATGATGTTCCCTTAGTGGTTGTATAACTTCCATGTTTATTATATGGCTTTATTTTGTTTCTTTTATGGCTTTCTCTCTTTTAATAGGTATCTCTATGGGTGGTTGTTATGACCCCATTTATGTTTCCTTTTTTTTGAACTACCGAGGATGATAATGTATTGATAGTTATCTGATGTAATGGCCTAGACCAATCTAGTTCATTAAATTGCTGAAATATATTGTTTGAGGTGTTCTAGGAGGTTAAGGGTACATATCCCCAACAACTTTCCAAAATTCCAATCTTTTTCAGGAAACTGTTTCATGAAACAGTGTCACTTTTTCTTCACCAAAATTCCACACTGTTTCACAAAACTGTGTCACCTCCTTTTCCCAAATTCAAAATTGTCTCATGAAACTATTTCATGAAACTATGTCACTTTTACTATTCCAAAATTCCAAACTATTTAATGATTCTGTCTCAGAAAAATAGTGTCCCAGAAATTGTGTCATAGAAACGGTGTCACATATACGGTGTCACAAAAACAGTGTCACAGAATTGGGGTCACAAAAACGGTGTCCTAGAAACAGTGTCACAAAAATGGTTTCACAGAAATTGTGTCACAAAAACGGTGTGACAAAAATGGTGTCATAGAAATTGTCTCATGAACTGTGTTTCTAGAACTATTTCATATTTCCTTTTCCATATTTCCATATTTTTTTCCAGTTTCTCCAATTTATGATTTTGTTTGAAATAAAACACATTCGAGGAATTATTTTAAGGTCTTTAAGGTTTATTCAAATCCCATAACTCCAATATTAATTTTCCTAAGACTCGGGATGCCTTTACATGGTCAAACCACATGGTTTAATGTGATTTTTTTAATGTAAAATCCAACGTATCATAAATAGATGCTCGGTTAAATATTATAAAGGGATAAGATATCTTCCTCCCTTGTATTTAATTATTGTTTCCAGGTACGAGTTGTGCAAACCTTTTCTTCCTTCCCATTGGTTTCGTGCGATCAAACTTTCCTCCTTGGATAGGTTCCACTTGAAGTTATTCTTGCTATAATTCCACCCCTTGTTTTGGTGAAACCAAGTAGTATCGATCAATCTTTGATATAAATTATGATCTATGATCATTCTTTTGGGTTCATCCCCTTCTTTTTCTCCATTCATTGTTATGGAATTCTGTCTCCGTGTTCCTAATGGACTTTTATTGGGTGTTGGCCGATGTGGTGGTGTCTCTCCATCCTAAGGTGGATGCAATCCTCCAAGAGGGATGATTGTGATCTTCTTTGTTAGTCTATTCAAAGAGCATCAGAAACCGTTTGAGGTAGGGGATTCGTGGATTCTATTTTCTTTTACATGAAACTGTATATTTAGCATGTTTTTTCCCAATTTATCAAAATGGAATTGACATATTAAATATTTGAACCAGATAAGTAATTTTATATAGATTTTTATTATTGAGTATTTTTTTTCTAGATAGTGTGATATCAATGATTTCTTTTTTTATCTTTAAATTATTGATAGAAATTGGTAAAGAATTTAAACTGGGATTAATTGAAATGTAATAGTCATATATAAAGAGGAATGTAAATGAATGTGGTTCTTCTTGTTGTAGTTTGATGTTAATTAAATTGATTCAGTGAGAACGTTTAATTGATTTGTGATATCTTATTTTTTAGGTTTCACATAGTTGGAACCTACCAATAATAAATTTGTTAATTTTAGATAGATTAAATAACTGACGGTTTGATAAAAAGATAATTCCTAGTAGTGTTCTGGGTTACCCTCTTACTTGTAAGGCTGATTGTCTTGTGTTTTGGATCCTTGGGAGCTCGTTATTTTTAAGGATGGATTCCTTATTTAAGGGACAAGATACCAATTGATATGATTTTTGTTTTCCTTCTACTTTTGTTGTGATGAGATCCTGGATAGATGTTGTGATATGTGGGGTAAAGGAGGCCCATTGTTTTTGGAATAATTTGGTGCTTAGAGTGGCGATATAAATCAGTTTTTGCATGTGGGTGTCAGGGAGGACAGCAGAGATGATGAAACAGGATGGATGTGAATGTTTGGATGTTTTCTGATTCTTTTATGTCGTTTATTTATTTTACTTTTCCCACAGATCAAGGTATCTAGTTTTTCTTTCACTCCTTTAAAAAGATGTGAAGAAGCGCGAGGTATGCCCCATGCATTTTGTGTTTAGCTTCTTGAAGGATGATGGGTCTACGCTCTTGCTATATGTGGAAAAGACTCGATGAGAAGTTAATCCACTCATAGTGTTGAACTCACTTATGTTTAGTAGCTTATAATTTTTTTCTATAATGCATGGGAATGTGGGAAAGTAATAATACCATTAATAAATGATTGAATAAATGATGTCAACTCATGGGGTTGGATCTTGCTGGGACGTAATGCTGATGTTGCAATTTAAAGTAACAGTGGACATTGGGTGTGATGCTAATAAACTATAATGTGTAATTGTTAATGGGTAATTAATGTTTAAATAATTAAATAATGTAAAGTGAATATGATAAAAAAAATGTGACAAAGTAATGTGATAAATCTATTTAAATTGTTGTGTGCTTATAGGATACCTAGTCTTAACTATGGCGATCGGGAGTCTGTGATGTGTTAGTTGCAGTTGAGTCTAAGACTAGGTTATTCCCATAGTGTTGTTTTGAGATATATTATGTATGTACTAGGGATTTCATTTTTATTGTGTTCTGATTAGGAGTTGGTTCGTTCCTGTTATATCTCCCACATTTTTCATGTGTTCACTTAGTGGGTAATGCCCCCCATTTGTGTGTTTTCTATACACATAGTGCTAGTCCCCAACCTGGGGCCTACTAGAGGTGGGATTAAAGGGTCACTATCTCCCTTCTCACATTTCTAGACCAATAGGGTTAAACCTTTTGGGGAGGGTTTCGTGACATGTATTTTATCCCAAGGGACTTGCTTCCCTAAGGAAAGCGCCCACCGGGTTATTTATCCAACGATGCTCCAGAACTCACATTAGTGGAGAGGATGGGAGGTCGGGATCATCACACCATTTATGGGGGGATTATTGCCTAATATGGGACTCTCTTATATATTTAATACATATTCATGAATTATTTATAAAATCTATTGTATGGTGTAGATTAACGTAGAATTAATAATCAATTATCAGCATGTATGGAATATAGAATCATCTGTATGTATCTGAAGTTATGCATCAGTGGAGATATCATTATGTATCAAAATTTCTCAATAAATGTAATCCTCTTCTATATATATTAGATATTCTTTATTCATTAGGATACTAGTTTTCTGGCCACACGGTGGGCCACTCTGGAGTGTATCGCCATCAAATGTAATGAGAGTAGTTTTGATGATTGGGATCAAACCCATATGATAGGCTACCTATGTATCATCATGAAAGGAATTAGAACCCACATAGTTTGGTGCGACGTAATGGGGAACCTCATGCCTTTTAATTTCATGTGATAAGGGCATAACCATATAGCTAGACGTTATGTGGTAGGGATGTTTAGGCAGAAGGTTCCTCATTAATGTGTGGTGAGGAACCTATGATGAAGGACCCAAGGAACCTAGAATGGATATGAATTTCTAAGTTGAATTAGACCCAGATAAGAATATGGATGAGGGAGAAAAGGGTTGATTTGGGGTGATGGGTTTGGACCCTAAATAGGCTTCCTACGTATCCACTTTTTATGGTAATCCAAGTTCATGTAGTTCGGTTAGACTCATTAGGGAGTGTGTCCCCTTGGGAGGATTGAGTTGGGGATTACTCCAGAAGTGGATATCATGATAAATGATAATGAGATATGTCTCAACATCTGATTCTCAAATAATTTTCATTTGGGGGCTTAAATCAGGGATTACTCATATGGAATATTCCCAAATTAATGGGATTATTATTGAGTGTAACTCCTATGATGGATTCCCATTGAGCTCAAGCCCTAAAAGGGATTTATACATATCTTATTTATAGTAGGAATCAATGTTATCATAGTTTAATTCATCACATGGATTTTGTGTATTTCATGATTATCATTAATCTATAAGCTATCTTGAGTCATGCTCATTGTGAGAAAGAAGATTATGTGGAAGATCTAGAAAGCAACATGGTCTTCTTTTGTCCTCATGTGGACATGGTGAAAAATCAAAAGGGGATGGATGGGGTATTGAGTGTACCCAACCCCTCTATCCACTATTATACTTTTGGAAGATTTTGAGGCTATAGAAGAAGATGTCATAGATACGGAAGTTCCCTCTCTTCACTTTATCATAAAATGAATTCAACGTATATAGATGGGTAGAGAAGGAAGTAAGAGAGACGGGAGAGTTCTCGGGATCCCGTCCCCTCTTGTCCCAGTGGTCTGGAGGTAGAGAGAAAGAGTGGAACCTCCTACAATAAAGTATATGGGATTAAACCACTAGGTTTTAACTTGTTTGGTTGGGTATTACACCAAATAAGAGGCCCTCTTATATTGGTTTCAAGGTTACTCCTTTAGAGGATGGCTATTTTTCTTTTGTTTTGGGTTTAATCCTAAGGTGGATTCCCATGGATTATTGGTTAGGGCTTACTACTAAGGAGGATTCCCATAGATATTTGGTTGGGGCTTACTCTTAAGTAGGTTCCCCATTTAGATTTAGTTGTATAATACTCTTAAAGAAAATTCCCATTGAGATCTAGTTGGGACATACTCATAAGAAAGATTGTCATTGAGATTTTGTTGGGTCTAACACCAAAGGAGGATTCCCATTGAGATTTGGTTGGATCTTACTCCTTATGAGAATTACCTTTTAGATTTTTTAGTGCATACTCATAAAGCGTATTCCCATTGAGCATTGGTTGGGATTACTCTTAAGGAGGATGGGCATTGATCTTTGTTTGGGTCTTACTCTTAAGTTGTATTCTCATTGAACTTCAGTTGGGATTACTCCTAAGGAGGATTCCCATTGACCTTTGGTTGTGACTTAACCCTGAGAAGGATTATCATTAGGCCTTGGTTGGGTATTACTCCATAGAAGGATACCCATTGAGATTTGGTTGGTTCTTACTTCTAAGGAGGATTCCCATTAATCTTTATTTGGGGATTACTCTAGATGAGGTTTCCCATTGATCTTTGGTTTGGAATTACTTTTGATAATGATTCCCATCGATATTTGGTTGGGGATAACTTTTTTGAATGATTCCAATTGATCATTGGTTGGGGATTACTCTTAAGGATGATTCCCATTGATATTTGGTTGGGGATTACTCTTAAGGAGTATGCCCATTGGGATTTGGTTTAAGCTTACTCATAAAGAGGATTCCCATTGAAGTTGTTTGGGGCTTACTCCAAAGGAGTATTCCCATTGATCTTGGGTTGGGGATTACTCCGAAGGGGGATTCCCATTGAGTAATGGATAGACCTTAATCCTAAGGATGATTCCCATTTGTATTTGGTTGGGGTGTATTCGTATGGATTATTCCTATTGATATTTTCTTGGGGATTACTCCTTTGGAGAAATCCCATTGATATTTCCACGGGGATTAATCCTAAGAAGGATTCTCATTGAGCATCGGTTTTGGATTACTTCTAAGGATGATTCCCACTAAACATTGATTAGGGATTACTCCTAAAGAGAATCCCATTGAGATTTCGTCAGGGGGGGGGGTTACTCCTAAGAAGGATTATCATTGATATTTGGATAGCGATTAATCCTAAAGAGGATTTTCATTGAACATCAGTTGGGGCTTACTCCTAAGGGGGAATCCCATTGAACATTGTTTTGGGATTACTTCTAATGAGGATCCCCATTGATATTTGGTTGAGGCTTACTCCTAAAGAGGAGTCCCATTTAACATTGTTTGGGGATTAATCCTATGGAGGATTCCCACTAAGATTTGGTTCTTAGCTCTCGACTTTGTCTTTGGTACTTACCTCAGGCCTTTGGCTTAGTTCCTTTTCTCAAGTCATTAGATCATATCCTTAACATAGGTATTTGGCTTAGGTCTTTAGATCGGGTATTTAGCTCAAGTCCTTGGATCACATATTTATCTCATGTTCATACCTTAGGTCCCAAGATCAGTTTCATAGTTCAAGTACTTATCTTAGGTCATTATATCTAATCCTTATCATAGGTCTTTAGCAGAGGTCCTTGGGATAGGCCATTGGTACATGTCCTTGGGGAAAGACTTTTCAGTAGGTCTTTGGCATAGGTCTTTAGATTAGGTCCTTGTGTAGGTGTCTTATGCTCTAAACCTTGATGGTACTTTTATAAAACTTATCCCCATTAATTCCCTCATATCTCATGGTTTTCAAAGCTACCTGAGAGATTTTGGAATACCTAGATGAATGGGTTGCACAACCATATCTTAGGGGACCTCTTCTGAATTATTCTTCTTACTAATGAGGAGACCAAGGGTCCTATTTTAGAACAATATAGAACAGTTGGTGAGTAAGTTACTTAATATAGGTTGTGGAAGATGTCCTAGGTGTAGGTCCTTGACATAATTCATTGGATAAGGTCATTGGCCTAGGTCCTTGGCGCAGGTGAGGCAAATCCCTTTATAAACTTTTCCAGTCTTTCAAGAGCCATAACCTTGATATATGACTCTTCTTGGGCTTCACGAATAGTCAAATTGAATCTATCAAAGATATATAGGTCTTTTTATATGGTGAATAACCAAAATTTTCTTGAATGAATTTTGTAATTTTTATTTTCATAAATCAAAAAAAAATCTTATCAATCATGGAAATCCACATACTACTCCTGGAAGGGGGATCTTGTAAATCCATAACATGAAGTGGTATTATGGGAAATATAAATCCATCCTATATCTTCTTATATCTTGGATATACATCATAATCAAACATTAAATTCATATTCTATGTGAGGGTCACATCATGAATTCTATGGAAAATTGCATGAAACACATTTTTTTGTTTCAACAAAATCCCCCTCAATAGAATTTGATTCATTCATAATGAAATTTAATATAGTTATAAGATAATTTTAAGGAGCTTTTCCATAGAACAACATCATTTTTGGGTTTTCGGAGCTACATCAGGTGTAGAATGATTCACTATGTTTTTCATAAACCAAGGGGGTGGGAGAATATAGTACGAGTGTTGTTAGGGTCGTATGAACAGTGCCAATAAGATTCCGTCATTTTATTTCATTGCCCTAATTTTTTCCTAAACTCAATATGAACGAGACCTAGAAGGCTAGACTGGGATTTTTCTTATGCCTCCTTATTTGGGTTTTCATCCTCACAAGATTTGTTCCTTCGACTTTTTTATCACTTGATATTTTTTCAAATCCATACTGAGTGTTCGTCCAGCAAGAAAGACACAAATTTTGATCATAGTTACATTTTTGGTTTCAAATCATGTATGTACTGCTTCCCCGCTCATGGGTAGTTTAAAGTTTTGTAATCTATACTATTGAGACTAATGTTTTCGATCGAACATCTTTGACCGTAATGTTGGGAATGAAACCCCCAAAAGTGCTTTCGGGATTAGAATTTTTTAACATTATTTATATATCCTATGTGCAATCTTTATCCAAGATTTTGTGGTTCTTGAATCCAAAACATGTTACTTAGAAATAGAGGAGGTCCCTATTTAGGAAGAAGTTTCTTCTTTTTGGAAAACATGTTTTATTTGTTGTTTTATGCAAGTCAAACTTTGGAGCATACTGTATAGTTAATAGTGACAAACATTGGATAACAGAACCTACAATTTATTAGAAGATTATGAAAATTCAACACGAGTTTATTACAACATGGTTAGGCAATGGATTCATTAAGAATTCCGATATTACATTTCTTAGGATTCGAGTTTAAAATTTGGATTTCTCAACACCATGTTGGGTAGTTTTACAAAAGTAATATTTATGATAATGAAGGGAAAATGTTACTGGAATTGGTCATGAATGGAAAACTGCTCTTACATGGATTTAACTTGAGTGAAGGTGGGTAAATTTCATGACATGGCTGATTTTAGGGGGAAGTCCCCTTTCTGAAAAATTTTAATGTATCGTGTTTTTTAACATTATGATAACGGGACATTAACCATACTATTTAAATTCATGCAGCAAGGATATTATGCAATGTAGTTTAAAGTCATACATCATGGAAATTATGCTATCCAGTTTAAATTCATATAGTAAGGACATTATGGGGAATATAATTTAAGGTATTTATCTTTGAATGAAATGTTGATGATTCTCTCATTCATAGTAATTTTTTTGAAATTTTACTACCATGTTAAGTTGTAGGAGGATAAAATTGTAAAATGTGATTGGGGGATTCCCATATCTGATGATCGGTATGAAAAAAGTGTTCTATGAGGTAAGATGTGGTATCAACTAAGGAATAAGTTACTATTGGTTGAAAAACATTTTTTCTGGGTTGTTTTATGTAAGATCAACTAGGGAACATACTACATTGTCAATAGTGGAATCCTTTGGCTGACAGGCCTGAAAATATATAATCAACATCTGAAAAGCCAAATGGGGAATGTTACCATATATTCAGGAAAATAATTCCCTAATAATTATGACATTATATAATTAAAAGACGATTATGGTTTTCAGAGATTTAGATTTCCATGAGAATAGATGGTGTCTTGTTAGAGGGGTGTACCTAAACATGGAAATAGTATTTCATGTAAACATTTCCTGAGAATTGGGAAAATATATTTCCCCCATATTTCTAGACCAAGCATAGTAAATATTGAATATATCATTTTTTAATTCATATGACTTTGACGATATCATTAAGGAAATAATATTGATGTAGGGCCTTTCGGGCCAAGATCATTCCAGTATTCTTTCATCATGTGAATGGTGAAATTATAAACCATGGTCTTGGGGATTCTCAGATCAGGAGATAGAATATAGGATAGATATATAGGATAATAATATAATATTTTAAATCATATTTTTCAATATAATTTCATTAATGGTCACAATTATAGAAGAGGATTCTCCAAAGGGAGAAGTTACTGCTTGTTTAAAACACCATTATGAGGTTCGTTTTATGAAAGTTTGACAATGGAAAATATTGTATAGTCAAATGGTGTTATCCCTTGTATAATAATCATTTTATGGGGGTTTCTTTATTCATGACCAACTTGGGATCATTACATAGCCAATAAAAGGAGCCTTCGGGTATCGGACATTCTATAATCTAGAGCTAAAGGAAATATTAATAATATTTTAATGTTTCCTAGATTAGGATTATGAATTTTTGAATGGAAAATTTCAATCACAATAGATGTGTTTGGATTGATATATACCATGAATTTTGGATCCCTTTCATAGATTTTAATCATGTGTAAAATGGGGAAAGTATATTTCTTTGGCAGACCCCTTAATTATAGGGACCTAAATTATGCACAAGTCATGATTTTTATATAGAAAAGGGGTAATATTTCTTTAGCCCATGGCTGGTACTCATTTTTAGATCCTAGGAATCACTATGTATCTCAATGGGAGGATAATCAATCCATACACAGTTCTCTAGATACAATGCAGTTTGATGTCATACAGTAAGGATGTAGGTGTATCATCGTGAAGAGAAATGGTATATTTTGACTATAACTGGACATAAGGCTCAAGTGTCACAATGGATTTTTTTAGAGCGGGAATCAAGACACGCAGAGTTCTGAAATAAAGATCTCCCATACTGATGAAATTTATATGTAGAGGAAAATTGAGGATTAGTTTTGATATGAGTTCATACATAGGGATATAACTTGTATTGGGTATTCTCATGTAGATCTAACTCATACATGGGGGAGTGTGAGAGTTTCCCATATTGTGTTCTTTATGGGACCAAGATTGAAGATTTGGACGTCACACCGTATCTCATAGGGTTGAAAATCAAACCACATATAGTTCATGAAGTACCACATATTTTATCATCATGCCATGAAGATGTGGGTGATTCTGACATGAAAATGACTACTTTGAATGAAAAATGGTGTAGGACCAATGCGTCACAACATATCTTTCAAGATCAAGAATCAATCCATGTGTTTTTCTAAAGGAGATCATGTAGTTTATTTTCATGCGATGATGAGATATGGTTTGTCTTTTAAGGTCCTAAATCCCAGACCATGGTAATACCAATGTGAATTTATATTCCATACATATATAGGGAAACTCATTTACCAAATTTCCCAATCCCACATGAGCTATTCTCAGTGTGAGAAACATGGGGTGGTACCAATTTATTCCATGGAACAAAGTCAATACAAGTAAAGGATAGTGGTATTTAAATTTTTTGGTGACTAGGCTATGAGATGATCCAGGCATCGCTCTTTATCTCATTGGCTGAGAATAAATCCACACATAGTTCTTGAAATCCCATGATTTATAGCATTGTGATGTTAGGATGAAGCTAAACCGACATGGAAGGATGGAAAGGTTGCAACTGGACCAGGGTATAGGACTCAAGCTTCACTACGTATCTTTCTCGGGAAAGAACCAATCCATATGTTGTTCTTGAACAGATTTCTTTTGTAGGAATGATCCATAAACAATGAGTGGGTATTAATTATACCATGACCTAATATTTGAGGTATATGTGTCACTATGTATCACATTGAAGTAAAAATCAAGCCACGACTAGTTATTGAGAATTCTTCCCCAAATAAATCAGAATTTGATGTGGGTAAAGGGTCTTTTGATAATTTCCATAAAAATGGTTAGGCACAAAGTAGGAATTCTAGGTACCACACATCTTGTATTAGTTAGAATCAATCCATAAGTCCTATAAAGGTTCCCTATGCAAACCAGATTCATGCATAGGTAAATGGAAGGGGTATTCTTTTCCAAAATTGTTGCAAGACCCGGCATTAGAGATTCGGGTGTCCCTATGTATCTCATAAAAATAAGAATCAAGCCACACAAATTTCTTGAAGAAGGTTCCACACACCAACAGGGTTTTGATTTGGGTAAGGGGGATTTAAATATTTTCCAAATTAAGTGTTATTCCCAAAAATTTAGATTTAGGTGTAACCACACATATCATTTTAATGAGAATAATTCCATATATTATAGAAAATTTTCCTATTCAGATATAGTTCATAAGAAACTAAAGGGGTTATTTTCTTTGTGGTTTAAACTAGACCTATGATTGGAGATTTGGGTTTCACTATGTATCTCATTCGAATGAAACTCAAGTCCCACGTAGTTCTTGAAAAGATAGTTTACTTTATGGTCATATGATGAGGATGTTGCTCATGAAATTTATCTTCTTACAGTATTTATACCAAAATTTTGTAGCATATTCTTGTAAATGGGCACCCAAATTACATTATAGGGCATAAATGATGTAAGTGGGGATTATTAAAGGGAACTTCCCAACTTTGTTTCCTCATATTTGAGGTACCTCAAATAGTGTCAACTCACGGTATTTTGGAGGATCTTAACATCAAATGAGGGAGATGATATCCATATATTTTAATGTATTATAGTGAGGAATAATGGTTTCGTGTTGTTTCGAGTCATATGACTAGGACCTCATATTGTGCATTTTATCATCGTATTACTAGGATGATGATGCCATACAGCTTAACATCATTTGAAATAGATATTATGTCATTCCTTTTAAGGTTGTGAGATAAATACCAAATTCATTGTTTAATTTCTTCCAGCTAAGACTTATATGGTGCTATATATTTTATTATTCTATATCTAGGATGTATCTAATGGGATTAGACAAAAAAAAATTTAGAAACCTCACATTTGTCTAGTTCGAAATGATTTCTCTATCCCTTGAGATCACGAAATAATCTCTGAAAAATTAGAACTTGTGTATGAAGTTAGGTACCTCCCATTTTGACTTGAGTTTTGGAGGCTTCAGTACTTGTATCCTTAGAGTTCTAAGGACCAACACTGATTCTTTTGGGGTAATAAAAGGAGGATGGCCTTTTATTAAATCCATACACTATCATATTATGGTAAAAATCCAAGTGATGCAAGGTATGTAATCATTTTCCATCCAGTTACTCCAATTCATCTAGTAATTTCTTGGATTTTTCATTAGTAGATAGCTGATTGCAAATAGAAACATGGAGCGACGGAAACTGGACCACAATGGGTAGGACTACTTTCGGCATGTATATCAACCAGTACGGGTTCACATGTGTTGAAGTATATGTCATATTATCTCAATCCCATAAGGAATTTAATATGTCTCTAGGCCAAGAATTTTTATCATTATCCACCATATTCTAGAGTACATTTGAAAGGGTCTTGATGAAAGCATCGGATTTTTCGTTAGCCAGTGTATGATAGTGGGATGAATGGTTGGATACGATTTGGTATTCTAGATATATCTTTACTACATCAACCAAATAGAAATTGGTGTTATTTTACATCAATATTGTATGAGGTACAACAAATATAGTAATAATGTTTTCCTTCATAAAGCTAAAAATTGTTTTTCCCCTGACATCATTTAGAGGTAAATGCCTTATCCCATTTGGAGAAGAAATCAGTAATAGGAAATATGTACTTGAAATTATTGGTCATTGATGGAGGGTATGGCCCCACAATATCCATCTCTCAGATGGAAAATATCAATGAGTACTTTGTTTTTTAGAAACTCTAGGAGTTGATGAATGAGTTCGGCATACACTTGGAAAGTGTTACATTTTTTGGTGAATTATAAGCAATCATGAATCATTGAATACCATAAGTATCCAAGCCTTCAAATTTGTTTCTAAAACATGTATTCAGACTGATGTGTGTCATATCCGTAATATGTACTTCATCAATAACAATTTCAATCTCTTATTCGTTAATAAATATGAGAAGGACTCCATAAAAACCTCATTTTTTGTGGACTTTTCTGTGATTTGGTCCATCATATAGAGTGAAGTTGGATGCTCTCCATGATATTTTTTCTTATCTGGATCTATCTAGGGAGAGTACACCATTCTAAAGGTAATCCATAATTGGAATCATCCTTGCAGTTGTAGGACCATGTAGTATTCGGATAGTTCTAACATCATTGATCTCCTCTATTATGACTCGAACAAAAGGGGATACCATTCTATGATGGGTGATAATGATGATTTTTTTGTCCCGATTTGGATCTTCCATAGATATTGATGCATTTTCCAATGCATCTTCTTGGGAATTTTGTGATCGTAAGACATGAGATAATTTTTTTTCTAAGGGGAACTCTACCATTAACCCTCGGACATAGTCAAGTAGGGTGTCATCACTTCTTTTATAATGAAATAATCCTCATTGATGTGTTCGATTACCAATTATGAATAAATCTTTACCACCAAGTGATTCACTGGTATTGAGAGTTCCTGTTCCATACCAACAATGAGGGAATGGTATTCTACTACATTGTTTGTATAACCTTCTGATAGCATAAAATAGTTTGGTAAGACTACCTTTTTTAGGGAAATGAGAATGGTTCCTGACCCAAATTTTTTGAGATTAGGGTCCTCTATTCTCTTCTCTTTTGGGATCTTAGATTCACTGTCTAATTATATTTACCATGTTTGGGGGTTTCCCTGAACAGAGAATACCTCTTCATCTAGCAATTAAATATTTAACTATGATGTTTATAAAGACGGGTGTTCGTTCAAAAAATCTTCTATGGCCTGAACATTTACTTATTTTTACGAAAAAATTTATATCAATATATTTTAGAATAATAGACCATCGTTCCCCACAAACTAGTTACATAGAATTATTGAGGATGTATTTGAGTAGGTTATTACTAGAGACCAGTTGGACCTCATGGTGATATAAATAGTGTGTTAGCTTCTGAAAAACAAATATTAACACCAAAAATCACTTCTCATTATCTTAATGTTAATTATCCCCCTTGATCATGGTTCAACATAGATAATTGAGGATATTTTCATTCCCATTATCATTATTTTTTATAAGGAAGGTTCCTAGGGATCATTCTAGTGACTTCACATACAGAATGTGTGGCCTTCCCTCAATAGGTGGAATCAACTCCAGTGGTCCCATGATGTATGTATTGAGGGTTTTAAATTCTTCATGGTAGTATTTGGTCCACTAATAAATGACTCCCTTATTTTTTAACTTGTTGAAGGTCACACACTTATCTACCAGAATGGCTATGAATTATCGAATGTAGACCAAGTATCTTTGAATCCATCTCAACTCATTATAGTTTTGAGGGGAAACAATACCAAGGATAAATTTATTTTTCTTAGGATAAACATTGATTTTGCGATGTCACACCATAAAGTCAAGAAATATCCTAGAGGTAACCCCAAAATTAAATTTCAAGGGGTTCATCTCGAAGCTATGCTATCATAGTTTGGGGAAGAAATTTTTTAGGTCATTCAAGTGGTAAGAACGTTACCAGGACTTGACCATCATATCATTAAATAATAATTCTAAAAAATTACTTAGTAAGGTTTTGAATATGTCTTTCATGCCACATTGATATGTGGGTTTTGTGTTATTTATGCAAAAAGGCATCACCTTATAGAAAAACACTCTTTAAGGGCACCAGAGGTTGTAGAATCTTCATCTTCTGAGTCTATTCTGATTTGGTTATATCTAGAATAGTCGTCCATAAATAATGGGTCTAGATAACTATTTATTGCATCAATTAAGAGTTTTGAATTAGAACTGGGAATTCATCTTAGGGATAATGCTGGTTGAGATCTCTCAAGTCAATGTAGACTCTTATTTTCCCACTTTTCTTTTTCATTAGGATAATCATGGCTAGCCATTTTGGATATTTCACATCTCAGTTGAAATAGACCTTAATGATCTTGTCCACTTCAACATCAATTTTAGAGGTGTGAGTCAGGTGTTTTCTTATATCGGTCTTTTTGTTTCCATGATGATCTTTTGGAAAACCCGAATGATGGGTATCCAACTCATGATCAAAGTCTGTCACTTCTTTGTAACTCTAGGAAAACACATATCGGGGTTTCTTCATAACAGAAGTATATACCACATATTCTTTGGTAGTAATTTTTGAACTAATCATAATGGGTCATGGATATTCCTTCCCCAAATGTTGAAATGGTGTCCCTGAGGTCTTTCACTTCTTATTTTTCCTCAAAATTTACTTCTTTAACCTCTACATGGGGAGTAGTCAATGATGTAATTTACTTATATGGGATATCGGAGTCATTATTTTTTCATCCATAAGATGAAGCAATCATTTCTGGATCAATATATGGTGTTAGTCTTTTGGAGTCACAATGGGGAAAAGAAGGACTGATAATGAGCCTATTTACATTCTCATATTACCATAATAACTTAATCCAACCCAGCTAATGGAAAGAGGATTTTATAGGGCATATATGATGGAATTTAAAAAATCATTCGATCTTTAATTATCACTTTGATAGTTGATAACTTCCTCAACACCATCAGTCTTATTTGTCCAAATTGACATCACATAAGTTGTTGAATGAATACTTGAATTCAATTTCACCTATTTGATTTGATTAATGGGAAGCCCACAATCTTCACTGAGCTACTTGAAAGGGTTAGTTAGCATCATTTTTATGCCACTTGGGGCATTAATCCATACAAAATTATTAACCATGAATTGTCTTCCCCCCTTCTGGTAGAATCCTAGATCAATTCATTGTGACTCACTGGATTTCAATGGGGCCTTGTCTACATAAAATGTCCCAATTTGACTATTGATAAAGTATTCGGGACACTGGTTATATAATGAAGGAATGGTGGAATGATGATTCATCTAAGGTATCCCATGAAGGGAAATGACATCTATAACCTACCAAAAACCATCATGTCTGAGTCAGACATAGGATCCCCAAACTGAGTTTGGAGTTTGATCTCACCAAGAGGATATTTATCATTATTTTCATAACCTTATAACATCAGTGTGGAGGGAGATTGGTGAGATTCATTGAGACACAATAGGTGAAGTTTTAGGACTGTAATGAGGTTGACTCTTAAGCCACTGTTATTAAAGACTCCTTAGATATCAATTTCATTTATCCTTGCATATATATAAAAGGGCCTAACATTACCTTATATGATGAAATCATTATCCCGGTCTGTTATAGAGATGACCGCATGGAATTTTTCCAGATGATTCACTTCATGATATAATTCTATAGCGGTTACCTCAAATTAAAACACATGAGGGCATGGTAAAGATGCTATGAGTTCTTCTTTTAGATCTTATAATAGACTCAAGTAATCCAATATTGATATCTTAGTCGATACATGAGTTAATTGCTTCAAAACATTATACTTATGGTCCAAATGTCTATTCATACCAGAATGGTAGTTTTTTCACAATTACTTTTTGAATTGATGATCCTAATGTGGATTTATTATTGTAACGACCTGGACCCAGCCAGCCACTCGAACAGTGCCAAACGGGTTGGGTGTTACGACCTTAGGCGCACCTCCCCTGAACACCAACATTTTCCGACTAGCAGTGAGGGTCTGAATAGGTATAGTGGGGAGGCTATACCCTCTCGGAGGAATAAAAATGGTATTGGTACAAGTATAATACTAAAAAGGGAAGCCGAAATAAATGACTCAGCAAACTCAAACCAGACCCGCATTGCAGAAGCCAATCAAATATCAATAAACCAGCGGAAGTAATATAGAAACAATAGCAGCGAAAAAAAAACAAAACAACATGCTGAAGAATACAAGCAACTACTACTATAAACAAACAAGGCATGCATCGAAAACATGTCATACAGCTCAATATATAATAGTGCCAACGGCTAACCAACATTTTCTACATAAAGAAGGTAAGAACGCTTATACAAAAGGGTAAAACTAAACAAAGTAACTCTAGCAAGGCACGACCTCAGGGTCCATACCAGTCTCCATGCCAAAAACACTAAAGTACAGATCCTAGGCAGACCCTCTACCTGTAAGAAATTTCATAAAGTCTACACGCGTCCTAAAGGGCCCGTGTAGGGTGTGTTACAAGTCTTAGTGGGATACCACCCAAGAGTGCGTATATAATATAATTGTTTAGGCAGACATGATTATATAAGAAAAATAGTAAATAGTAAATTGCCCAAAAGTAAACACAAACTCCACTAGTGCTCAGCAGCCACCAGGAAGTGTGACCTGCTTCGGCCAATGCCAGAATCTCTGGTATGTAACCCGTCACCTCATGCCACCTAACACCATGTGTCTCATGTACCGACATCCTGGGGGGACGCCCAACCATCGCAACCTAGCTTGGAAGCTCAACCTTCCCATGGCACAACATCCGGAGGAACAGTGATACCTATCCTCAAAAGATAACCGGAGGGATATTGATGTCTGCCCTCAAATCACGACGAGCCTCTGTCCCCAACATGACTGCCTCAAGCTATCTCTTGAAGGCTCCTCACCTTCCATGTGGATTCCTATGATAAGCACCCCCAAACCAAATATAGCTAACTGCATCTACAGGGGGCCTCTGCCCAGCGAGTGGTTGTACAACCACATCTTAGAGTCTATCTGTGTGCACACTACTCATAAGTACCCGGTGAGCGGTAGTCACCACAATAAGTTCCCAATCCACAACACATCTGACACCTCGTACCCCTGCAAACCTTTTGTTCAAGTCTGATGGCCTCGGCATCCAAGTAACCCAGGCCAAGCCCTACCCGACAGTCTAACTGCCTCAACCGACGTCCATGACGCTCAATCTCATGGTAGAAACAACCAAAAGTAACCTAAGCCTATGCCAAAACCTGTGATTACCATCACTCAACAATATATATATGGGCCATCCCAACACAACAATAAGTTTAAAATAGGAAAAAACACACATTGTATATTCATACTTGCAAGCATCACTTTAACCAGGAAATTACTAAGCAGCCAAAAAATGCACTAATTTGTGATAATCCATACCAGAACCTAAGGTCTCAAATTCCTTAAACAAATTAAAAACATGCCTTAACAAATCAAACTCAGTATCATAATCCAACAGCAACAAAAGCAGTCTAAATTCAGCAGTTTAAATACTGGTCCAAAACATACGCATTTTGGAACCCCTGGCCGAATTGCCCCAAATGAGCTATGACCTCTCACCCAGCCTTGCTCAACCACAATAAGGGTCAGGGAATACCCAAAGGCATCCCACAATGCAGATAATTAAATAAAAAAAATAAAAAGGGTTTCTTTCAACACACGACGTCACGCCCGAAGGTCGAAACCCCCAAAAGTCTACAAAAACATGAAAGAAGGTATGCACCACCCACCTCGTACTCGTACGATGACCTTCCTTTTATTTTAGCCTCTGAATCCGTCTGAATTGTGGTTGATCTGCGTTTCTTTCAAATCTGGAAATTCTGTTCAGATGGAATCTGCGGAGGAACAGGTGAGGGATCTAGGATGAAGAAGGGTGTGTGAGGTTAGCCTTTCCAATGTGGTCATGTTTCCACAGACAGATCGAATAACGGACAACGTATGATGATTCTGGAAGAGTTTGAGTTTTTGGAGGTTTTCAGATGAACTGTTTGTCCAAAGGGGAAGAATAAGTGTTTTATTGAAATAAGACGTGACGGCGTCTCAGAAGATCAAATAAAAATAAAAGTACACAACGTTTATTTTCAATGTACCCGCAGTGTAGATGTGTTTGCATACTTCGACTTAAGCGGAGTCCAGCACACGGCTTGGACCATGTATACATTCAACACAAGGCCAGGGACTCGGCATCTACACAGTGCAAAGTTACACGGCATTTCAAGGAAGACTACATGCTGTGTAGATGGAAATTTACACCTGGGAACCACTCGAAATGTACTTGGCCTCGTACAGTTAAGGATATACAACATGTATATAAATACACGTCGTGTAGTAATAAACTTTTACATGGTCATCACACGACATGTACTTTGTGAGCACATGGCCGGTCACTCGGTTAACACATACATGATGTGTACTTAAAGTACACAGCGTGTAGTCTGGAAATTTCCATAAACTGCCCAGTTTTTCTAGACTTCTCAGAAACCAGTCAAAATTCAAACAGGGTCGGGATTTTGATCTGATCTAAAAACCCGGGTTCTTACAAACTCCACACATTAACGTAGCTCATCCCCAAGCTACCGAACTAATCTAGGAGATGGCATCGAATACACCCATCCTGGTTAAACAAACCAGACTACCCTGGTCTCAAGGATCTGGCTAAATTCCTAAAGGGACCCACCTTAGGAGTTTCCTACACTGTCTCATCCCGAACAAATCTCAAAGCAATCAAAGCAAACAAACAAGGCCTAACGACCTATTTCCCGGACCCATGGTCCTCCCATGACATATCACCACCCTTGAACCTCCTCTATGCTCACGTGTCACTTCTGACACCCAATGGAACCCTCACCGCATCGGCGTCCGCCTCCAAGAGGTCTGGCATCTCATAGTTGCTCCAATCAAAACCATGTGCCTTGCACCTCAAGTAACTCGCATCCACGATGCCCCGATGCCCACAGCACCTCATGTAACCTACATCCTTGATTCTCCTAATGCTACTCATCTCAATATACAATAAAATATGTAACACATTTGATATGATGCCAATCCCACTAACTAGTCTCTAGCCGGTCCACAAATAACCTGTGCAACTCGTGCACTCAACCAGACATGCCTCAAGAGGCCATGCAAAAAGTATGTAAAAAACCTCACGGCCACACCTGCAGTGTACTTGCCACCGTCATCCGTTATCCATCCTGCTCAATCCCTGACAGCTCCACAGCATGCACTTGGCCTGAATCCCGACTACCTATTGCCTGACCTCCCAGTGGTGCTACTCCTGTCACCTGCCACTGACCCTTCAGCTTGATCCCGCTATCCCTGTCATGTCCTCCACGTGCAGCTAATCCTCGACTACTCTCTCCTGGTACCGATCCTAAACTAGAACCTGACGCCACAGTCTGTCCCGGTCCCTGCCTGGTAGCTGTCTAAGAAGGTTACCTGCAAAACCTCTCCAGATGCCCAACCTGTCCACATGCCCGGCACTCCTTCGGGGGCCTATCGCACTGAGCTCGAACATGTCCCAGCTATCCACACTGAAATCAAACCACCAATGAACTGCCACGGGGTGGTCTAGCAAAGTCCTTGGCCTGCCCGCTCTACTGGAACTCATCTCTACCCCACTTCCTGCTATCCGGACCATCACCTGAAGTTGTCACCCTGCCAAAACGAGATTTCTCTCTCTCGTTGCCCTCGGCCTTAAGCACCTGATTCACCACCTCGGAGAAGGAACCCAGCTTTAATATGTTTACCTAAACCCGAAGGGCATGTCGTAAGCTATCCTCAAAGTGCCTCACCCTAGCTGCATCATCACTCACCATACTAGGTGCAAAACGGGACAAATCCGTGAAGGTAGCTGCGTAGTCCATGACGGACATATCTCCCTGCTGAAGACTCAAGAACTCTCGAGCTCTCTCTTCCCTCAGCGTCTCCAGATAAAAGTGCTCAAGGAACCTATCCTCGAAGTCCTTCCATGGTAGTCCCTTGTGCCTACGAGCCTGAACCTGCACGTCCAACCAACACTTCACCGGTCCTCTCAGCATGTATGTCGCTAGCTTGACCCTCCACCCAGGACACATCTTGATCTTCTCTAAGATCATCTGCATACTCTTTATCCAGTTCTCTGCCACCTGTGGACCACCCTCACCCAGAAAAAGAAGTGGGTGTTGCAACTAGAACACCCGCGTCAGATATGCCATAGAAGGCTCTGCACCTTGCACACCTCTATCAATCCCCTGCAAGACACGTATCAGGCTCGCTCGGAGCTGCTCGTTAAGCCATGGTCTAAATGCTGCCAAACCCAGCTGCTACCCTGCCTGCACTGGATCCAGAACCTGATCCTATCCCAGAGCCTGTACCTGCAGCTCATGCTCTGTCTGCACCGGATTCTGAACCTGATCATGTGGCACTGTATCATCTCATGTCTGGTGCTCCATCATTTCGTGAAGGAGTAACCCACTAAATACAGTAAATGTTCAAACATCCCATACATATATATAACAATATATTCTACGGAGATACGAATAGAAGTAAAAGGCAGTGCATAACAACTACCCGTACTCCCCCTCACCACATCCCATGCCCCACGGCATCCCGGCCTCATAGGCTCTTTACCTGCCCTCAATAGAGCCAAGTATCAAAAGTACCTCGGTCCATGCCCGTCCTGACAACTCACGTTGCCTCAAACCGACGACCAAGTCTCCCAATCCTGACAGTTAAACTGCCTCAGCCATAGTACCTACCTACTCACATAAGAGTCAGACCCAAATATCCTGCAACATGTAATTTTAAAAAATAAAAAGCATGGCATATCCATTTAAATAAAAAATAAATTCTATTAGGAGTTTCACCTATTCACATTTCAGAGCATACAAAGACTGTAAATTGACTGTATTCACATGGTATTATCACTTCACAAAGCATACATGCCATTATGAAATTGAAATACCCTAAAATGTGCCTATCAAAACCCAAAAAAATTAGCCTTTCCATACTATCCAAGGTTTTCATATCATAATCAATAACACCACACAACAAGTTATCCACCGAGATGGAAATCTTGTAAACCGTAATCTTAGAAAAAGCAAATAGATATTCCCACCCACGAAAACTCAATCCATCCCTCACACATGGGGCAACAGGCACCCAAGCACGAGTTCAAAATCCAATTCCAACAACCACCTATCTCTAGTCTACCATATCCCAAATAGTAAAACCAACATAAAAAATAAAAAGAGAAGTCTCAAACTCATTAGCTTCCAGCAAAGCAATGCTACTAAATCCTTGTCAATAACTCCTCTGATACCACTTTGTAACGACCCGGACCCGGCCAGCCACCTGAACAGTGCCAAATAGGTCGGGTGTTACGACCTTAGGCGCACCTCCCCTGAACGCCAATGGTTTCCGACTAGAATCGAGGGTCTGAATAGGTATAGTGGGGAGTCTATACTCTCTCGGAGGAATAAAAATGGTACTGGTCCGAGTATAATACCAAAAAGTGTAGCGGAAATAAATGACTCAGCATACTCAAACCAGACCCGCTTAGAGAAAGCATATCAAATTTCAATAAACCAGCGGAAGCAATATAGAAACAACAGCAGCAGAAAGAAAACAAAACTAAATATTGAAGAATACAAGAAACCACTACTGTAAACAAACAAGTCATGCATCGAAAAAAAGTCATACAGCTCAATATATAATGGCTCCAATGGCTAAAAAATAGTTGCTACATAATAAGGTATGCATGCTGAAAAAAGGGAAAATCTAAACAAAGTAACTCCAGAAAGGCACGAACTCAAGGTCCATACCAGTCTTCATGCCAATAGCACTAAAGTCCATCTCCTGAGGCCGGCCCTCTACCTGCACACAATTTCATAAACTCTACACGCGTCCCAAAGGGCCCGTGTAGGGTGTGAGACAAGTCTCATTGGGATACCACCAAAGAGTGCGTACCTAATATAATTTTTTATGAAGACATGATTATAAAAGAAAAATAGTAAACAGTATAATGCCCAAAAGTAAACACAAACACCACTGGTGCTCAGCAGCCACCAGAAAGTGTCACCTGCTTCAGCCAACGCTGGAATCTCTGGTCTTTATCCCAGCACCTCATGCCACCTGAAACCATGTGTCTCAAGTACCGATGTCCTGAAGGTTTTCCCAACCATCGCAACCCAGCTCGAAAGCTCAACTTTCCCATGGCACAACATTCGGAGGAACAACGATACCTGTCCTCAAAAGATAATGGGAGGGACAATGATGTCTGCCCTCAAATCACGGCAAGCCTCTTCTCCCAACCTGACTACCTCAAGATATCTCCTGAAGTCTCTTCACCTTCTGCGTGGCTTCCTATGGAAAGTACCCCCAACCCAAATATACCTAACCGCATCTAACGGGGGCCTCCACCTGGCGAGTGGTTGTACCACCTCATCTCAGAGTCTATCTATGTTCACACTACTCAAAAGTACATGGTGAGCTGTAGTCACCTCAATAAGATCCCAAGACACAACACATATGACACCTCATGCCCCTGCGAACCTGTCTCTCATGTCTGATGGCCTCGCCATTCAAGTAACTCGGGCCAAGCATAACCCAAACAGTCCAACTGCCTCAACCGACATCCATGATGCCCAATACCATGGTATCAACCACCCAAAGTAACCCGAGCTAAATCCCCAGCCTGTGATTCCCATCACTCAACAATATATATCTAGGACATGCCCAAAACAACAAGTAGTTCAACACAGGAAAAACACACATTGCATATTCATACTTTCAAGCATCACTTTAACCAGGCATTTACTAAGAAGCCAAAAAAATGAACTAAAATTTTCTAATCCATACCATCACTTAAGGTCTCAAATGCCTTAAAAAATTACTAACATGCTCTAACATATCAAACTCAGTAGCTTAATCCAACAACAACAAAAGCAGTCCTAATTCAGCAGTTTAAATACTGGTCAAAAACATACGCATTTCGGCACCCCCGGCTGAATTTCCCCAAATGATCTATGACCTCTCACCCGACCTTGCTCAAGCAAAACAAGGGTCAGGGAATACCCAGAGGCATCCCACAATGAAGATAAATAAATAAAAACAAATAAACATGGTTTCGCTCAACACCCGACGTCACGCCCGAAGGCCGAAACCCTCAAAATTCTACGAATACATGAAAGAATGTATGAACCACCCACCTTGTACTCGTACGATGACCATCCTTTGATTTCAGCCTCTGAATTAGTATGAATCATGGTAGATCTATGTATCTGTCAAATATAGAAATTTTTTTCTGAAGGAATCTGCATAGGAACGGGTGAGGTATCAATGACGAAGAAGGGTGCGTGGGGTTATCCTTTCCGTTGCGATCCCGCTACCACATACGGATCGAAGAACGGACAACGTATGATGATTCTGGAAGGGTTGTAGTTTTTCAGAGGTTCTTGGACGAACTATTTGTCCAAAGAGGAAGAAGGAAGGCTTTCCTAAAATAAGACGCGACGGCGTCTGAGACGACCAAATAAAATTAAAATTACACGGCGTGTATTTTCAATGTATACGCCATGTAGATGTGTTTCCATACTCTGAGTTAAGCGGAGTCCAGCACATGGCTTGGACCATGTACACGGTTAACACATGGCCAGGGACTCAGTGAGCAGATGTCCGGTCATTCAGTTAACACATACACGACGTGTACTTAAAGTACACGGTGTGTAGTTTGGAAATTTCCAGAAACTGCCTAGATTTTCCAAACGTCTCAGAAACCAGTCAAAATTCAAACAGGGTCAGGATTTTGATCCGATCTAAATACCCAGGTTCTTACAATTATCCCTGGGAATAAGTGTCATATGTTTTTCTACTCTTTGTGGATTAGGTCGACAGAGTCTGCCTACATGTTGAGGTTTATCAGGTGATGACACATCCTCAAACCAATTTTCTAGGATGATTATGTCAGAGTGGATCCTTTCATGCATGGAGGAATTACCTTATTCTTGTTTATAATTTTGGAGATCTCTTACATGTGTTTCATCCCCATAGATGACTTCAGTAGAGGCAGGGTAGAAGTAGTGACTTCTTGAACAACTGCTTCCTCTCCTATACCCACAGTTCTGAAGGCCTATTCCCTTATTTCTCCAATCAAGTTTTTGGAATTTGAGTTCAAAATCAGAATCATCATGTGTAAAGGGGTAAATTAACTAAATAACAATAATGAAACTGAAAATAAAATCCACATTCGATGATAATTACACTGGATGATTTGACTCTTGTTTTAGCATTTTCCAGGGTGGTGCCTATGCTTTTGGAACTATAGGAATTATGTCTGCTAAAGTCAAATACTATTTCATTTTTGGAACAGGCTCATCCTACTAAATTTTATTCTTATAAATTTTCCAAGTCACTTTTTCAAGGATTGGAATTCAATGTATTGAGCTGATAATGGAGCTGGTTGTGTTGTGGTGGAAGACGTTGAAGGCACGAATTACTATTTCATCTATGTTATGAAGATATCATGAGTTTGTTTTATCATTTTTCTAACCATCAATTCACTCAAATTCTATGAACTATTTATTTTAACCCACTTTCACTCATTATCCACCTATGAATTTGTGGAAGAAACACACGCAACCTGAGCATGTCAATTCTTCAACTTCACTTGTCTAGAGTCTACCATCTTCTACCTGAGGTCTTTTTAAAAAACAGTCCAAGATGTGTTTCCCCAAAATATGATATAATAGTAAATAATGTTCAATCACTTTATCACCTTAATTTTAAGTTTTCTTGGGGTTTGGAAACATGACCTAGTAGATTATAATTTCTTGTTATTGTAGGTGAGGACTTTCTTATTTCACATAGAGTTGAACTTTTTCTTTATCTCCTCAAACTAATTTTTACATTGGTAACTCTGATTGTATTGAAGAGGTGGGAGATGTTGTTGACACTCATGAGGTGGAGTCATATGGTATGGTGATGGCTTTGAAGCAGGAGTGGGTATAGTATTGTGATTAAGTGTAACTACAGCAGCCTCTACTTTCCCAGTTCTCCTTCCCTGAGTTGATAGAATTAATCAATATTATTTTTGGACTCTATGATAGATTTTTCTACATATTGATAAATTAAATAATGTTTCTAAAACCCATTTTTGTATGTCATAGGGATTATCTCCATATGAAACTCATTATAAAGACTCATTACACAGATGGGAAATAATTAATCTTAAGGGAGAAGTAGGTTTAAGGAGAAATTCAATCATTTACACTGAGAAATCGAATTTTAGACCCTTTCATTCTCCTATTTTTTGAATTTTGTGTGGTTAAAGAGTGTTTTATTCTATAGTGTTGAGATTTAATTGAAAATAATCTTATTATGGAGCTTCTCCCACTCAATAATTAACTGATACTACAAACATTTGTTCCACATAAAGGATGGTCCTTGTAGTGATTGCACAAAACATCTGAGTTTCACAACATCATATTGTTCAAGGGTACCCATTATGGTATTGTATAAAGAGATTAAATGTTTCATGTGTTCCTCAGGGTCTCTATTTTTATTAAATAATTAAAATGTAGGATTCCAAATGTTTGGTGGGGGAAGATGCAGATCAACTTGTTCAGGGTGAGGTATTTTTTTATGGTTGTATAAGTGCATGTTGTTCTTTTAGGTCTTCCAATCATGTCATTTGTAACTCAGTGGTTTCCATAAGAATTCAAGGAATGCCGGGATGATATTGAATCTAGAAAGGTGATGCGAATTCACCCTGAATAGATGTAGTGAAAATGATTACCATTTGTGGCGACACTCATGGTACTGGTCGTGGGTTGCCTATGGGGGAAGGCATGTAAGGATGTTCCAGACCATTTGTTGGTTATGTATCCAATGGACAGAATTATCAATCTTCTATTATTCTATTAAAATATTTTGGTGTTTGATACCCTAATTTTAGTGGAAATTTTAATTCTACCTCAGTTGATGCGGAAATATCTTTTTATTGGGGTGCGCCAACTAGAAGCATGAGTTGAGGATCTTCTTGCAGAACCTATCTAATAAGAAGACTTCCATGGATTAGTTATGAATTGTGTCTCCTCAATTATTATATATCATCCTCTTATTGGGAAAATAATTCTTCCAGATAAATGATTTTAACCTCCCCATGAGGGATGTGGGGTACAATTGGACTCATGCCATTTTCCATATTTGACACCTTTCGAGAAGGTAATGATGGATTGTTCAAGGGAATTCCTGTAATATGGGATAGCATATGGTTTTGGGTATATACACCTTCCTTATTTATTTTGGTGTGTTCCAAATTATGGACCGGAACAACCTCCTCTGACTCTTCTTAATTGGACTCATGTTTTGGAGTATTTTTTGTTATACCATTAACGACATTCACTGGTGAGAAATGCATTGCAGGCATTATACCAGTGTCGTTGTGATACTATATTCATCTTCATCATCCACTAGGCCATATCCTCCCCTTTTATATATTCCATGTGATTTTTTTTGTGGAAAGTAACCCAAAGGAAATCCAAAAACATATCATTCATCAGTTTCCCTAATGAGGAAACCAGATCATAGGATGGAATGAACTAGGAGGACCCATTTTCCTGCAATTTCTCAAATAAGTAGAAAATAGATTCCTCATAGAGAGGTAATTTTTAGAGTGAAAAATACATCATCTCTAAGGGGTGGGGTAGTTCTCGTTCTACTTTCACAACCCTTTGGGTTGAGTTTAATGACCTTGAGGGTTGAGTAAAAATGGCCCCCATCGCTGTAGGCTATGGTATCTCCCAAACTGTCATGGATGATATAATAATGTCTATGTATATAAGTTTAATGAGTTTTTTTTAATGTGGGTCAGGTGTATCATTTTGAATACACATATATCACCCATTTCTGAATATCATTCTTCTATTTCTGACATCTATGTTATCTTACAACTAACATCCTCTAAGCAGGAGGCTTGATCGATATTCTCATATGCTTGACACATTAGTCTTTCAACAACTATCTCTCTTTTGCCCAATAAATGATGATATTCGGTCAGGACCTATTCTTTTTTATCATATATATTATAATCAACAAGTTCTATTTGTTTTAGATGTCATGGGGAATTGAAATTTCATGACACCACCATGGGAATTATTTGATTGTTAGGAAGTGTATTCAAATGAACTACTCCATGTTTACCCCATTATCGGATACAAACACTAGATGGGTTATCTTCGATCAGTTTTCACAACCTCATTAATGTAATGAGTCTAGTAGGTTGAAGTTCAACTTCTTGTTTCTCAATTTTAGGATATCAAGAATCTAAGAGATATGCCTTTTAATTTTGGTGTTGAAACCATTGCATTACATTGATGTGATATTGGGACTCATCATAAGAGAATACCATTTCTTTTAAATGATGAAGAGTTATCTATATGTTGAGGAGGATTTCATGAATAAAATATTCTGAAAAAAAACTATCCAATTCTATATTGAGGGTTGGCCAAAAGATAGAACATGAAAGGTATGCCAACTTTATCCTATTGTTTCCTCATGTTTATCATCTCATCTTCATCTTTTTCTTGAGTTTCATATACATGGTTTGAAAATATAGGAAGCTTTCTGACCATTTTATAATGAACAATGAGATTAGTTGGGATGAACTCTATATCCCTGGATGGTATGTGACCCAAGGGTGGTTTTTTGAATGATAGTCACCTTGGGTTATCTTCCAGTTGAGAAATTGTTCCACCTTCCATTGACAAGGCATCAGACATGACTGGACTTGTGTTGGAATGTTCCTTACAATAGGAGTTCTTTATCATCACTACATTTTCAATTCGATAATTCTATTGAAAATATGAAACAATAATACAGATGTACCCATCAGAATGAAATCCATAATGGAAAGGACCACTATGGTGGATTACCGCAAGAGGAATACCCTCTTTCACCTAGATCTTCTAGCCATGTGGAGGGCTACTATGGCGCACATTTAGAGATGGGATCTCAAAATCAATCGAATTTTTGGCATAAAGCGAGCCTTCATGGTGATGTGTTTGATAAAAACATTCAATATTAATGCTTCTACTCTCATAATTTGGTGGAGGGTAGGATCTTTCGTGGAATTATATTAGTGAATGAGGTAATAAATAACTACAGGGTTATGTAGAGCCAGATCATAGGTAGGATCTTTATCTTCTAATCATGTTTGATAAGGCTTCTTCTTATATGCCTTCTTAAGTGCAATTGGGACCACTTTCTAGGAGAAGTTGTAGTCATGGGAAGGTCTTTAGTCCTTCCATGGAGTGACCATTACAATAGGATGATTATCTATGATTGGAGCAGGTGTATGTTCTTGATATGGTTTTTCATTTAATATGGGAGAGTTTTCCCCCTAACCTTCTTGGATAGGATTAGAGGTGTGTATCTACTCTCGGGTGATATTCAGATGAGTCGTCCCCCCCCGGAACTTATATAAATAGATTAATGTGTTTGTTTATTTTTCCCTAATGTCATCATTGATATGATTTTCTTGAAATTCAAAAAGATATGGGATGTGATTTACATCTTCCCTTTCACCATTTCTTCAATTTCCTATTTACTTTAGTGGCTTTCCTAGGGATATATTCCGATTATATATCTAGAGTATGTGTATGTGCCTACTTTTATACATTGTTTCCTACCAGTAGATACTGACAGTACTCATGTGTGGGGGTATGGAGTTGAGTCTTTCCCCCACTCATCATTAAGACCTTACAAATAACTTTTCCAGGAGATTACAAATTTGGATTCCTAAAGGAATGATAAATTAATGTAGGTGTATACTTTTTCTCATGTCAAGAAATCAAACTAGGTTTGAAGAATTCATTGAATGCTTTCAGATGATTCTTCTAGAAGCCTTGGTAATTTTCGAAAAGTGTATTTTCCCACTTGTGATATGATACCAGATTTGAATGGAATACTTAATGGGGTTTCATGGGATGAGTTTGATGGATTTCTAAATAATGGTGGATGGTTGTATGTTCCCATTATTATATTTTCACCAGGTTGGGTAGGTGGGCTTCTCTATAAGTGAAATGGTTTGGCCCTGCACCCGGTCATCCAGTTGTTTTCCCTGGTGGTCCATCTTTTGTTCCTGGGTCTAAAGGACCTAAGTTTTTCGTACAAGGATAACACCCTCATCCTGTGGAGGGGTTACTACCATGTGTCATTAGCGGTTGCGATTACTATAAGTAATCCGCATAAAGGAATCATGTGTCTTCTTGTTGAGGCCTTATGGGTCCTCCTGGTTCAACTCCCTAAGATATGGAATGGATTGGTTGTCACATCCATGGAATTGGATCCCAAAAGGGTTAAAGATAATGGTTGCCACTGTCTATTTTAGGACCACCAGTAATCTTTAACCTGATAATCAGTGGTAATGACTGAGTTGGAGGGCATATTGGGCAGATTACAAGGATGGTATTTTACAATTCTGATGGTACTCCTAGACCAGTGAGTTACAAACACAACATTGGAGATTCTAGGTTGGCAATGGAGTCCTTCGCATAGATGAAGACCCAGCCTGAGATGTTTCCCTAGAGTTATATGGAGAAAACAATAATGACACCACTGGATTGAGGGGATTTATGAAAATAAGTTCCTATAAATATGAAAAATGAAGAATAAGAAACTTTAGTAAAGAATCATCTCATTTGAATGAACACATGCATGATTGATTTTAAAATCTATGCTTCTCTTATCAAGTGAAAGGGGCATGATAGGTGGGTGAAATTATCATCTTGGATAAGAATTCAATTTGGGTTCACCATTTTTATTTCACTTAGAATATGTGTTCTGGTTATGAATCATTATTTTTTAATAACTTCCTTCGTGTTTGTTTTTGGAACTAAAAATATCCAATGGTTCTATATCCAAGGGGCCTTCTTTCCAAAGGTAGGAGATCATTGGGATATTTGGCCAGTAATTTTTGATAACTCACAATGGTCAACATGATGGGAGGTTTGTCTCATCACACCCTTTTGGGGGGGAATTACTTCTAACTCCATGACTCTCTTATAAATTTAGGACATCTTCATGAATATTTTATTAAATCTTAAGTGAGATGTAGATTAACATAGAATAAGCAACTAGTTATTAGCATATATAGAATATAGAATCCTTGGTATTTATTTGAGGTCCTTTATCAACATAGATATATATATGTATGTGAAGTTATCCATCAGTGTTAGCCTCTTATACACAAATTATAGATTAATTAGTCATTGTGATGCCTATTTTCTTGGAACAAAATGGGGAGCACTTGAATTTATCATAATCTAGGGGTATAAGAGTTGTTTTGATGTTTGGGATTGAACACATATGCAGCTTTCTATGTATCCTCATAAAAGTAATCATAACCCACATAGTACGGTACCGCTTAATGGGGCATGACATACCTTTTAAGTTCAAGTGATAAAAACCTAACCATACAATTGAACGTCATGTGGCAAGATATTCAAGGAGGAACGTACCTAGTCAAGGTTTGGTGTGAGACCTATGTTGAAGATTCCCAATAAACCTTGAAGGGATATTAATTCCATTTTGAATTCGACCTTGTTGATAAGATGGATTAAGAGAACCGGGTTGATTTTGGGGGTTGGTTTTTGACCTCAAAGAAGCTTCCTACATGCCTTATTTGTATAGGAATCAAATCCCACATAGTTCAGTTAGTCTCATAGGGTAGTATTACCCAATTATAAGAATGATATGGGTTTTAATTTGAAAGAAGATGTTCTAAGAAAGGATGAAGAGAGATGTATCAACTCGTGATTCTCAACTCATGATGATTTGGGGGTATACATAGGGGATTACTATTGGGTAGGATTCTTAGATTAAGGAGAATATGATTATAGATTATTCCTTAGGAGGATTCCCTTTGAGCTCAGGACCCAGACGGGCTACCTATGTATCCTGTTTATAGGAGGAATCAAAGTTATCATAGTCCAATCCATAGCATATATTGGGACTATGTCATGATTACAAATAACCTCTAATCCCACGTGTGTCAGGCTAGGTGTGTGAAACATGTTGAAGTAGAAGATCTGGTAAACCATGCAATATGTTTTTCCCATATGTGGACATGGGTAAAATACCAAAGGAAGATGATTGAGGTTTTGAGTTCACTCAACCCCTTTATCCCCTCTTCTACTTGTAGAATACATCATAGATATGGAAGAAGAGATTATGGATATGACACTTCCCTCTCATCAATTTACCATAAAAAGAGTCTAAGGTATGTAGAAAGAGGAGGGAAGGTAGGAAGAGATATGGGGAGGGTTCTGGTGCCCATCCCCTCTTTGTCCCCGTGGGTAGAAGGCAAAGAGGAGAAAGAGTGAAAACTCTTGCAAGAGTGGCTAGGTGGTCACTATAGGAGGTATACCCTTTTTTGGAGCTTACACAAGATAGGAATCCCGTTGATCGTTGGATAGGGATTACATCTAAAGAGGATGCCCGTTTAGCTTTGGATGTGGCTTACTCCTGAGTAGTACTCCCAATAATCTTTGGTTGGGTCTTACTACTAAAGAGGATTTCCATTGTGCTTTGGTTGTTTCATAATCCTAAGGAAGATTCATATTCATCTTTGGTTGGGTGTTACTCTTAATGAGGATTACCCTTTAATATTTGGTTGTGGCTTACTCCTTAGAAGGATAACCATTTTGTTTTTGTTTCCACTTACTCTTAAGGAAGATTACCATTGAGCATCGGTTTGTTCTTACTCCAAAGGATGATTCCCATTGATATTTGGTTGGGGATTAATCCAAAATATGATTCCAATTGAGATTTGGATGTGTCTTATTCCAAAACAGGATGCCCATTGTGCTTTGGATAACACTAACTTCTAATGAGGATTACAATTTAGCTTTATTTGGGGCTTACTCTTAAGGAATATGCCCAATGAGAATTATTTGGGGTATACTCCTATGGATAATTCCCATTGATATCTGGTTGTGGATTACTCCTTAAGAGGATGCCCATTGTGATTTTTTTGGGGCTTACTCATGAGGAGGACTCTCATTGAGCTTATGTAAGGGATTATTCCAAATGGGGATTCCCAATGATCGTTTTTTAGGGCATACTCTTAAGGAGTATTCCCATTGATCTTTGGTTGGAGCCTACTCCTAAGAAGTTTTCCCATTGATATTTAGTTGGTAATTTCTCATAAAGAAAATTCCCAATGAGCTTTAGTTGGGGATTAATACTAAGGAGGAATCCTATTGATCTTTGGTGGTGTATTACACCTAAGTAGGATGTCATTCAAGCATTATTTGTGGATTACTTATAAAAAGGATACCTATTATACTTTGGTTGGGGCTTACTCCTAAAGAGGATTCCCATATGGATTTGGTTGGGGCTTCCTCCTAGGGAGGATTACCATTGATATTTCGATAGGTCTTAATTCTAAGGTGGATGCCCATGGAGCTTTGGTTGGGTCTAACTCCTAAGTAGGATGCCCATTGAGCTTTGGTTGTGGCTTTCTATTGAGGAGGATTCCCATTGAGCTTTGTTCGGGTCTTACTCCTAAGAGGATTCCCATTGAGATTTGGTTAGGGGTTACTACTAAAGAAAATTCACATTGAGCTTTAGTTGGGTCTTGTTACTGAGGAGGATTCCCAATGATCATTGGTTAGAGCTTAATCCGAATGAGGATTCCCATTGATCTCTAGTTGGGGGTTACTCCAAAAGAGGATACCGATTAACCTTTAGTTGGGGATTACCCCTAAGTAAGATTCCATTGAGCTGGGTTTGGGGATTACTCCAAAGGAGGATTCCAATTGAGATTTAGTAGGATATTAATCCTAAGTATGGGGAAAATTACTCTTTGGATTGGGATTAATTATAAGGAGGATTCCCATTTATCTTTTTTTCTTTGCTCAAGTATTAGGATCTACTCCTTATATTAGTTGGTTAGATCAAGAATTTGGATCAGGATCTCTCCTCAAATCCTTATCATAGGGCCTTGGATAACCATTTATCTTAGGTTCTTAGATTAGGTCCTTATCTTATATCCTTATCTCATGTTCTTGATTCATGGATTTAGAACATGTCCTTAGCACTGGTCATTGGCACTAGCCCGTGGAGCATGTCCTTGGTGCATGTCTTTAGTGAAGGTCATTGTAGTAGGTCCTTCGCTCATGTTATTAGCTTTGGTCCTTTTGCAGATTTATTATGTTATAGACCATGATGGGACTTTGATCCATATTATCTCCATTAATTCTCTCATATCTATGGTTTTATAGAGCTTCCTAATATATTTTTTAATACCTGAGTTAAGGGGTTGTGAAACTAGGGCTCATGGACAACTTCTAAATTCTTCATCTTACTAATGAGAAGCCCAAGGGTCTTATTTATAGAAAAATATATATCCCTGAGAGAGTTAGTTACGCTTCATTGGTCCTTGGATTAGTTACATGGCATAGGTAATTGGTGCTTGTCCTTGGTGTAGATCCTTCGTAGGGGTCATTAGCATAGGTCCTTGGTAGAGGTGATGAAAATCCCTCTACAAAATGTTTCTATATTTTTTAAGTCATAAATTTTGATCTTTGAGTATTTTTAGGCTTTGTGATCAGTCAAATCGAATCTCGAAAAGCTATATAGTCATATCATCGTGGTTAATATACTAAATATTCTCTAAAGTAATGCATTAATTTTATTTTTATTCATCAACATCGATTTATCATCGATCTTGGATGACCACAGCGTACTCTTAGAGGGGGATCTTATAAATTTATAATTTTGAGTAGTCTTGTGGGAAATATAAATATAGACTACATATTCTTCATTCATGAAGACAGATTCTAAACAAAAATGGAACTTTTTTCTATGTAAGGGTCGCATCATGAATTCTACGGCAAAGTGCATGAAACAAAGTTTGTGGTGTCAACAAAAATATAATAGAAATTAGTTGAGAACATGTTTATAAAATTTGTGTGAATATATTATTATGGACTATATCATACTTTTATCTTATAATATCCATTATTTAAAAAATGGGAGCTAATTTCATCGATATTGACTTCCCATTATTAAAACCATTTGGGTATTTATAAAAATTCATCCCTTTTCACTTATAAAATGCTCACTCCTATCCTCTCATACCCTCACTCAAAAATTCACCTAGATTGGTACATAATCTACAAATACCTCTCACAAACATTTCTATAAACATTCAAGTGGTTTTTAACTTCTCAATATAACATCCCTAAAAGTTTTAACCTCATTTAGAATTGATATAATCCAATAAGTAAGGAATAAATTTCTAACGGCTCCTTTCCCATTTCTATTTTTAGTACACTTATTCTTATTCAAATTCCATTAGATAATATTAAAATTATAAAATAAATATCATTATTATAATTTTACTATATTATAATAATTTTACAAAAAATATCCACCTTTACATTTTCTATTTAGAAAAACAAAATCGCCATTTCTATATTGTGGAGACAATTGCCTCCACGACACAACATGTTTCATTTTCATTTATTGATATTTTCATTATAGTAATAAAATAAAATTAATATATATATATATATAATATTAATAACATATTTTATATTTTAATTTGATAATAATATTACTCCTTTTCCCTATTCTATAGAAAATGAAATGACAAATCATGTGTATGTGTAGATATCCACCTCCATGAAATGATGGATTCCCATTTTTTCGTTTAGTCAACCTCTTATATGTATGTTCATGAGAATGGGTTTCAGGGATAAATATAAATTTTATAGATTATAAAAGTTTTTAAAACTCAAATTAGACAACTTATTAACAATATTATCAATAAACAATCAAGGTCAATACAATCGTCTAAAATAGTGTGCTAAGAGAAAAAAATGATTTCCTCATACAAAGTAGTTACTTCATATTTGTTATATTATTCTCATAATTATTTATAATTATTATAAAAACTAAAAAAATTCTATTAATTAATATTCCAGTGCAATCATATTACAACTTTATCACTTCAAAATCATCAATTAATTATGGTATGTTCGGGTTTGGGTTGGTTTAACCACGTAATTGAACAATGATAAAAATTTATAACATGGATGACAATAGAAACTTAACTTCATGAAATATATGATATAAATAATTAAATAATTAGATATATTTTTATTCAATAGTAAAATGAATATTTAACATGTTATTTAATAAAACATACTTTATTCTCTAAGAATCGCCAATACATTATCATCACTAAATTAATCATTAAGGATCATAACTGAAATTAACATAAAATAAAACTAAAACATATAGATAACTATAAAAAATCAATTAACGGACCTTAAATGATCTATGAATGATTAATTTTAGGATATAAATGAATAAAAACATAGATATTAAGAAACTAGTACAAAATGATCAAGATTACTCACAAGTGATATCAAAAATAGATAATAACTTACTAATATAATTGAATAGAAAAATTATAAATTATGTTTATAAAAGGTTACATATATTACATTAATACTTCTCTCTATGTTTTAATGGTTACTAAATGAGATAATTTTTCTCTTATATTTATAAAATAACTTGATTAAAATGATTTCAAAAGATTATTAATATTTCATATTTCCGATGTTATTTTCCCAAAACTCCAAAAAAGTATTTTTCAAATATTTCAATGTCCTTTTATATATATTAATCTCGATAGATGTTTTTTTAATTTTATTTTACTTGTTTTTATCTGTATGGATTATGTAGTGTCCATCACTAATAGATAAATTATCAATCACTTCATTTGACTTTCCTGATCCTTTTATTTTGTATCAGCATAATTTTTATTCCAATTCATTTTCTCTATGAATACCGTATTATTATTTATTTCATTTAAGGATATTTAGTGTGATTACATACATTGATTCATTAGTGAAATTATTTTCTTAACCATACATGCTTTATCTATATGGGGTAAATTCCCTAACATTTATACTATGATTGTAAGGTATCTTCCAAGAAACTCATTTGATGTCATTTTATAGATATTTACTTTACATGGGTTTATCATGTAATGATTATTGAATGAATTATGAATGATTCATTTATTTGAATCTATTTTATAATTCTATTTAAAAAAATTATATCCTTGGTTTCTTTATTATCTATTGAATGAAACAAATTATCATACCATGTGTTCTTTATACTATAAAGATTGAATGATTTTCATTTGAATGTTTTATGAAAGGAGGTTTATTTTCATGGGTTCTTTATTATTTTATAAGTGAATGTTATTTTTATAAGTGAATGTTATTTTTACAAGTTCCACTCATATATATGGACAAATGATATATGGGGTCCTATATATACCTTTAATGAATTTGTTAAGGATTTATATCTCATGAGATAAGTTTTCATGAGTATATATCATTTGATAATAATCATGGGAATTAATGGTGTTTCTCATGATGGTGATGTTTTCCAATACAATCGGTTTTTACATATTTTAATGATGCCCTATAATTTAATTATTTTTCTCATAACTATGTGACAATCTTAGGGATCATGTTTATTAACTCATGTTTCAAGACATTTTTTATTCATTTTTTAATTTAATAAAAGCCTTATTCCATGATTTATGATCCATGTATTTTTGGGTGTACATTTTATATGTGTATTGATTTAACTATATTCACATCTTATGACCACTTACGATATTTGATTTTCAACACTTATGTTTTCCCTTCCTAGGTATCTGACCTCACCTTTTTCTTATGTTTCCATTTCACTGGGTTATAAAGATAAAAAAAATTAAAAAAATGTATATAAGAGTTCATTATTAAATAATTTGTGGGGGATTTTGAATAAGCATTATGGATTAAGTTGTTCTATATATAATAGAAAAAGTGAATAGTTTATATAAAGAGTCTATATTTTATTAGTTAATTTTTTACCTATTTTTATAAAATCATAAACGTAAAATTGTACTGGGAATGTATTTTAATGAAATATTTAAAATTACTTATATAATTAGAAAATCATTTTTCTTAGTCATCATATATAGCTTACAAGTTGTCCTTACTTATATATTAGGTACCACAATCTTCTATAATCGGGAGGTGACACTAAGAACAAATATTATATGATCTACCATCCAATATTAGGAAAATATATCTCAAATTTGGACTCTAAAATTATACCTTATTACTCAACTGATAGTTTATGAGATCTTAAACAATATCTTGGTTCCTCATGTCACTACATATGATACTGAGCTTGTTTTCTATAGAAAACATTATCTATTGGACATTTTGAAATAATTGTTACTAGAATAGATATTCATAATATGGAATAGAAATAAAATGTGAAAAAAATAATTAATAATGGTATGATTCATGTATTGATATATGTATACCATATAAACAATACTATTAAGTTATAGACTGAATAACTGATTATGAGAGTATTGGTGAAAATAATTTTCAATCACCACAACTATAATAGATTCCATGGTTTATAACTAAACAAAAAACCTAATTAACTTACTTTCCCAAAACACCCAAGAAATAATTATTAGACAACTAAATTCAAACATAATTCCTAGAAATAAAACCTCTTTGACAACGTTTTAAAATAACCCAGCCCATCAAGGCCAGACCTACACTAGAAGTAGGCAACATGTTCTACCCCAAGACCAGTTTCAATAATATAGGGGATATAAACAAGCACCAAGAATTCATAATACTCATGGTTGTAATTATTATATATAAAAACATAACAAAAATTCATCTCGAATACACAAAAAACTATAAAAAATACACACATATACATATAAAAATACATGTATAAATACATAAATTCATACATATATATATATATATACAAACATATATACATACAAACATACAAACATACAAACATATATGTATATATACATATTCCAACCATTATCAAAATATGCATATAGAAACTGTATCTTTATAAAAATACATATATGAGATTACAATTTTCCAGTTCAATATCTCGAAGTAAAACCCCAAAATGTAAAAAAAACAATGTAATATCCCCAAGAACAACTATAATATTATAGGAAAAACACCTCCAAAATATATGAACTAATGGTAATATAAAATCATTTGAATCCATATCTTATTTGAACCACTATATTATCGTATCAACCATATTTTACATATATAATAACCCTGTATATGTAAAATATCAATCCAAATGTGTAACTCTTTTAAAAACATTGCACATGTATCCCCAAGGATAGAAACGGGGTAAGTATAAACTTTCTAAGTAGAATAAAAAAATATATGTAAAATAAAATAGTAAGTCCTCTAAAAACCAAGTTATATGGAACATAATATATAGAAATACTATAGATACTCAAACATCTAGAAAACTAAGTATGAAAGAAGAACCAAGCCTCACAACCCAACTTCATATGGGTTTGTATCTCGTATGAAACTGGAGACAAAAAAATATAAAAAGTATCCTCGATCCTGAAGTTGAAATTCCCATTTTAGTTCATATCTATGAATTATCCATATATTTATATGTGTCACAAGACCCATAAAAATTGTATTCTTCATCATTAAAACTACCCTAACCACATAAATATCAGGTTTTCCAACTATAACCATAGTATGGGAAATGTGCCTCACTAAGAAGTGAACATTGTTAAAGAGAGTTCCATACCCAAAAATAGAAATTATTTAAATCATATCTCGTATAAAAACATTTAACTCAACATGTAAAGGATCCATGCCTTATTATAAGTTGGAATACTAACCCTACCTATAGAATGGGGGACCGATCCCTTATTAGGATCAAGGGGGTATAAACAACATGCTTGAATGGAGGACCTACAACCTAGGGATGGAATAATTATTCCCTTGAATCCACCAGGGTTTACACAAATGATAAATAAATTCCGGGTCCTACAACATATCTTTAGAGAATCCTTTGTCATTATGGTCCTTTATTATGCAATGAACATCTCTCAATTATTCTAGTGATGTCCATGTGAAGCTAACAATTTCTAAATACCAAAAACAACTCAAAACCCCAAAAATTGATAAAAACTTGCATCACCATGTTATTTGTGGAAAAAATATAAAATAGACTAAATTTTTTTCCATTCTATAACATGGTTAAGAATATATGAGGAACACTATAACATTAATATAAAAAAAACATATACTACATTTCTATATAGTATGTCTTCTCTGAGTATTATCCAGGCGTACACTGTCAAAATCTAGAACATATGGAGTTGAACTATATGCTATGTCTAGTAATCTGTGTGATTGGGAAAACTTTCTACTCAATATGGGATTGTACAACTAGTACATGACAAGTTTCACCACTTGAATAAATGACATCAACTTCCTCAAAAATAGTGTATGGGACTTCTAAAAAATCCTAGATTTCTCTTCCATGGAATTTCGTT
The DNA here is from genome assembly GCA_963277665.1 of Viscum album. Lineage (NCBI taxonomy): Eukaryota > Viridiplantae > Streptophyta > Magnoliopsida > Santalales > Viscaceae > Viscum > Viscum album. The sequence continues at coordinate 1,469,596,431 of OY728146.1, forward strand.
TCATGTACCTTTGTTAAATGATATTTAATATATAAAAACAATTTGTGGACCATAAAGAGTTTGCTTATGCTTACACTTGGTAAACACCCATGACTTTTTTATAATATACACAATATGTACTATAGTTAACATAATTTATAAGGACATCTAAATTGTTAATGTGTACTCTATTCAACTAGAATCACATGGTCCAAAATAAATAGAGTGTATGAGGTTCCCTATACCCTTACTACTTGGTCTTGTTCTAAAAAAATATTATTAAAAATTAACTATTATAATAAGTGATATGTTTAAATAAAAAATGTATATATTTTACAATAACATTATATCTTAACATAATCTCATAGAACTAAGAGAAATTTTTTTTATAATATATTTAAGGAACTATAACATAATAAACATATTATAAAAACCTAGTGAAAATTTATCTATATTCAAACCATACTAGATTTCCTTTTTAACTTCCCATTGGTTACCCTCATCTTAATAGCCTAGGGAATGGAATCATAATAAATTAGTGAGATAAAATTCTAAATTAGGGTAAATATAATAAAAAAACATTAAAAATATTAAGTGAGAATGAGATGATTATATGGGTATATTTAAGATACAAAATAATGTTATAACCAATAATGGATATATCATAAAATATTATTCATGGCATGTGATATATAATATCATAATAATTTAATCATGAGAGTGTGGAAATATTAGTCAATAAACAATATCCATGAGAGTATAATATAGTCATATTAATAATCACAAAACTATGGCATAAAGATGATATTAATAAAAGACATAAATAAAAGTCATTATAGACATGTGCAATAACAATAGGTTTAGGAAAGAAAATTATTAAACCTAATTATATAAATCTAATGTTGAGAATAAATCATTGTATGTAATCCATTTTGTTTGGTGAAAACATCAATGTATGACCACCAATTTTATTTTGAACAAATCAAAGTTAGTTCGAGCATGATTAACTCATATGATATAGTTCCTTATCAAATTCATTGGAGGGAGATATAGAACCATTCCCATCATCATTCATATATATTGGTGTAATATGTAAACAATCATTAATCATATTATTAATAACCCATGGAAAAAATGGGTCTCATAACCTTTTCAATTCGAATCATGTAAGGAAAACATTCTTAATTTCATCAATAATATTAACAAGATATAACTATGGGAAATAAATAGTTTTCAAAATATATTAAATTTATTTTTTAATAGATAACATTCAATAAAGATAATAAAGAATATATTATTTATTACATATAGATAGATGGTATATGGTTTGGTCAATATATTACCAAATTAATCAAGGAATGAAATTAAGGTGAACACACTTTAATCAATGGAATAAAAAATAAGGTATTAAAAGATAAATGTTATTATTATACACCAAGTATGATTATATAATAAAAGGGTAGTAATGGATTATTTATTTTATAGATATTAAATGTTTCCCATTTGTGAAAACATTGTAAAAGAATCATTGGGTAGTTTGTTAATACATCTTGAATAATATTAGAATTTTATATTGAAATGCAAAATAAAAATGATTCTTTTCCATGAAAACCATTTTAAATAATAGTAATAAAATAATGGGAAAATTTTATATTGTAAAATCAGGAAACATGTTAATGATGAATAAAAATTATGGTAAATATATTATTGTGAAAATGTTTCAAAAATAAGATTCTTTTCTTATTTTTATAATGAAATTAAAAAAAGATAGAAATTTCTTTTGAAAAATAATTTTCAAAAAAAATTGGAAATAAAAACATTCTAATATATTAAACAATATGTTTTAATAAATATAAAATAATGGAGTATTAAAAAGTTATAAAGGTTTTATAAAAAAAAAATTTGAGTGCATGGATGTAAATATATTTATAATACATAAAACCTTTTTATAATTTAATGCACCTTCACCAAAAAAACTCATGATAGATAGGGGAATATTTTCATTTGAAAAGTGTTGATGAGAATTAAGAGAAGAAAATGAATTTATTGACATTTTATTTCATAAAATAGATGTAAAATTGTGGATAAGAAAAAAATAAACAAAAAGGAAAAGATTCATTAGTAATAATGAGAGTCATTATTAATAAATTTATAATTTTTACCATAAAAAATGACAATAAAGTGGTTATTGATTATGAGAATATATTTATATTAAAAATATGAGAAAATGACATAAAATATCAGGTAATTAAATTAAATAAATCTTCAAAATTATATTCAATTAAGAAATATTATTACCTAATATATCATAAATTTAGATGACAAATCCCTTACTAAATTATAATCTTTTAAATGAAAATTACTTGATGGATATGATTTCAAATGAAACAAATAAATATTGTGAATAAAGATAAGATCATGGAACAAAATTTTAAATGTTCATTAGATGCAAAATTCTAAATAAAATAGTTCTATGATAAGAAATATGAATCATGAAATTAAATTTGAGAAAAAGTGCTCTTGGAAAAATTAATTTTGAGACAAATAAAACCTACCTTATTTTAGGACTTCCACTAAAGAACTTGAATATCCCATATAACAAAAATAAAAATCATAATAACCTATTTTAGAAAAAAATTCATATATATAACCTATTATAAACTAAATTTAAAAAAATTCTCCAAAATTGTAGTATTTAGGTATTATTTATTTTCAATATCACGTGTGAGTTATCTCAATAATTTTGAACAAATTTTTTAATAACGTTGTTCTCCTTTATTTTCCTAAAAAAATTCATAAATCCTAGAAAATTTATGGTACTTAAATATATAAATAATATTTATTTATAAATATATTCCCTCAGTAAATAAATTTTTTAGTTATATTGAATATAAATATAATTAGTATAGTGTTTTTTTGGTAATTTTATCAAACGATGATGGTAATTTACTAAAAAGTTAAATAAAAAATATAACAATTTTTTATTCATAAAAAAATATTTTATTAATAAATTAAAGTAATAATAGTATTTATGTTCTCATATTCATCCATGATTGTATAAGGCCACTACCATAAACATTACATAATCTTGAGATAAGTCAAAATTTGACTTTAATTCACTTTAGGGATCTTTTTAGGTGTAGAGTTTTAGAGAATTAGGGAAAAACACATACATAGAAACTTAAATTTTAATATTAAACACTTCTACTCCCTATCCATTTTTTTCAATGAAAAGAAAAACTCTTTAAAAAGAAACATGGTATCATTTCATGTTTTAACAGCATAATTTTTTCTTGATCCCATCCTATAATTTATTCTTCTTGAAGTCCTAGGAAACATATTTCAAAAAATAGAATAATAGTAATAAATCTCAATAATGGATATTAAATAATGAAAAAAACATTAGTCTATGAATAAAACAAATCAATGAAAACATACCTTTCTCTCGTAAAACATAATTCTTTAACATACCTTAGGAAATCATAATATTTATGAATAACTCATTGAAATCATTAATTATAAGGTTAACTTCTAGAATCCATAACATACTTACATTGTAGATGTAATGTTCACAAAGGGAGAAACCATCATGGTTACGTTTGGAATACCCATCACAGTATATTCCCTAAATCTCTTATGATAAAACTTAACGTTTACCTCTGTCACATTACCCAATGCATTGGAAAACTATCATGGGTTCACCCGCCCTAGGTTTATCATGGAACCACCTGTATTTGGTTTATCACAAAACCACCCAAAAAATTTTCAAGTACCATTACATGACCATAGCACATAAGATATTGAAATTATCAATATTTCACTTATCAATCATAAAAAAATCAATTAAAGATATTTAAATATTAAATCCATTTTCAAACCCATTTAAAATATTTAATAATGAGGTTTTTTCATCAATGTTTCCCATACCAGATTGAAAATTTAATAGAAATTAAAATTTTAAAACATTATCATTCATATAAATAAATCCTTAAATCCATTTTGAAAACATGGAAATTAATGAGAATGATTTATAAGAATTAATCTTTAAAACATTTAAAATAATTATTTAGTTAAAGAGTCTTATAACACTTGAGAAACACTTGAATAAAAATAATTAAATAATAAGATCAAACAAAACATTAAATATCATAATAATATATAAATTCATTATATAAGGGTTGTAAATACACCTTATATGATAATAAAGGTGCATAATATCAAGATATTTCTCAATGAAAAGAGATTGTGATGTATCCCCTTACAAAGATTATATCAATGATATAAAAATTTATCAATGGGTTGATTATGTATAGAAGTGGTATGTCTATAAAAAAGGGATTGTAAATTAAAACATAAATAAACAAATAGTGATTCCATACATATTCTTGGAATGATATAATCAATGAAGTATGCATATAACCCAGTGATTGGAATTTTATTTTAGAAATTCCCTTACAAATATAATTTTGTAAATTAAATAGATCAATTATGTGTATTTACTATAATTAAACATAAATAAAGTATAAATAAAAGATATGATATTAAAATTTATTGCTCACGTATTCATATATTGGCATAACAAATAATTTGAAGATTAACCCAATGAATGGAAATTGGGTTAAGAGGTTTTTTTACCTTGAATCTTACTCATCACGTAGAATAATTATGTTCATGAATAATAAAATTAGTTTAATTTATAGTTTCTTGAGATTATTGTTTAATATTATTATTACATTTATATCACTTATTACCATGTTATAAAAATTATATAATTATTTAAGTTCACTTCAGATGTTTTATCGATATTCATTACTTGAGTCGAAAATAAACTTATTTTGATTTAAATTGTCCATGAGTTCATAAATCCACTATCTCCATAATATTATTAAGGATTTAAATCTCATAAATCTAATTTATATATTTATTTATAATATTCAATAACATTTGGATATAAGAAATGAAATGAACCATTCATAGAGACGGTAGACCGTACTTACGCATGAATGCTACTTTCATTTCATTATCATATTAAAGTAAAGAAAACTAAATGATACATAGGTATGTTATAATAAATATATATATATATATATATATGTGTTATATAATTTAAATATGATCATTAACATCATCCTTTATATGTTCCATATGTGGAATGAATGAGTCATATCACATTGAGGGGAAGTAGTCTGCACTTCCTCAAATGAAATTATCGTATTTACACAATATAGAAAGAATAATGTTATGTTGTAAATAAAAATTTCTGAAGAATAGGGATAATAATAATATCATATATATCATATATAATTAAAGTTTCGTCATAATTTAAACCATTAGAGGTGGTATAGAATAGTCATTGTTTCGCGAGGCAGTAGTTCAAGGTACATAGAAATAGTATGTTCGTATCTATTAGATAGAGGTGTGTGTAGTTTTAATTTGAATACATATCATAACAACATCCTAGTATATTTTAGATAATGGTTTTATTATTTAATTGAAGAATAAGGATAGCATAGGAAGTGGATATGGAAAATAAAGGAAAGGATATTGAGAGAAGACGTTACCTCTAAATCAGGTAACTTCTTTTGATTTGAGCCAAATGACTTTTTTAATTGCCTTATGCCCAATTTAAGGATTATAGGAGAACATTAGGGATATTGGGAGATTATTTTATTAGAATGTGGATGATCCAAGGGGCTTGAGAGGTGTGAGTAACTGGGTAGAGGTGGTGGACTTTTATAAGAGGGAGGAGGGGCACTTTAAAAAAGTCTTGAAATATTAATTTATTATAAATCCAATTTCTATTAAAAATGGATAAAAAGTTATTTAATTCAATGATAATATGATTTTGGTTCTAATACCCATATTCAAATAATTTTTAGACAAGTTTTGAATATTTTTTATCCTTATATTTTTGTTTTAAACCTTATTTTACCTTCTTTTAATCTTACTGTGATACCATGTTATTTACATATTGTGGGTTAATGTAATTACCATATTAATTCAAAAGGACCAAAAAAATCATTTATGAAATATATATATTTATATTAACCATTTTATCGAATATTATATTTTTAGGGATTTAATATCAGTTAATAAACTATTTTATATTTTATGTTATTAATTATGTTAGTTTTGGACACTATTCATACATGAATTTTTTATAAATTTATAAAAAAATTATTTCTTATAAATAAAAGGCATGAAATATAATATAATATGTCAATATAATCCTGAAAATTTCGTTAATGGTATCAAAATAAATAAATTACATTTATTTGAATATTTATAATATCATTTATTGGAATCTTTCATTAATAAGAACATCATTACATCATCATTGTGTCTTAAATAAAATTATTTATTTAAGGTAAAGAAATTATAAATAAAATACCATGATGAGGGAAATATTATTATCTTTTTAATTATTATTTATAGTATAAAGATATCAGTTATATATTTCTATTTTAAAATTGTTTTAGTACAAGATACATGATTATATTATATTTCTCTTTACTTTAAATTAATTCTTATAACTACTCATTATCACGCCCAACTGCCTCTATGGGGTCCTAAAATAGACCAAATGATTCATATGGTCATAAATATCTCATAAAATTGGATTATGAAATTTTTATGGTAGTATTATATTATTATAATATTATTTCTTACCCTTATTTACCAGATTTTCCCTTTAACCATGGTAAATTAAAATAATTACTAAAGTTACAATTCATAACGTCAAAAAATTAAAGTTACCTATATGCAAAATTTGGTCCTTATTATTTCAAATATTTAATATTTTTTTCCAAATTCAAAACACATAATTTGCAGAAATTAATTTAAAATTAATTCTCGTTGTCAAAACAAGAAAGCGGGTTTTGGAAATTAATGACTATCAAAAGATTGACATGTTTTTATGTTCAATTTCAATGGGAAATTACTTCCAATAAACAAAAGTATATTAAATGATAAAAAATCACACTTTAAAACCAATAAAAATTATATTCTAACTATATAAGTAAATTATATTAAAATACATTTTTGACTGAATGTGGTATTTTTAACTAATCATAAAATGACTTTTATCAGAAAATTATCAAAATTTTATCCAAATAAAACTTTGATGTCCAAATTATATATAATAAGTTTATGTTTTTAAATATAAAATATAAATGTAAAAGAAATAGATGTAAAGGGGTTTTTCCATCAAAAGACGATAAAACGGTCTTTTAAAAATATTAGTGTATATTATGCTTAAAATTGGATTCATTATAATTTTATGCCCCTAAAATTTATTTTATAAATGTAAAAACATTAAGAAAAAATGTATAATCATATTTCAGTTATTTTTTCATTCTCTCCAATACAACTTCTAGGCACAAACTATCATTTAAAATGATAATATTATTATTATACGGTTTTTCAGTGTAAATCATTATTGTGTGCGATGTCAGGTTTCAGATAAAAAAGAATCTGCTTTAAAGTAAAATTAATATCTTATTATAAATATTATTAGAAAAGAAAAATTATTATTCTATAAATTTTTGGGTCGTTACAGATAGAATCTTATATCACTATTCGTGTAGGTTCTAGAATGACCCAAACATCATCATGACATAATTCTATGGGTATGTATGGGTAAATGATTGTTTATTTTGATATAGTAACATTATAAAAGAATAATAATGATGTTATTTAGTTTTTTTATATTTTATAATTATATATTAATTTATTTTCAAAATAGTGAAAATCATGATGAAAACTAAAAATGTTACTTCATAGAGGTGGGAGTATGCACGACGCCTGGTTATCATTTTCACATCCCAAAGAATGATAGGGAATGAATATGGATACTAATTTTATTATTTATATTGAATATTATATTATATATTCAAAATTTATTCTCTAATTCAATCCTAATAACAACATAAAGAAGTTGGTGGTGAAAACAAATAGGTGATGCTTCATAGAAGCGGTAGTCTGAAAAATGTATGATCACCATTATATTGTTTTTATAAGTAGATGTGATGAAATAAATTGGGGTTTTTCTATTAATATAATAACACTTAAGTATAATAATTAAATTTAGGTCATTATATTACTTTGGTTAACATAGGTTTGGAAGATAAATATTACAAATAAAATGCAAGGAGTAAGAAATACTTACATTGAAACTATGAACTTTCTTTTGATGAACCCTGTAAAATTGAAAGAATTTGACTATATTTTTTGGTACCTGAGCTTTAGAAATTAAAGAAAATGTTAGGAGATAAAAATTACGTAGTTGTAAAGGGTACTTGAATAGTTAAAGTTGAGCATTGAAATGGTGGAAGTGACACCCTTATATAAGTCCTGGAAAGTGGACTTTTATGGATATTCCTTACTTTTGAGTGATATAATTTCACTAATAAATGGTAATTGACTCGAACTTTTTGAAATAATGGAGATTTTCATGATCATGTTTTGATAAAGAATCAACCAATTATTTAAAAACTTGTTTAAAACATGTTTTAATACATTTAATCTTATATTTTTACTCTTATATTTTTTGTCTTTAACTAGGTAACTCATTTTACCCAAGTAACTTATGTTTTACTAAAAATATATAATAAACTAACATAAAAATATTATTTTTTTGAGACAAATTTTAATATACATTTAATATAATACAAATTCTATACAATATAAAAATTAAATTTTAAATTAAATCATTATATATATATATACAAAAAATATTTTGTGTTAAAATTTTCATAACCATTATATTTGATTATTTTTTATTAATTTATTATCTATTAAATTTTTGTCAATAGATTAAAAAAAATAGATATCATATTAAATTAATTATTTAAAATATATCAAATTAAATTTTTAAATAAATATCGCATAACGCTAATAAAACAATTCACCAGAAATAACCATTTCACCATTATTTGGGTCATTAACATTAATATTAGTAGTCTCATTTTTTATGCTAAAAAGTGTAATTTTAATATCAAATAATATCTAAATTTTTATCACAATATTGAAATCAATTTATCAAAATATAATTTATAATAACTGATTTACTCAAATTTTTAATGTAAGGGAAAAAAATAATTTTCAAAGAAATATTAATTGGGTTTCCCAAATGTTATTCTTTTGCCTTATATATTCAAAATCTTATTTTTAAATTATTTATATCAAATATTAAATATATATTATTTTATTGAAAAATTATTTCAAAATCATTTAATTCATTATTATGTAAAGATAATTTCCAAAACTGACAGATTTTGGCAAAATCAGAATTCGCAATACTGACTTTAAAAAAATTATTTCAGAAAAAATATTATAAATTCGACCAAAGATAATTTTTGGTGAAAAAATAATTTCATTTTTAAAAATTATATTTAAAAAATATTCTAAAAATGAATTTCAAATTAAATAAAATATATAAATAAAATGGTCTTTTGTGGAAAAAATATATTTTAAAACATTGATTATTATTAATTCTCTTTTGTATGCATCTAAAGTATTTTAAAATATTTCTATCTACCATCATTTTTATTATTTTTATAATTTTATCTTATAATATTTCATAGATTATTTAAGTTATGTTTTTCATAAAGAACCAAATAATATTTATTAAATAAATAAACAAGGTGATATTTCTAGTCCTTACATCCCCCTGTTAAATTAATTATGTCCCCATAATTTTAATTAAACCATAATAATGAAATAAACAATGGTATCAAAAATATGTACATATCTAATGATTTTATTTTTTGCAAGGTTTCATCCTTACTATATTTGGAATGACTAATGAACTCAATATTTATCTTCTAATATGAATATTACTAACGTTGCATTTTCCTCTAACCATTTATGCCAAATAACCCACTATAATGGGAGTAATTTTTCATAGGGAATATTTAATAAACCTTTTAAAAATTGTTAATCATTTTATTTAATATAGTATTTTAGATTTTTTTTGTATCTTATCAAGTATCATTGTCTCCAATAAGAGAGTGAAAATATTATTAATATACCACATCAAACCTAACTAAAGGAAGAAAAAATTGAGTTTATAGGGAGCACATAAAACTTATAAATGAATAGATATAGACTTGGAATGAAATAATCATACTACTAGATATTTAAATTAATAATATGACACCTATTAATTATGGTGGTGACTCAATGTTATGAGAAATAATTTAAGGTATAAAGTAGTTTGTAGAACAAGTTCAAAATATTACTCTCGTAGTTCTTGATTGGTTGACTATTGTTCCTCAATCTACATTATCTTTTATTCTTAATTAAATACTTATAGTTTAATAGGCATTCTTGTGTCATGGAATCTATTATTTCCTATAATCCTCGTTATGAAACAAACCATGATTTAACTTCATATGCTCAATGGAATATATTAAATGGCTTGTTTTACACACAATACCAAGCTAAAATAAAAAACCCCATGACATATTTTGAAAATTAAATATTCTTGTTAAAATATTTCCATAAAATTAGCTAGTATAAATTAAATTAAAAATATAAAAACTAAATAAAAAAAGAAGGAAGAAATGTAATATAAAATTCTATGACTTCCTTATCAATCCCATTTTTATGGTCTTGGAATGTAGGTAGCTTCTCTAGGGTTTCCCCTGGACCAAGCCCAAGCTAAACATAAGATATTACATCTTGAGTGAAATATTTTCTAGGAATAGATTAATCTTATAGAACTCCCTATAAAATCAATTTTAGTTGAATTACCACATGTGACTACAAATACTACTTTTCTTACCCTTAAATCTTATACAGAGGTTATAAGGGGTTTTATAATCTTATATTTGTATGATATAAGTATGTAATTATTACCTATAAAATTGACTGAGCATATCAATATAAAATCCATTTTTATTTTAATATATATTTTTATACTAGAATCATTCTTATGTTAAAATGAAATTTGGCGCATTTAGATATGAATTTAATATACATAAAAATAATTTTATTTCCAACCACTACATATTTCTTGATAATAAATAAAAATACAGTTACATTATACTTATAATTTGTTTTTTTAAATCAATGATTTGTGCCTTTATATTGATTCTAACTTCTAAAAAAATTTTAAATTTAAATTAATAAAATTAAATGACTATTTAAATTTATCATATCAAAATATAATTTTACTTTTTCTAAAATAATTTATTTTTAGTTAAATGTTTGGAAATTACTGATATTTATAATACCATCACATTTATATGAATTATAAGTTTTTTAAATATTTTTATATAAAATATATATATATTTTATTTTAAATTATAAATTCAAGAATAAAAATTTTAATTTATATAACCTGTTAATATCATTTTAGAAAATCAAGTAATATTTTATGAAAATGATTTTTCTTCTGTTTCATTGATTAAATTTATGAATAGTAAATTAGGTTTTAGATTTATATTAATGTTACATAACTCCTATTATAAAAAAAATAATCTTATATACATAATTAGAATCAATAAAGTTGATTGTTTTCCAATGAATAAACTTCATGTCTAAAAATACACTTTTTATAAAAATGTGTTTTTATATGTTATATGAATTAACATTAAAATTATTTTCCTACACATGGACATTAAATTTTTCAAAATGGTAATAACATTTTAGATCGAAATTTAATCATTACTTAATAATAACAGTTTCTTTTTTAGGCATAACTATTATATAACCAGTGTTAATATTAATTACCATGTTAATGGTGAATATATTACATTGGATTATTTTAATGATGATATGTAATTTCTATTTAATATAATATATTATTATATATTAAATTTGTTCTCTAAAATAATTTCTAGCCATATAAATAAATATTTAATCACCCTTTTAATGGTTTAATCATTAATATATAAGATTAAGTATACTTAATGGGGAAAATAACTTTTTTCCAAAAGAGAAGTTTTTAAAATATAATTTATTTTAATTTAAAAGTTAATTTTCCTATATTTTTAAATAAATTTAGATTAAGTAGATAATATATTTAGGTTATTAAAAAAAATTTCTTTATATTGTATATTCATTAATATATAATGTTACATAGTTAAAAATAGTTATCATTGTAAAAGTTAATTTGGGTATACTGTTAAAAATAAAAATAAATGCTTTAAACCACTATAAACATGTTTCAAAATAAATGGATGATATTATTTTATACCTTATATTTTTTCACTCTATCTATTTTTTCACTTTTGATCCATTTACCCTTTAATAGTGTCAGGTCGTTGTTAAAAACTTATTGGTATTTCCACAAGTTCCTTTTTTCCTCCCTTTTAGATGGATAAAACTTCCAACATTTTAATGTTGCACTTCAACTTATAATTCCTCATTGAAATGAATTGATTATTCTCCTAATATAAACCGTATTAACTTCCTTAATTTCCTAGTCACACATAGTCATCTTAATCCATTCAATTCCAAGTATTATTCCAAGGAAAGATCACGTCTGACTTAAGTATTATATCCTTATTGAGTGTTTCTTCTTAATATTATTCTAATAAATATATTATAACCATAGTAATTTTATGAATTATTTATTATTAATAATTAATATTGTTAATATATTAATGTTAAAACCCCTAATTATTCATTTCAAACCACTTAGAAAACCAAATGAATGCCTATCGTGCATTTTTATGGACTACCGCCTCCACGAAGAAATGTTTTTTTATAATTATTTTTCTTATTTATCCATAAAACTTCAAATATGGTATAACTTAATAAAAAAAATTAAAAAAATATCATTATTATTCTCTTATAATTATTTTATTTCAAAATACACACCTCCTTAAAAATACTCACACATTAAGTTAAGTTGTGTTCGAGTTTGGGTTGGCTTCACCACCTACAAGAGTATACTAGAAAATTCAATCATATATAGATATGGGAAAATAAAAACTTATATTATCATAATATAAATTATAATAATTATTTTTATATGATTTTAAATTTTTTTAATTAATTAAGTTATTGTTTAAGGAACGTCTTTGTTGACTAAAATCAATGAAATAATCCAACGCTGATTTCATTTTCTTACAACATAACTAAAGTGATTATGGAATGATATAATATATTTGAATTTAAATATAATTTCTATAATTATTATATTATATTATATATTAATTAATAACTTGGAATAATATAATGGGCAATGATATCAACATTATAAACCATGCACAAGTGGGTAAATTTATTAACACTCGATGGTTGAAATAAGATATAAATAACTAATATAACCTTACAAAATAATTGGAAATTTGGGATAAAAAATGATACATATATGAATAAGGTTAAAAAAATATATTATTAAGGTTTCTATATTTTTATATAGGAGGATATAATTTAATCAACTAATCATGTAAACATGGTAAAAGTTTCTCTTCTAAAAATACCCCTCATTAAGACATATTTCGTATTATGCACCTAATTTCATTTTAAATTGAATATATTCTACTTGATGGAGATTTTTTAGGATTGTTCTTCTTAAATTTATTGTATTTAAATTTAAATTTAGTTTTCATTCTATTTAAATATAGATTTATTAAAATTGGCCTCAAGTTATATGGGGTCTTTGTATCAATTCTTATTTCATGAGACATATTTCTTGTTATGAATAAATTTATTTTATATGGTGTATAATATATCGGTTTTAGATTTAATGACACTATTTATCCTTCATTAATGTAATTTTATGTTCAATTTTAATCTTTATATCTTTTAAGGTTTTGATGCGAATGTCACTCAAGTCGTAAGGTTTTTATTTCAAACCTCATTATAAAATTGAGTCCTCTCATATATGATAACCCATCTAGGGAATTTTTGTACCCCTTAATTATAAAATCACAATCATTTTATATCTACTAGTCATCTGTTGTGATATTTTTCTTCTCATTTCCATTCTTTAAATGAGATTTTTCAAAATCCTTTAAAGTTATGTGGTTCTCAACCAAAATCTTTAAAAAGGGAATTTATTTTATTCTAAACTCAACATTCTTTTGGGATGTCTGTATATATTTTTAAAAAAATTTAGAAATTTAATTTTCCACTAACTTGACCTTTTTTGAATTTTTTTAAAGGAAACAATTTAATTCATTCTGTGTCGATAATTTTTTAATTAAAAATATCTTTTTATATTCCATGTGGATGTATATTTATGTCATATTTTTAATTTTATATGAAAATTTATATCATTATTTTCATGATTTCTAAATTAAATTATTTTTAAAATTTTTTATAATATTTATTATAAAAGTATTTTAAATGATCAAGGTAATTTATTATTTTCAAAGTGGGTTTTTTTAATAACTATTATTAAATGTTTTTCATCCAATTAAATGTCCCATGATATATAATGTGCTTTATCAAGGATAATAATAAAATTATTAAATATAACAAATGTGTCTATATTTCTTATGTATTTCTCTTCAATATCAAATGAATAATCCATAATTTCATTTTTATTCTAGTTTTATACGATTTAGAAATTTAATATTTCTTATAATCTTTTTAAACTATAAATAATCTAATTTTTAGTCCTTTGATTCAAGGATGTTCATCTAGATAGTATACATCGATTGACTAGGGTAATTATTGTCTTATCCTTTTAACCTTTAACTATATTGTGTAAATACCACATGATTTATTACCTCAATTGAAGGGTATTTACATGTAGTGTTACTAAATGTATTTTTATAAAAAATTATTTTTCATGGGTTTATCTAGTTATGATTATTTATAAATTATTTGGGTGATTTAATTTTAAAAAGAATATTAAACCCATTCTCTTACCATGGGTTCATTATAATGTAATGGAATTAAACCCATTTTCCTTCCAGGGGTTATTTATAATATAATTATTTAATTTTTTTCATTCAAAATTTTCATGAATCTATTTGCATTTCTATGGGTTCTTCATGTTGTGATAAGTGAATGATTTTAAAGTGTCACACATAAGTATGGATGATGATGGTTGGAGTCCTACATCACCCTCAAATTCTCTAGTTTGAGGTTAATATCTCATGAGATAAGTATTATATTGTAAATTTTATTTTCCATAAGTAGTGGTACTAATGGTGTGGTACATGAATATAAGTTTTTCAATACTAATTATTTCCAAAAAGTTGAAATATGTTTCATATGTTTCATACTTATTATAATAATTATGTTAAGCTCTCTTGGAACGTGTTTATTGAATAATTGTTATGCACTATTTTGATTCATGTATTATCTTATGTTAGGTCATATGACATGATTTATTATCCATTATATGTTGGGTAGAAACTTTATTATGATTATAACCATATGTTTATCTTATGGTCACTTATGATATTCTATTATTATCACGCATGTGAACCCTTAGGGAGCATATCAGCTATCCCATTTCTTATGTTTCTATTTTCCAAAGTCATGAAGAAAACTAATAAATAAGTTGTTTCTACAATTTTATCATATTATATGAATTTTTGTAGATTTTTAAGACTTTTATGGATTAAAAAGTTTCTTATATGATGGAAAATTTTCCATTAGATAAAAAGGACATGTGATTTATTAGTTATTTTTTTTTCTTAATTATGTAAATTTATAAATATACAATAAATAAGGAATTTACTTTAATGAAATATTTTATTTAATCCATGTAATTATCACTTGATTGGGTCTGGGTTGTTATAGTTCGCATCAATTATATTTTTAAATAACTTTGGAGATTCTGATGTTATCAGTTGAGGATAATATGGGAGTTTGAAATGTCATCAATGCTTGAAAACAAAGGATTTTTCTTAATTTAAATGGTATATATAACATTAGGTCAATTGAGGTAATAAAAAATAGATTTGAATACGATAATATTAGTGAAAACCCTAGTAATAAGACTACTGTACAAGTTTAAGTATATCATAACATCCTAAAATTTTTGATATCGGGTGTTTTTCCTGGAAAATACTTCTCAGACTAGATATTTGAAAGGGGATACAAGATCCAAAAAATTTATACCTAGTAAATATATCATTGAATAGTATTTACTAGTTATTAACTCAATCATGACATATTTCATGAGAAACACTTCAAACTACACACTTGGATATACCGACTCGGGGGGATATGCATTAGTTGATCATATTCTATCTACGAACATATTTGATTTATTGATATCCTAGTTACATTATAGGATTATATAAAAAATTATTAGAGAAAATAATATAAATTAACTTAGTTATAATAAATATATTCATTGTTCAACATCCTCAGTTTTTAAAAGGAAAAAAACAATATTCAATTGCATACTTGATACTCTAGATCGAGAATATGCGAACAATTGAATATTATTATTTAAATGTTTCTATTATATCATATTTTTTTGAATGGTGGGTATGAATTGGACTAAAAAAATTATCAAAATATGATTTACATGTGTTTCTAGAAATAGTTAATTGATTACCAAATAATTATAAATGATATTAAAGTAACTAACTCAATATAAAAGATGTTTTTTTAAGAAAAACTATTTTTATTACCCGAATAATAATTTATAAATATAAATTAAATTAAATACTATTATTGTATAACGTTAATGAAATTTATAAATTATTAATTTAACTAAAAAAACATTAACCCATCCAATATGTTTTACAGTCATAAGATAATAATAATTCTACTTTTAAGCATAATAAGTTGTATATTTTTTAAAAAGAAATTTTAACTTTTTTTAATAGAAGACTTGTTTTAAAACTAAATATTCAAATGTAGATTAGTTTTATTTGATAAAATTAGTTCTTATTTTAAATATAAATATCAAAAATTACTTTGGTATAATTTGTATTATTTTTCAGATAATTTTCATGTTTTGATGAATAGTGAAAAAATATTAAATTTTAATTTAATGAAGATTTTTCATTTAAATAATTTATAGTGCTGTAATATATTTTTTATTTGTCTTAAATTATAAATATATATATCTTATATCATTTAATCTAGTTTAGGATATTGGAATAAATTTCATTTTGAATTGGGATATAAAAACATTTCAATGTTTTGAACGTTTTCACTTTAAAATTTTGTTTTCTCATTCTGGCAATGGAAATAATTTTAAATTAATTTTATAAAATTATGTGTTTTATATTTTAAGAAATATATTTAATATTTATAATCATAATTTCCAAATTTATTAAATTGTTCACTTTTATTTTAGTATAATATGAATAGCAAACTTATTAATTTTTATTACCACACTTAAGGGTAAATCGAGAAATTAAGGGTAAAAATAATATTATAAATATTATAAAAATACCAAATCACTTGTCCTAATTATATATTATGTATAATTTTAAACTAAACCCATCCATGGGAATATTTTATGACCTCTTGGATTCACTTGGATGACTTTAATCTATTTATAGTTTTTCATTTTAATGAAAGTTGTAATACTTATGTTTTAATAAATATAAAATTTTTAATATTGGGTTATTTGGAAGATATATTCAACTATAAATAGTCATTTTAAATATATTATATTTATATACATCATGTTAATGTATTTATATTTTTTAAGTGATAAAATAATTACCTTAAATACTAATATAATGATGGTACTTTAATTGATTAATTATTGAAATATTAAATAAGTGACATTAAAAATATTGAAATAAATTTAATTTTAAATAATTAATGACATAAACGAGTTTTATAGAATCATTTTACCTATTATTGATATTTTAGAATAAATATTTTGATTTTATCTTGTTGTTATGGTATTTTTATAAAGATAAGTAATGAATTGTGTCCAAATTGACATTAATGATATTGTAAAATAAATAATATTTTATTAAATGATATAATAATTCATAAAATCATAAATTCTTCCACCTGATTTGGATATGTTTTAAAATTTCATAAATGTTTCATTTATGGTTCATTTTTCATTTTTTAGAAACAATATTAACCTTCATAGAGTAAAAACACTTTTTTTCATGATAGGAGTAAAAGATTTTAAATAGGGGTTTAAACAAAAAAAATATAGGATTTAAAAATATTCAAAGTGTTTATAAATTTAATTAGATTAATTTATTTCAACTAAAAATAATAAAATAGTCTAAATAAATCATTTTAGATCTATTTTTAATAGTAAATGAATTTATATTAATTTTATATTTTGAGAAATTCCATGGGTGTCACTCCCCTCTCTAATAAAAGGTCGCCTCTTATTCTCTTTTATTTACGAATAAAAACTTTTTTTATTCTTTTAATATCTACCAAAATACATTTATTTAATCCCTAACCATAATATTTAGCTCTTATATTAGTCATAACATCATCCTTAGTGGTCTTAAGGTGTAAAGCAAAGAAGATTGCACAAATAAAAGGTTCCCTTTTAGTCAATTGGTTATGTTTTATTTATTCTTCCAATTCCCTCAACCATATTAGACCAATATAAAATTATAAATACAGGTTTATACATAAAATTATATTTCATTATGTTGATATCATGGCCTAAATCCATATCATGTTCTATAAAATTGTAAATGACGTTATCCTTCATGTGTACGATGAACTACTGCCTCACAAATATGTAAAGTTCATTTTTATCATCATCTCTCAAAATGGTTATAATTATGGAATAAATGTATATAAATTAAATTAATGAAATAATTATCATTATTAGAAGCTAATATATGATTTATTTTCTTTGCTTTCTATACATAGAAAAATAATAACATCGTTCATGCCTATGTGTGAACTAACACCTCCACAAAGCGATGTGGTTTGTTTTTCATCACCATGTCACATTGATGATATATATATAAGTGAATAATATTATATTAATTATATATTTTTCATTAGAGGAATATAAAATTATATATACCTCATTTCCATTATAATCATCAGAAACTGGAAAGGTTACTTAAATGTATAGATGGATTACCATCTCCATGGTTGTAACATAGTTCATTTTTCATATCCATATGTAATGTATAGATTTAAAAGTATAATTGATGTAGAGAATTAATAATTATTTAATTATTAATATTCTTTAGAATATGGAATAATGACTACTTTGACTATATACATTACATCAAATTCATTTTGGACTCAAATAACAAATATGGTCAAAACATCCAACATGAACTTAAATAATTATGTAATTTCCCTCACCTGTTAATAAGTTATATAAAATTCATTATTAACATGAAAAAGGTTATAAATAAAGTAAATAATTAACCTAAGTTTATTATTTTTTATTATAAACAACATACATGACATGTCGGACTCAAGGTAAGGGAATTGTTAAGACAATTACCATTATTTGAGTTAAACTACTACTTCCTTGGATAAATCATGCCATAATTATGTTCAAAATCAATTTTAATTATTTAATAATGTATTTACACTAGTTTTGTATTTATTTATTTTTAATTCACATAATATATTAGTTTTATTAATTCTCAATTCAATGATATTATATTTTTAATGGACTTTCATTTGAAATAATATTATTTGAAAGTTTATTTTTACAAAATCAAAAACAATATTTCATTAACATATAATACATGAGAATAATTTTACACCCTTCATAAAGATTTGATTATACGTTTATTAATTTATAATATTTCATTTTTATTTTCAAATAAAATGTTTTCTTTAGGTTCTTCATACTGGTTCGATATTAAATGTTTTTTTTCCTTTTTTAAAAAGAAAGGGTGTTCTAATTATCTTATGAGTTTGAAATAGTTTTTGAAATAATTTATGTTAAAAATTATAATAATAAAAATGTTTTATTTTGTATATGGAACTTGATAATTTAACATGGCTTCCCCCATATAGCATAGTAAAATCTCGTGACAGATTAACTTGTGGTGGAAACGATTTCACCAGGTAATACCATTACAGCTTAACATGGGGTGGCCTATATATTGTCCTCAAATCTCTTTATAGAATAACATGGGGTGTACCATATAGCACTGTGTAATTCTATTATATATTAACATGGGGTTTCTCAGATAGAATAGGATAAGCCTTTAATAGCTGAATTGGATAAAAAAATTGAAACCCTACCATATAGTTATTCCAATTAAATGGTTTTGAAAGGGTTTTATAAAAATGATTCTCTAAGTCACAAAAATAAATTTTAATTTCTTTAAATAGTTTTTAAATATTTTCATTTAGATAAAACATATGGGTTTTTTTCAATTTGAAATATTTTGTTTCATATGCTAAAATAAAATTTAAGATAAAGGTAAATGTTATATGATTTTTCATATTTTCACTAAACTAACAGTTACTTTTCTCTTATATACCATACTGAGATTTTTGTAATTATCCCATATATTAAAAAAAATCACAATATTTAAGGTTGGGTAAGGCAATATAATAAGTCAGGTTGAATGTCAAGAATATTTTACATAAAATAAATCATTATTTTTTTAATAGTTTTATAATATGAATAAAATGTAAACTAAGTATAATTATCCACTGGTAATGTATGTGTTTAATTTATTATATTTTTTTCTTAATTCTATAAAACTCAAATCTAAAAAGTTCATTGATTGTGAATTTTATTCTAGAAGCACTAAAATAAGTAATGTTTAAGGTCAGGTACTTATAGTTGGAATCAAAGGATGGTTTTATATAACTTTGGTGATTATGATATTTTCTTGTGTGGTTATCTTATGAGTTAGGGATAACATAATCGGTTTATAATAAGAAAAGTATCTTAGTATCCACTTTTTTAGGATTTAATTTATGAAAATTAAATGTGAATAACATTATTATTGGAGACATTAAATTCTAAAGTAATTATGGGTAATGATATTTTTTAACGAAAAATAAGAGGTATAAGATTACCTTTGAGGTTAAATATGTTATGGTTATTTTTTAGGTTTTAATATATATTTGGAATATTATAAAAAAATTATATTTTTATAAAATGGACAACATTCAAGATGTGTGACAACTCATCACATCTGGCAAGGTTGTGGGAATAAACCCCAAAATTGAAGGGTGATAAGGTTGAATCACTTACCACTTCACTATATAAAGTCTCTATTAGTATGAATTTTTATTTTTAGTTAAATGATTTGTTGGATGATGAATAAGTATATTTGGGTAACATAGGTTTTATCGAATATTTTTCCATGGGATTAAAAAATTATTTGGATATTAAGTGATTAATGTTATTTCAAGTGACATTTACTATATTGTGAAACCCTTTATGATTGATTTAAATATAATACTATGGAATTTTATTCAATGGATAAATTTTATATTGTATTTTAGAAGAATATATGAATTTATTGTAGATTTATGGTGATTTTGTTTATTTATGTAAGTTTTTATCATATCTTGAAGATGATTAGGGAAATTACTTTTTGGTATGAGACTTCAAGAGTGCTTTATGTTATTTATAGATAAATGTTAAAAATATATTGTACGATTATGTGATCTAATAATTTTGATATTTTGGTTTTTAATCTTATTCAAAATGATTTTTGAGGAATTTATTTGATATTTATTTACTAAATGATATATGTTGAATATTGGATATTACTATTGAATTTTTGAGATTAAATTTAGCCATTTTTCAGTTAATGTTTTATTATTTGGGGGAGTTATATTATCATACCCAAATTATTTTGGTTTTAGTTAATGTTTTATGATATTATAAATAGATATATATTCTTTTGTATAATATGTGATTATCTAGAGGTTGTTTCTAGTGTGTTAGGTATGAAACATTCAGCTAGAATGGTCATGATGTGAAATAAATGATGAGATTGTGGTGGAATTGTTTTAACGTATGAAACTCCAATTTCCAAGTAATTATATTTACTTATTTTCTTTTTCTGGGTAGTAAAAGACCTTCAGAACTCTATTAAAAGTATCTTTAAAGAGAAATGTTATCCACATACTTTTATCAATGGAATTTTATCCCATTACATACATATCATTTTTTAATGGTCAACTTTCCCATGGTCATTTTATCTATCACACTCTTTTATTACTTGGTAGTTAGTTTTCTCTTCCATATCTATGTTTTCAAACATTGGAACCTAGTATGTGTTATCTTTAGTAAACATTGAACATTATTTTCTAGATGTGGTATTTCAAAAAATTATTTTATAAATTAAAACTTTAGTTACGGAGACCAAGTTCAAATTTCAAGGAATAAATTTATTTACAGGAGATAATTTAACATCCTGATTAATTAAAAGGAAACACTATGTTTGATATCATACATGATCTGCCACATCAAGCATAAGTTAACAACTAAATATTATTATTTAAATGTTACCATTATAACCAATCCATTTGAATAAGCGGTATGAACATGATTTATTAAATTATAAAAATATGGTTTAAACAATTTTATATAATAAATTCATTTATTACCAATTAATTATAAATGAAAATAAAAAAACTAATTGAATATAAATGATTGTCTTTTTATTAAAAACTTTTTTTATGATAAGAATAGTGTTTATAATAATAAATTAAATTAATCACTATTATTGAAAAATTTTAAAGAAATTTATATGTTACAAAATTTAATAAAATGTTTATAAATACATCAAATAAGTTTTATAGGCTTAGGTAAAGTATAAATCATATTTTAATCATTAAATTTTATATATTTTTTAAACGACTATTTTTTCGCCTATTAATTGAAGACTTTCTTTAAAAATAAAATTTTAAAATTCTATTAATTATAAATTAAAAATAAGCTTCTTGTTTGAATTATTATTATAAAAATTCACTGTGGATGAATTTTGTTATTTTTTAGATAAGTTTCATGTTTTGAGGAATAGTGAAAATACTAGATTTCCAATGAGAAAAATGTTTTCATATAATTAATTTATGAGGTTAAATTTTAATTTTTATTTGTTTTAAAGTATAATTAGATACATTTTATGTATTTTTATCTAATTTTCATCATTGGAATCAATTTTACATAGAATTTGGATATTAAAACATTTCAATCTTTTGAACGTTTTCACTATATAAACTCATTTTCTCATTCTATCAACGAGATTAATTTTAAATGAATATTATACAATTATATATTTTGAATTTGGAAAAATGGATTCCATATACAGAATCATAAAGTCAAAATTTAGTAAATAGTTATATTTTAATTTTGGACAATATGAATAGTAAACTTATTAATTTGTATTATCACGGTTAAAGGTAAATCGAGAAATTAACGGTAAAAGTAATATCATAAATATTATAAAATTACTCTAGAATTTTCCTTATTTAATTGCATGAGTTATTTTTGACCAAAGTCACCCTTGGGTAGATTTTATCACATCTTGGAGTCACTTTTATGACATTAATCCCTTTATATATTTTTGTTTTAATGAATAGTCAAATATGGCATACTTATTGTTTAATAAGTATGACATTTTTAATAAAAGGTTTTTTATAATATATCTTGGATAATAAATATTAATTTTAAATCTTAAATATTTATAAAAATCATTTTTACTTATATATAACTTTTTGACAATAAATTTATTAATTTAAATAATGACACAATGATGATGAAATAATAGTTTAATAAATGAAAATATCTAAAAATGATATTAAAAATATTAACATAAATATAATATGAAATAATTAATATCATTAATAGATTTTATATGTGAATTTAACATGTTATAGAGCTTTTAGAAGATTTTTTTTGAATTTATCTTCTTGTAATGATATTTTTTAAAAAAAGCCATTTTTTTCAAAATAGAAATTATTGATATTTTAAAATAAATAACATTCATTAAAATATATAAAAATTATAAAAATCTAAAATTCAAAAAAAAAATTGGTATTAGGTTTAAATTTTAATAAATGAATCATTTATGGTTCTTTTTTTCATTGTATAGTAACTATATTAACATTCAAATATCAAAAACACAAGTTGTCCCAGTAAGAGTTAAAGAGGCTAAATAAGTGTTAAAATAAGATGATAATGATTAAAAAATATAAAAAACATTTTTTACTTTTATTGGATGAAATTACATAGACCCCTAATCATCTTATTTTCGAAATTAATTAGTTTCGATCAATTTTTTAATGAAAATAAATTTATATTAATTTAATTTTTTTAGAAAATCTTAGAGTGTCAATCCTCTCTCTTATAAAAGGGTACGTCTTCATCTCTCGTATTCACAATTAAAAACAAATTATAATCTTACACTATCAGCCCAAATACCTTACTATAGCACCCCCCCCCCCCTTATTATAGCACACTTATTTTAGACATAACACTATCGTTAGATATCATAAGGTGTTAAGAAAATGAGATTTCCCAAAGAAAAGCTATCGTTCTTAATCAACTATTTATCTATTATTACTTATTCCACTTCCATAAAACCTTATTCAACCAAGATAATATTATAAATCCTGTATCCTACATATATTTATATGTTATTACGTTAGTATCATGACCTAAATCCATCTCCACTCCCATAAAATGGTAAAATAATTTATTGTTCATGCGTACAGCAAAATATCTCCTCATGAAATGATGAAATTCTATTTCCATCATCATCTTTCAATACTAGTAATACAGATGGAATTTATATTTATATATTATATTTATGAAATGTTTGTCATTATTAAAATATAATACGTAATTTTTTCTTACCTTTCCATGCACCGAAAAATGATAGCATCGCATGTGCATATGTGTGACCTATCACCTCCAAGAAACGATGTGATTCATTTTTCATTATCACATCACATGGATGATATATATATGTGATTAATATGTTATTAATTATATTATGATAATTATTTAAATCTAAAATTATACTTACCTTCTTTCTATAATGATCTTCTAAAAATCGAAATGTTACTCATGCATTCATAGTTCATTTTTTATATACATATATAATAGATGGATTTAAAAGTATAATTAATGAATAAAAATTATAATTATATCATGATTAGTATTATTTAAAATATGGACTAATGAAAAATTTTATTATAGACATTATATCAAAGTCATTTTGGGCTCAAGAAGCGGATATCATCAAAATGTCGGTTATGAACATAAATTATTATGTAATTTTTATAACAAGTTAATAAGTGATATGAAGGTAATAATAAACTTTAAAAATAATATAAATCATGAAAATAATTAACCTAATATTATTTTTCATGATGATAAATATCATATGTGATGATTCAGACTCAATTTGAGGGAATTATTCACTCAATTTCATTTATTTGATTTAAACTTATATTTCATTAGTTATATTGTGATAATATTATCTGTGAAATTAATTTTTATTATATTATGTTGTATTTACACTTGTTTTATATATATTATAGTGAATATACATAATCAATTAAAATTATTAATTATCACTTCAATGACAGGATATTTACAAGGGACTTTCTTTTCAAAGAATATTCTTTTAAAGATTCATTTTACAAAAGTCAAAATAATATTTTTTTGACATTTTGTGGAATAAGTGGATTTTTCATCCATAATGATGATTTAATTCAATTATTCTTTATTTTTATTTTTTCATGGCTATTTTCAAATAAAATGGTATCTTTATGGTTTTTGTGACATACCGAACCTGCATACCACTTAATAGGTGCCTCGAGTCGGGTGGGCCACATGGCCCCAAGCACATCTTCCCAAATACCAGAGGCTTCTGAATAGCAGTGGGGGCCAAAGTTGTTCGTGTGGGGAGTCTATAACCTTATTAACAGAGTGCACAGTAGATTATAAATATAAACATAGTTAAATAACATAAGCAATATAAGAAAATAGTAGAAGTATAAAGAAGTTATAAAAATGAAAGAATAAAAAACTAAATCAACTAGAATAACATAAAATAAATGATGATGATGTGTAATGTAACTATAAAACTAGAAAAAAGGGATACAATAAATTATGCATAACATGTTCCAAAAACTTATAAGGAAATCTAAAGTTTATCACAAGAATCTCGTGCTTCGGCTCGGTCATCTGATATCAATCTCCATCTTAAACAGTAAGCAGTCATGTTTTCAATGTGAGATGCTTCCCATTTTCAACACCTGCACACATTTAATCTTCCATAGGTACCAAAAGTCACCCATAAAGGGAGTGAGATAAATCTCAGTGGGCCACCACCAATGGTTTCTAAAACATATTTCCCATGTAATGGGATATCACAATGTGCATGTATGAATATATAAAGTAATGTATAATAGTGTAACTAAATACTGAAGTATTATTTTCAACCCTGAGATGGTGTTTGAACATGTAACTAGTTCTTTATTTGATCACTACCAGTTTATAATTAAGTCACATTTTTACAACAGTAAAGGTTCCAAGATGTGACATAGAAACCCGTAATGATATTTAATAATGGAGTTCCAAGGTAATAAACAATTAATGGTAGACCGTAAGGTTCTACAACTCAGTAATAACTATTTTTTGGCTAAGGATAATAATTTAATCCAAGGATCACATTATAAGTAATTCCAAATTTATAGGCCTACCAAGTCTAAGGGATTCATTCAAGGTAAAATGAGTCTATGCATTGACCGGGACCGCTGGGATTGAACCATGGAACCTACTAGTCAATGTTGGATCCAAGGAGTGTATCTAACGAATCCTATACAACTATGTGAGGGATCCTATGGTTTCATAACAACTATCCAAATCTAGACAAGGATTGGGATCAAAGCTGGAATCAACCTAAGAAAGTTGAATCCCTGAATTCGGAATGGGGTCCTCGAGAACACAAGGAATTCCCGGGGGAATACAAGTTGACCTAGAGTAATTCCACTCCTATTTTGATAATGCATTCATATATAATTCATAAGGTTCAATCTATTACCATTAATTAGTGTGACAAGTCTATTTGGGCATGCACCTATTTATTCAAGTCATAATTAATTAATAAGTCCATTTGGTTCAAGACTTTACATTCATTACTGTGACAAGTCCAAGTAGCATGAAACTATTGATTTAATCCATTTAATTCATTTTAATAATCAAGTTTTACCCCACTACCTTCCATATACATTGTAAGGTGTTATTGGATGTCGAATATATTATTCATTTACATTTAAAAAGGACAATTCGTATACTTAGCATACTTTCCAATATCCATTTAACATTAATTTTTCAATCGAATCACTTACCATAGGCAGGTCAAGTTATGAGAATACATGGTATATTACATAATACAATTCACAATATAAATCAAGACATTTAATAAAGAAAATCTTACCCTTAAGAAGATCATGACATGGCACACCCAAATAGTGTCTCAAATGTGTCAACAAACTAAAATTAAAATTATAACATAACATCCTACATGGGATTTATAGAGTTTTGGGTGTAACCACTAACAACTAATTACTAATTTGGAAAGAAAAATAGTATACAACTCTAATAAGTATAATCATGGTGTATAAAGTCAATAAATGATAGACGATGAAATCGGTGGTCCCATACGATAGTTCCAAAATCCAAGAACTTGAGGGATGAGGTATAGGCCACCACCTTAATATTTCACAACTATCTTCCAATAGTATTGACCTTTTATTTGGAATGGATCATAGTATTTCAGAGAAAATGGGAAAATTCTCACACCTTGATAACTAGGTCGAGATCAATAAAGATGAGTCAAGGCTCCAATGGACGCGAGTACTTACCATTGTGCATCCAACACAAGGAAAAAAAGCTCAAACTGATCCTAGATGAAGTATATATCTTAATCTCGACCTTATTCCTTCAAAAAACTCAAAAATGATAAAAAAAATTTGAGGTTATTCAGGTTACAAATTGTAATAGGGAATAAGGGTTCGGTTAATTGTATCATTAATGGTAAAAATTTAAAATTACCCAAAATTTAGCAAGTGCATGATTTGTCACATGGTTTGAAAAACCGTGCGCAAACTCTACGTGGTTACAGAAGAAGAAGGCAACAAGCCATGTTATGCCACATGGTTAGGGAAACCGTGAAATAACCATGCAATATGGATCTCTGTAAAATACAGACCATCTGCATGGTTTGACCTAACTATATAGCCTACCCGTGTGGTTTTCATCAGCTATGCGACATGCCCAATTTTCCCCAAAAGATGGGTTCTGGGATCCGAACAAGCCACAGACACCCTAGTAACCTTTACTAACTCATTAGTCATCATTCTTCGGTCCAAAATAAATAATTAAACCAAAATTAAAAAGATTCATATTTATGTGAAAACTGGGTTCTCACATTCTTCCCCTCCCCCTATAGGAACTGGTCCCAGAGTTTACCTTCCAAGGATGGATAAATATTTTATGAGAATAACTTTGATCATTGGGAAGGTTTGTTGGCCTCCCACTCCCAAGTCTTGTCCTATATGACGATGTGCTACCATAGCACCCATAATAGAGGGACAAACTGACCTTAGAGAGCCTTCATGATCTAGTCAATGATGCATATTAGATACTCCCTAAAGGTAGAATCAGCATCTAACTTAACATCCTTAGGATCAAAGGTTTTAGGAGGATCACTAGGATATAGTAAAAGTTGTGAAATGTCAAAGACATCATGCATGGTATGGTACATCTGAGGTAGTATAAACTGATAGGGTATCGACCTGACTCTCTCTAGAATCTCAAATGGCCTTACATAATGATGTGATAGTTTCCCTTGTTTCTATTAACATTTATTCCCAAGCCGGGGTGATACTTGAAGGAAACGTGAGCCTCAAAATCAAACTCTAGAGGTTATCAATGGCAATTTCCATAATATTTTCGTCTAGACTAAGTAGTAGTCATACACTTTTTGATCATATGAACTTTCTTCAAAGTCTCCAGAATGAGGCAAGGACCTAGTAGTATAATTTCACCTAACTCTAGGCAGCACATGGTTGAACGGAATGGCCTACCATACAAGGAATCAAAAAGAAACCATGTGGATTTTCACTTGGATGAAATTATTATAAGATAATTCAATGGGAGGGATATTGTTCTCCCAGAAACTGCTAATATCAAGGACACATGCTCAGATCATATCCTCTAGTACATGTATCTTATTTTCTGATTATCCATCATTCTGAGGGTTAAAAGTTGTGCTTAGAATCACATGTGTTTTCATGGTCATCTACAAGCCGTTCAAGAACTTTGACATGAACCAAATTTCCATGTATTAATTGATAATATGAGGGACCCTATGTAAACACATGATATCATGGACATACAGTCTTCCCAATGCATCGATTGAGAAAGTCTCCAGAAGAGAAATGAAGTGTTCTTCTTTCATTAGCCAGTCAATAACCACCCATAC
Source organism: Viscum album (assembly GCA_963277665.1). Lineage (NCBI taxonomy): Eukaryota > Viridiplantae > Streptophyta > Magnoliopsida > Santalales > Viscaceae > Viscum > Viscum album. The sequence continues at coordinate 1,469,625,728 of OY728146.1, forward strand.
AACATTTATGAACTACGGAGACCTTGGTAAGCCAACTAAAAATTCATAGAAATATAATCCCATTTCCATTTCAGCACTGGAAGAATCTATTAAAATCATGCAGGTCTCTGGTGATCTGCCTTAACATACAGATAGGTGGAACACCTAGTGATAAAGTCATTGATCTGTCATTTCATCCCATGACACTAATATTGATGTATCATATCTCAATACATCTTATAAATTCATGGATTAAATTCCCACTTAGAAGCATGATACTCATTCACCAACTCCTCTCTCGTGTTTGTAAGAACCCATACAAGTCCATGAATATGTGTTATGTCATCTATGTCCACAGACCTAACGGAATGCGGGTCATCACCTGATATAATATCATGGAGAACCAAATACTATACTAAACTCTTGTAATATCTAGCCATCCCCCAGAAACTCCATATATCAAACATGTTCTTAGGACTCTCCTGGTAAATTACATAAATGGCCTTTTCATGGTCAAGAGATATACCTAATTTTGAGATAATATGACCAAAGAATTGAATTTTTTTGATCCAGAAGTGGAAATTATCATGCTTGGAATAAATCTGATGCTCTCTCAGTATAATCATAATGATCTCAAGATTAGTGGCATGGTTGTTACTAGTGTGTGAATACACCCATATTTCATCCAAAAATATTACTATTAATGAATCCAAATATGGGTGGAGCACCCTATTCATAATATCTATGAAAAAGGTGGGTGCATTCATAAGACCGAATGATATAAAGTGGTACTCATACAGAACATACCTACTACCACAAGTTATATGAGGTATGTCTGATGGCCTGACTCACACCTGAGGATATTCTGGTCTTAGGTAATTCTTATAGAAGAACCTAGCTTAATGGATCTAGTCAAAAAGATCATCTATTCAAAGCCATGGATATAAATTCTTGATTATAAGTTGTTTCAACCATCTATAATTCATGAATAGACGTAATGTTTTGTATTCCTTCTTGGAAAAAATCACAGGTGAACCCCAAAAGTATGTACTGAGTAATATAAATCCATTTTCCTCTAGATCCTTTAACTACATCTTGAGCTCTTGGATATTTGTAGGTGACATCCAATATAAAGGAAGGTACATTGGACCTTCTCTTGGAACATGAACGATTGTAAATTTACCTCTCTATCAAGAGGTAATATAGAAAAGTCATTGGAAATGACATCCCTAAAATGACACACTAGTGGAGGGAAATCAAGACGATTTAAACTCTTATCCTCCATGAACATATCGGTGCTCTTGGCATTCACTCCTCTTATCACATGATGCTATAGTCCTGCTCTACCATCTTGGACATCCCACTCACCCTAATTTATAAAACTTCTACATTATGGTAATGAAAATGATACCCATCAATGATATAAATCTACAAAACATTGATAATGAACCAACCAATCCATCTTGAGAATCACATTGAAGCCTATCATAGCAATAATGAAGAGGTTCCATAAGAAAGGGTAAATTCCTACCTCAAGTTGATAATCCCTACACAATTGTATTCCCTCTAATTGAATCCAAAATAGTATATCTAGGGTCATTACACCATTGTAATATTGTATATCAATCCCAAGACATCCCATGATATATTTAGAGATTAAATAGTTCGAATCACTGGTATTAAATAAATCAGATACTATAGTATATGCCACTAGAATAGTACCTCACAATGTAGATAGACCCGCAGCCTGATCCTTAGGTATTAGCTACAAAGCATATCAGCTTTCCTAATCTACATCCATGTGAAATAACTAGACTACCAAAATTATATCAATTATGATGGTTTTTTTGGTGGTCAGGGGTATATCTACCATGACCATGAACTCCTCCTCTACCAAACCTGTTGGTGATATTATAACTCCCCTCCTGATTTAGAGAAAAAGAACCTACTCCTAAAGGTGGAGCTGGTGTAGATCCTTTTCAACTCAAATCATGTGGAATGTTCCTACCGAATATCGGGCGATGACCCATACGGCCGTAATCCTGACACTCCATTGGGTCTCTATTATAATGAGGCTTCATGTTCCACCATCTTCCACACTTGTGACAAACCATGGAGCAATCAAAATGGCTACTCTAGTTGTAACTACCCTGACGAGAAACCTCTAGAGAATGTTTTTTTCTACTATGAGAACTACTTGCATACTATAGTACAAATCCTCTATAACATGTATTATGATCTTCCCTTAGGTTACACTCAATGATAAGATCTTAGTTGACTATTTCAGCAAATTCTGTTATGAAAAAGGCATTCATCTGTGTACATATGGCTTAATAAATCCCATACATGAAAGTTCTTTCACAAAAAAGCTCATCCCCATCTAGAAGAGGTGAAAATCACTTCAACTCTGTGAAACATACTGAATATTTTATAACTCACATAGAATCTTGCTCAAGATTCATGAACTCTCTATCTCAATCTGCTCTTAGTGTGTTAGGAAATAAGTGATCAAAAAAATAGTCTTGAAATCATCTCATAACATGTCTTGATGGAGATCATCCTATGTAACCACATCCCACCAACGTTTGGCTGAATCCCAAAGCATGAATGTAGAAATATTGATTTTATTCTCAAGAGGCATTTCTAGTTTCTCAAAGATAGATAGGATGGCCTCTCTCTAAGACTTAGAAACTTGTGGACCACCATCCCTTGAGAAGGTGGGAGGATATTGATGTTGGAACTCACGAGTAAGATAATTTATCATATGTTCACTTCGTGGATCACCATGCATGGACTGCATCAGACGTAGGAAACTATCTTGAACTTGGGATTCTGTTTCCAAATCAGGTATAGTAGGGTTTTTCGCCAAGTGGCACTCCTAGAGGTAGTATTGGTGGCTCAATAACCACCATGTTTATATCATTATTCTCACCACCTTCCTGTTGTATGATACATGGATTTCATGGTTTCATTGGTCTAAAAATTCCAATCACACACCTCAGAACAATATTTAAGAAGATAGTTAGTATCACTAGAATATGATGAACTATGAAAATCACACAACCCAAGGTAAACAGCCCCAACTACCCACCTAGTCGACCTGGTTCTAGTAAGTACTCAATTATAATCATTATTTCATTTTACATTTGATTGTTGAGTTCACTCCTTTACCTTTCATAAACATAACTAGGTGGGATAAGGATGTGCAGTCATTTCATATTATAAGTCAGGTTTCTCTTTATAATGGATATCCATTTTCATTGAATCAGTTTCTGTACACCCCATCAATGAAAATTCTACCTATTTATTTATAGCATAATTGACCGACTTGGTAAATTACACATCCCAACCCATGATGGTTCATACACCTCATGAATTGAGAAAAGAAAGCACTCAATTGAAACTGAGGGTAATACAAGCATAAGATAACTATCACAATAACACTCAATAATCATAATCATATTAAGAAATGAAATTTGTGAAATTTGTCTTTATAGCATGGAAATATGCATGACAGGTGAATTCGGGGTGCCAATAGGTTGCATGTAACAATGCACATTTCCCTCATCTCATCAGGCCAAGGATAATATAAAATCTCAATTAGAATAATTATTAACAACTCCACATAGCATGTGTGTCACCCAATAGTTAAATTTTATCAATTTTGATAGGAAAATTATAACAATAATTATATTATGGGTAAAATGGATTTTACCCCCAAACCTAGGTTCATGTATGTAATCTATTTTCAAGACTCGTAAACTGGTAAATCCTTTGGGACTTGATTCCTTGTAATCAGGACAATGTATTAAAATAATGCACTGACTCTGGGTAACTAGGGTTAGGGAGTTACAGGTTTTCTCAACTCTCAGAAAATGATGATTCATATCTCCTATGATGAAGATCTTGCTCTTGTGTGCTCTAGAAGCTCGCTATATGTCAACAATTTCTATTTCTATTTTTTTTCCATCAACATGAACTTGAATAATGAACTAAAGACAGCGTTGATTTGGGTTCATAATCCAGGTTTGTCGCACTCTTTCCAAAATACTTCCATCTTTCGAATTCTACGTAATCTTATTGGATGATTTTTGGTTGCGGATATTAGGACCTCAAAGGTATGTCATCCCATAGAACCCGGAATTTTTGTTGAGGTAGAAATTTCTAAAACTCTTATGGATTTAATATGGATTAATATTTAGTGTGAATACAGACTCAAATAGCCCATTTTATATAAATTTTGGACCCATTATTGTTCCTCCTTCTACCTCCAAGTGAACTCTACCCTGAAATGTGGTCAAAGTGGTACAGTTTAAACTAGTTTGAATCCAATATATTTTGTTTCCTCGATGTAGAAGAGGTTGTTATTGGAAATGAGATTGTTCTTTCAGAGGGTCAGAATTCTAAGTTTAACAAGCATAATTAAGGTTCTCAGTTGTATTATCTAGATGCAAAGAATTCACTACACCTTTTCTTGGGTGAATGGTTGACATAGGGTAGACCTGAAAGGGAAATAAATTTTTCTCACTCTAATGTCTTGAGTGTGATCAATGATTACGATGGAGATTTTATGCCCAACCATTAGAGGAGCCTTGTTGAAGGCCAATCCAATATGATATCCACTAAAATTATTAATGGAATGGGATTTCAAAATTGATATATGGTGCTGGCATATGAAGATCATACCTCACTTGAAATTGGAAGTGAAAAAGAAATACATTGTGAAAGTAATCAGCCCCTAGGAGATAAGTTGGATGAGATGGTGAATGAGAAGGATTCGAAGCTTAAAGCAAGGTCTCCTGAGAGCAAAGAGATTGAATTATCAGAATAATATCTTTTTTCTTCAATAATGAATGGGAAAAAATCCTTGTTGATTCTAATGGCTTCATTAATAGAGTAAGGAGATCGATGACTCAGAATGGCTACTCCACCATACCCAAACCTCTAGTAACAATATTTTCTATAAAACATTTCTTATTTCATAAGAAACCCTATGTTTTTTTCGATTCTCCAAAGAAACTGTATATTACTACATTTGCTAATGAAGCAAGTATGTATGAGGGGCCAAAATTCATGGGTACTCATATTGATTTAGAATTTCTATAGGGAGGTGAAAAAGAGAAGGTGGAAAATGAAATAATCCAAGATATTATCCTTTATTCTAATGAATAGATTCTTAGGGAGCCCTTCTGGATCAATATCGCAGATGAAGATTCCCCCAAAATGATTGAAAGGCCACTACGAGTGGATTTGAATGAAGAGAAGAGTGCTTGAATCGATAAATAGAATCGTATTCTGATCTGTCATTTAAATGAGAGGAAAGCAAGTCTAGAGGAACATATTCAAACCTAGGACAAAATAGCATACCTTTCTGAGGACATTATCAAAGACAATCTAGAATTGAAGGTTGGCTCCATCGAATGGTGTTTATAAAAGTTAAAAAATTCCAACTCCTTTAATTTTTTTTCGAATGGTCGTTTATCTCATATGTACTTTGAAGTCCATTGGCATTCATGATGTTTATTTGTTTCCCACTTTCCCATAAAAGTTCTTGAAATAAAAATATTTATTTTTCAAAAGCAATGTAAGTAAATAGAGGAAGAATATAAATGTGATAAATAGTCAAGGATAATAAAAACTAAATCAACTTGAATAACATACAGTAACTAAGGATCTTGTTTCATGTTGTTAGGAAACTGGAAAACATGGATACAAGACAGAAGTCATAACATGTACCACAAAATTATTAGGAAATGAAAAGACTATCCCAAAAATCCAGAGCTCTACCTCGGCCATCTGTTATCAATATATATCCTAAATATAAAGACATCAAGTGTTTGAAGTTGTATTCATACCTTTTTCAAAACATATACACATGTAATCTTACCTAGGTACTAAACGGAGCCCGGAGAGGGTGTGAGATAAATATCAGTGATCCACCACCAATGGTGTCTATAAAATCCATCTCGTGTGATAGAATATAACAATGTGCAAGCATGCATATATAAATTATACTAGTACAATGTAACTAAATACATTAGTACCTGATTTATCCCTCGGTAGGAGTCTGAACATGTAACCAGACTTAAATTTGATCACTATCGTTATATAAAAACATCACATGTTATCAATTTTAAAGGTTCCCTAATGTAAAAAAGGAAACCTGAATGATATTTTAAAATATAGTTCCAAGGTAAAAAAAATTGAAATTTAGACCACAAGATTCTCAAACTCAATAATAACTATAGATCGGTTAAGGGTAATAGTGTCATCCAAGGAGCATAGTCCAAGAGATTCCACAATGAGGCATCTACCAAGTCCAGGGATTTAATCCAAGGTAAAATGGGGATAAGAAATGACTGGGCCTTAAGGGATTTAACCATGGATCCTTCTTGTAACAACTGGTTCAAAGAAGTGTATCCAGGGAATCTTGTAGTTTTGCATGATGAATCTTAGAGTGTCATACTGATTATCCAAAGTTAGACAAGGATAGGGTTCTATGTTGGTCTCAACTGATGCAAGTTTTTTCTATGAATTCAGAATAGGGTCATTGATAACTCAAGGCATTCCCTTAGGGATACAAGGTGAGATATAGTAATTCCACTCCTATTTTTATAATGAAGTCATATATAATTCATAAAGTTCAATTCATTACCTTTCATTAGGGTGACAGGGCTAATTGAGCATGCAACCATTTATTCAAGTCATAATTAATTAATAAGGCCATTTGGTTCAAGCCTTTCCTTACATTATTGTGACAAGGCAAAGTAGCATGAAACCAATACTTTAATCCATTTAAATAATTTTAATAATAAAATTTTACTCCTTTTCCATCCACAAATATGTTAAGGGATGCTATAGAGGTGCAACCTATTGTTCAGTTAAATTTAAAAAGGTCAAGTAATATACTTAGCATACTTTCCGATTTCCATTTAACATTAATTTATCAATAAAAGAACATACCTCAGTCAAGTCAAGTGGTGAGCATATATAGAACATTCCATTATGAAATTCATATTATAAATCAATCCATTTATTATAGAAAATCTTACCCTTAAGAAGATCATGCAAAGGCACACCTGAACAGTGGCTCAAATGTGTCAAAACATAAAAATGATAATTATGGAATAACATTCTACATGGAATGTATCAAGTTGTTGGTGTAACCACTAAAAAATAATGACATTTTTATAAATATCAGAACCATACAGTTCTAATGAGTATAATCTTGGTGTACATATTAAATAAAAAGCGCCTGATGAAATTGGTGGTCCCCACATGAGAATTCCCAAATCAATTCACTTGAGGGATGAGTTATAGACCACCCAATTTAGGCTCATAGGACTCCACTCATCTTGTATTAGCCTTTTATTGGGATTAGATCGTAGTAGATCTGAGAAAAAAGGGTAAACAATCACACCTTGGTAACAAGGTTTAGAACAAGAGAGATCATGAATGGCTCAAACAGACTCGAGTACTTATCATTGAGCATCCAAAATAATAAATAGAAGATCAAACAAATGTCAGATGAATGTAGTCTCTTTATCCCTACCTTAATCCTTCAAAAAGATTCAAAATTAGAGGAATTGAGGCTAATCCTGCTATAAATTATAATATGGAAGAAGGGATGGGTTAACTTGATCATTAAGGGTAAAAATATAAAATTACCCAAAATTTATAATCTGAAAGATTTTTCATTACGGTTTGAACAATCATTCATAAACCCTTCAAGGGTACATAGAAAAAAAGGGCACTGGAATGGTTAAGAAACATGATTAGGGAAACTGTGTGTGAATTGTGTGACATGTCTTTGTCCAAAAATAAAGACCATTTGCACAGTTACATCTAACTATGCAACCTATCTGCATGGTTTTCTATAACAGTGTGACAGGACCAGTTTTCCAAAAACGAGGGGTTCTAATATCCCAAAAATCCTTTTAAATCCTCATAACCATATCCAACTCATTAAGAACCCATATTAGGTCCAAAATAAAGAATTAGACCAAAATTTAGTGGATCCATACTCGAGTGAAAAAACAGGTTCTTAATGCCAATAATGACTTTATTTTGAAAGTTTTTTTAAAAGCAAGGGGTATTAGGATTAATTTATGAGTTTAGAATAGTTTTTTAAATTCTTTACGATAAAAATTTTTTAATAAGAAAAATATTTTATTTTTTATATGGTACTTGATCATTAAATATGGGGTGGCCCAGATAGTGTCAAGTAAGCAAGTTATAGCTTAACATGTAGCGGTACAAATGGTGCAGGGTAATCCTATTTTAGCTTAACATAGGGTGGAATAGATATCACAAGGAAATACCATTATAGCTAAAAGGTTTGGCCCATATAACTCTGGGTAAGCCCATTAAAGCTTAACAGGGGGTGTTTAAAATAGTTCTTAGTAAGACCATAATATCTTAATAGGTCAATGAAAATTTTGGAAGTTTTACAAATATTTATTTGAATTAAAAGGTTTTTAAAAGGGTTATATAAAAATAAATATCTAAGTCAACAAAATAATTTTTATTTTCTTGATATGGTTTTTCCTGATTTTCTTTGAGAAAAACATATATGTTTCTTCTAAGTAGAAATGTTTTATTTTATAGGGTCAACTTAATTTGATGATAATGGTAAATGTTATATGAGTTTTCAAGTTTTCACTAGACTAATAGTTTTTCATTTACTTATATCCCTTACAAATATTTGTGTTCTCATCCCATGTTTTAAAATTTTTTTCACAAGATTTAAGGATAGGTGAGGAAATGAAAGGAGTCATGTTAAAAGTTGATAATATTTTACATCAAAGAAATCATGATTTATTTTAATATTTTTATACAATGAAAAAAATGGATAATTAGTATAAGTTTTAACTTATTGTGTTTGATTTTATTTTTAAGAGTTTTTCCTAATTCTCAAAAACACTATAATAAAAATATCCTTGAATTTGAATTGGTGTTAAAAATGCTAGATATGTAATGTTTAAGGTGGGGTCCTAAAACATAGAATTAACCATGTAAGATATTGTTGAAAAGAAATTATCATGAGTCATTAGAGGATACTTCTTGGGATTGATCTTTTATATTCATATATTCTAATTATTTTATATATTATTATAACAATTGTTTTACTATTTTTTGATATAGGATCATGAGGATGAAACTGAGATAAGTATGTATCCAGGAACCCATATGTATTATAAGTGAATAAGGGAGTATACTTACATTTTTTAGAATATCAATATATTCTTGTCATGATTGAATTGTTATTTTTCTGCTCTTACCCAAGTTAGTGTCATTAATACCATAATAAAAATTATTTTTTGATAGTCACATCAGTTTTTATTAGTGAGTGATATTTGTGTATTATATTTTGGTATATTCCTAATACTATGAGGGATATATCAAATATATAATCATTGTTCCAAAATAATTTATCATTAATGGTTTTGAATCATATATTAAATAAAATCCATAACCATAAAAAGGTATCTTGTGGAAAGAATATATTTTAGGTATAATTAATGTAGAAAATAGGATTGGGAAATGGATAACTCTTAAGATTAATATATTCTTGATGATGTGGTAATAATGAGAAGAATTATTTTGAAATGTGGGTTAGATATTATTGGAATTTATTATAGATTTTAATAAATAATTATAAATGACATTTTTGGTGATTTTTAACTTCTTTTTTTGGATTATGACTTATACTGACTAGTGTCTTGATTTTATTGTTGTTAATTACATTTGACAGTCAAAGATAGAGTTAATTGACTAAAATATATATAAATTTTATATGGTTAAATGCCTTGGTTATACAAATGGTTTTTATAATTTTAGGTAATAGGGAATATATTATTAGGGTATATATATACTATGGTACATTATTGTATGAAACTAGTAATTTTTTTTAGAAAGATAAGTGGTAACAACCTAAAAATTCCTTCTTTGTTTAATAAAAAAAACTCTTTTTTTATAGTGACTAAATTATTTTACAGAACAATAGAAGTATATAGAAATACTATTATAAAAATATTATTACTTGTTATGTAATAATATTTATTACAAAAACTAAGAAATATAAATGTATATAAAAACCAATGAACAATGACCATGCAATGCTATATTTCATTGGGTTAAACTCCTTAATGAATATTACACCATCCATGAATGTTGTTAAAATAAAAATAAATTTAATATAATATGATAGATATTGTGAAATGTATTGTAAAAATCCTTTTTGAATAAATTAATAAATTGTGGTGATTAATGGTATATTTATTGGATGTAATCAGAATTGTGCTCATTAGGAAATAATTGTTACATAAGTTTACATGACTGTTGGTCAATATGAACTTTGGGCATTGTGAACATTGTTAATCTAATCATTATAAAGTTACTATTATAATTATTTTATTTTAGTGGTGATGATAATATTTAATTGAATGTATAATGAAGACATGAAGGCCTCAACCAATAGAATTGTGCATTATTTAGTTCTTTTGTTAGAGATTGGGAGGGAGGTAGCAGTGTTAGAGGTTTATCTAGATTATGAATAAGAAAAATTTCAATAAGTGAGTATTGAATGAAATAACCTATGATATATGTTCTAGTTAGTGTGTATAACCAAGGTATCAATGTTGTTCAAAATACCTAATGAAAATACCACCACCGCACACCATACCCTTCGATCTTATTCCACATTAATAGGGGGTTACGTATATATTAACTAGTAGTATTAAAGTGTATTTATTTTTTAAATTAATTATAAATTTTATTGGTTCCATATTTTTATTTTTTGTTATGACCTTATATAAAATGAATATAGTTAAAGAATATAATAAAATTGAGTTTTATAAAAAGAGATTATGATTGTTTTTTATAGAATATATATATATATTATTTCAATTAAAATAAATTTAAAAAAATATGGTTTATAAATGTTTTTCAATAATATAATTTATTTATAAAATATATTTATACAATTATATATAGTTTTTTAAGGGATAGAAATTTGATTGTATAATGAAAATTTTAGTTTTTCAATAAATAAGTACATTACATTTAAAAATTAATTTTCTCATATATAGAAATTTTGTTAATTAAATGTATTAGATTATCAAAAGTAGAAAATAGAAATTATCTAATGGTTTTTATTGTATAATTTTCTTGGTCGGTCATTTTTTGGGTAAAATACTCAATATAGTATAATATATGATATATATTTTAACATCCTAAATACATAAAAGTCATGTAACAATTAATATTATTTATTTTGATGTATTTAAATCAATTTCAAAACATATAAAGTCCTTTCTAAAGTATAAAACCCAAATTAAGATTTTAATAACTATATTTTATGTAAAATATAATTTTCCATGGTGATAGTAAAATTAAAAAATTGATTTTCATTATAATACGTTAATATATTATAAAACATGACATAAATTTATAAAACCATGAGAACAAACCATTTAAAGCTAATTATGATTCTTATTCCACACCATATAATCACCAAACATATATTTAGATATTATCAAACAATTCCTCCTCATTTTCTATAAGTATCTGAAATCCAATATTTCCTATCCACTTCAAATCCATTAATCATGAAAATTTTATATTTCATCCTCTCAAAATTCCCTTTAAGTTGTCTATAAAGTCCTAAGATTTCCCTCCCCACGATTTATAATGTTACCTCCCAATATAAGGTAATTCTATTTGTCTTTCCTCATTTAAATTCAAGAGCTTCACCAATAGTATTGTATTTTCATCATATTATTATTTAATGAATTTCAATTATTACATCACAATCTAAATTTTGAGCTATTAATGAGATTATTACCTACCATCGTATTAATATTATTAGATAATCCATTTTGTATACCTGTTATGTGGTTAGAATCATTTCATGAATTTCCACATTTTACAAGATATATTCATATATTTTAAACATCCAAACCTCTTAATTATCCTTGGGTATCACCTAGATCTAAAAAATAATTTATCTTGTTTTCGGATTTCCATGTTTAAAACACACATTTCTATTTCAGGGCTATGAAAAGTTGTAATATTCAAGTATTTAGGCACTTATATAATAAATGATTTTATATTAAATTTGTTTTGTATTATTCATGGATTATTATGATCATAAACTATAATTATATCTCATGATCACATGCTAAATAGTCCTATTTTTTATTTCCTTATTGGTCTTTATGCTCACCCCATTCATTTTATGTCTGTCTCTAGGATATGAGAAGAATTAAAATTAATCTAGAACGAATATATGAATAATCCTTTAAAATGAATTATAATAAATTTTATGTTTTCATTTAATTAAATTCTTTTTTTATATGAAAATAATCCTCAAAATATATTATATATTATCAAATTTTGTACAATGTAATGAATTTTTTAAGTATTAAAAGGGTTTGATTACATAGTTGGTATCAAAATAATATTTAGTTATTTGTGAAAATAAGGACTATAAATAAATGTAATAATGCTAGGGATAATTATAATAAATGGGAAACATCCTAAAAATTTGTCAAAGTATAAAGCTAGTGGTTTCCTAATAACAAAATCCATTTCTAGACACTACAATTGGATGTGGCTCTAGAATAATTTTATTTAGGAGTAATAACCCTAAAAATGTCTCATTGGTTATTAACTTGATCATCACCTAGTGCATGAAAAAGATTCATTTTTACACACCTAGTTTTTCACTCATATGGGACATTATTTGGTTCATAAAATGATTTTTATAATCAATTATGATGTATATATATATAATGTTATTATTATTAAAAGAGATTAAATAATAAAATCTATGAAACATGTTTTTTTAATGTATATATATATATATATGATATAAAATCCCTTTTAATTTAAAATATTCCTAAAATAAAAATTATTATAACTAATCCATTCTGTTTTTATAAAACTTTTTTGAAATGTTAAGAACATACTAAATGATGAGTGCAATGGATGAATCACTGGAATACCTCCTAACATGATGTAATTTGGAATGGAAAACTTCATGAGGATGATTGATCACAAATATAATGTTATGAATAATAACCTGAATCATGTTGAGTTCCTATTTTCACCTATGAGGGAATAACTTTCAACGCATTCCATCATGTGTCAATGAAACGCTCTTTTTATTGGATCGGATGATCCATTAGTTAAAGAATAATGGATTAACTTTATTGAAATATATATTTTAAATACTCTATTATTCAAATATAGATAAATTCACCAAGTTTGTATACCACATAGAAGGATAATATGGTCAAGGGTTGACACTTATTAAGAACACAAATCCAAGAGGTGATATTAATGTTTTGTAATGGGAAGAGTTCAAGAGAATATCTTTCAATAAGTATTTTCCCCCTTCTATGTGAAAGAAATGGAAAATTAATTCTTAGAGAAAAAGAATAAGGATAATGATTTAGTTGGAGGATACAAAATGAACTTTTTAATACTTTATTGATACATTGATACCATTTTTATAGATCCTAAGGGAATGTTTGATAAGTAATTTGGTTGATTAAGAAGACACCTATGGGATAATATTTAAAATCAATACTATGAAATCTATGAGAATATAGTGAGAGTGATATTATGGTTGGAATAATGTTTTGAGAGACAAAATTGTTTCAAAGTCTGAATGAAAAACAAAGTGATAAATTATTCCAAACTAAATGAATAATTTTAATCATAAAAGTTTAATGAAGAAAATAAATCATCCCACATACATTAAATGTTTCAATAAACATTTAGGGAACAATTTAAATAGTGTTGGAAAGTGCTACAAGTGTAGAAGATATTTCCATATAGCTCAGAAATATCATAGTGAGTTGAATCCTCCACATATCCATGAAAATGAGAAAGGGAAGATGGTTAAAGAGCATCCTGAAGTTCAATTATTCAAGTTTGAATAGGTCATTTTGTAATTTAACGTCCAAATTATAAGATAATAGAGGTAATCCTCCATAAACTCCAATATAGGCCAAAGGGTAAGGTATTTCATTCTCATTCATGCACTTGTAAAATAGAGGCTCTAACTGTTGTTGTTACAAGTACACATACTACGATATAATGGCTCAAAAGAACAATATTTGACTCTAGTTCTACTTTATCCTTTATCTCAACCAATTTTTAAAATAATTTATAAGAAAATTCTAAACCTTTAGATATAGAGTTTTTATTTAAGACTTATAGAGGGATTATCAAAGAATCAAAGGTTTATAAAAACTCTATTATCAACTTTGGTGAGTAAAATATCATTTAGAATATATTAGTCACTCCAATGGTGGAATTTTACATTATACTAGGGACGGATTAGGGCACAATGTTTAACTAAATGTAAATTTATAAAAACAAGGAAATTTTAGTGGTCCTGAATGGAAAACCTAGAGTTATTTTCAAATGCTATATATCTTATCATAATCATTTTCCTAAAGAACCTTCTATAAACTTATTTATAAAGATTATAGATGAAGAGGGGAAAGAAAATGAACATATAAATATAGAATATTACCCAATTGTTTAGAAATATATTGATATATTTATTGAAGAGTTACCCAAAACTTCCTCATAAAGACAGGTAGAGCTATATGTTTAACTCATAAAAGGATCCATGAAAATATCAAAAAAACAAATATAGAATGAAAAGTTTCTAGATATATGAATTAAAAAAGAAACTAAAAGATCTCTTGAAAAAGGGTTATATTTGACCAGGGGTGTCTCCTATTAGAGAACTTATTTTTTTTTAAATGAATCTTCGAATTATGTATCCATGAATTTACTATAGAGAGAATAATGGGGTCACATTAATGAAAAAAAAACTCTCCTAATGATTGATGATTTACTGAAACAACTTTGAGAGGATTAGTTATTCTCTAAGATGAACCGATGATATGCGTCTCATCAATTGGGGATGAAGAAATATTATGTCCCAAAGAATACATTTTGAATGATAGTGGTCAATATGATCCTTTTTTATTCCATTTGGTTTGATTAATGATCTATTAAAATTTATATATTTGTTGAATAAAATCATTAAGGACTACCTTGATAAATTCACAGTGTTCTTTATATATGGAATTTTGATATATTTCAAATACATAAGTAACATGGGGATAATATAGGGGTCATATTAAAATCTCTAATGTAAGGGGAATATCTTTACCAAATTCAATTAATAAGAATTATTGTTTCAAAAAGTTGTAATTTGGTAGATCATTATAACTAGTAAAAGTATATCAGTTGATCCGACCAAGAAAAATTCTATAGTGGTGTGGCCTCATCCAATAATTATAACTTAAATTAGTATTTAGATTATTCTAAAATGATACTATAATTTTTTTTTGAAAAAAAATCATGGATTTATAATCTACTAACAAATTAAACTGAAAAATGGGTTAATTTTATCTAGGAAAATGAGTGTGAAGAAGGTTTCTAAGAATTAAATATGTGTTTGGATATTTCCCCCATGATAACTTTACACTATTTAAAATATGTTTTTATTATATATATTTAGACATATATAAATGTGTTGGGATGTTACCTCATGTAAAATGAAAAGGTATTATATGCATATTGTTAGTTAAATCTAGAAGAGAATAATTATCCTACTTACAACTTTGAGGTAGATCCAGTAATGTTTTCTCTGAATAGATGAAGAAACTATATTAATTGGAAAATATGTTATTTATAAAAAGACAAAATAATTATAAAGTATTTATTCACAAAAAATGAACTAAAAATTAGACAAAGGATATGGTTGGAGCTTCACAAATAAAATTATTGTACAATTCATTATCACCCTGGAAGAGTAAAAATTGGCATAGATGCGTTGAGTAGAAAAGAGGTCGGTTGTATTGAAATGATGAGTATTGAAGTAGATTCATTGATTAATGTGCTGGTAATGTTAGAAATGGGAACTGTAAGAAGAGGGACATCATCAATCCTATAAAAAATGATTTCTCAACCATCATTAAGATATGAGATCAAGAATGCTCAAAGTGGTGATCCTTTGATGACAATGAATATATGGGATATAAAAAATGGAAAGTTTCTTAAATTAAATATTGATCAACAATGTGTATTTAAATATTCTATAATAAAATATATCCCACCTATTCCAGAGATAAATAAGGAGCTGGTGGGTAATCTTCATAGATCTACATTCTTTATACGTCGTGGAAGTAATAAAATTTATATGTAAATTCTGGATCATTATTTGTGGGTTAATACTAAAAGGTATATTTCTTATTAAATTATAGGGTTATTTTGTGTCTATAAGTGAGGCTATAGAGACAACTTCTCAAAAGGGTATTACAACCACTACCCATACCTATATGAAATGGTACAACATTAAAATAGACATTGTCACTAGCATGACAGAGATATATAATGGAAATAATGTTATATGGAAAATCATTGATAAATTGATATATTCATCCCAATACATTTTTTTAAGAGATGATTTATCCCTACAGCACCTAGATCACGTCAATATTCAAGAAGTAGTGATGCTGCATAGAGTACCACTCTCAATTATTCCTGATCCAGATTAATGATTTACTTCTAACATATAGAGGATCCCTAAAGGATATCAATATTCATTTAATCCTAAGTATGTCTTATCATTCTCAAACTGGCAGGCACTCTAACATGAAAATTCAAACATTATAAGATATTATAATATCTAGATCACTTGATTTTCAATGGAGTTTTGGCTAACATCATCCACATGTTGAATTACCTTATAACAGAAATTTTCTACTCTAGTTTTCAAAACAAAACTTTTGAGTCGCCATATGAAAAAAAAATTCAAACTTCAACATGTTGGGAAAAAGTTGGAGAAGTGAAAATTTTAGAACCATACATAGTTTATAAGACTATAGAAAAGATAAAAATTAATTACAAATATATCAAGGATACTCAGATTTGATATAAAATATTTCCAACAACTAAAGGGGTATAGGGAATTTCTTGTTGAGGATCTTGTATTTCTCAAGATATCACCATAGAAGGTGGAAAGGATATTTGGAAAGAATGTGAAACTTAGATGAAGTTAAATTGAACCATTTGATATTATAGATCATGTTGGATTGTTATCTTGTCAATTAACACTACCTCCAAAACATTCCAATGTCCATGATATCTTCCATGTGTCACTATTGAGAAATTATATGTCTGTCCCAACACGTATACATCATATAAATTGTATGGTATTTGGACTCAACATGATATATGAAGAGGAACCAGTCTAGATTCATAATAAAAGGGAGAAATTTATAATAACAAGAAAACATGACTAGTGAAAGTACTATGGATAAATCACACGTTTAAAGAAGATACAAGGGATTCTGAATAAGTGGTGGAGGATAAATAACACCATTTGTTTTTAAGTAGGGCACAAATTTCAAGGATAAAAAATCTTATGATGTGAAAACGCAATGATATAAAAAAGTCCTATTAAGGTGTATAAAAGAACTCAATTTTTCTTTATGAATATTTTATTTTATTTCATAATTAAATTAAAAAGAAATACTACTAACAAGATAATATTATATTTCATGTAATAACACTTACTTCTATATCTAATACTAGTACAGGGATATAAAAACAAAATAACATAGACCACAAAGTAGAATCATGCTTTATAAAGATAATTTATCAGAGTTAGGGAGGGAGGTAGTATCATTGGGGTATTCTCTTGATCACCCTCAAGAAGTACTTCAACAAGTGAGCCTTTATGAAATTTCATAAATGAGAAATTCCATGTGGTGGAGATCGTTAATATATCAATGTTATTTGAAATAGAAAGAGGATGACAATGCTAAGACCGCCCCACCACGGAGAAGAGTGAAGGACTATTCTTATCTTCCAAGGCCAGTGTCCACTAGATCTTCTGCTGGGAGGGACAGTTGGGCTAGGCAGTCTCCAAATGAATTTCTCGCTTTGGAGAAGTTGAATCTTATAAGGAAATATGCCAAGGTTCTTAAGCACTATGAATGCTCGGAGTGGGAGACAGATAAAGCAGAGGAATTAATCTTCAAAGGGGGTGGTGATGAGTATGACTTCGATGATATGTAGTTGTTCTGGACCTCGTGTAACTGCTTTGTTTTTCTTTTATTAATAAATGGTTAGAGGCTTGCCTCTGGCTGAGCATTTCTATTAAGGTAAAGTTTATGATATTTATGTGATGAATATGTTTTATTTGAACAACATCATAAAACATCCACCATCACATAGGTAACCCTTGTAGCCTATGTTGTATTAATAAGGGTTTATGTGTCTAGGACCTAGTAGTGGTAAATTGTAATTATTTTAGAAATGAATTAACAGTTTAATTGGTTCATCATTTATATTTTGTGTTACATCCATATATAAAAGGCATATTATTAGAGAATATGATAAGGTATATTTTTTGACAAAGAGAATGCAATTTTATTTTCGTTGAAAATATTTATATTTAATTAAAATAAAAATAATTTTACACAATTCTTATAAAAAGTATAAAATAGAAACAATTATTTATAAAATATTTTTTGTGTAATTATATGTACATTTTCTAAGGGATATAATTTGGTTATATAATTAAATTTTGTGGTCTAATAAAATATTTCATATTTAAAAAATTAATAAAAGTTATTAGATTTTTGAAACAACCTTTTAAAAATTACATAACTATGAATTTTTATAATTATATGGGAGATTCAAATTTTTGGGTAAAACATAAAATAGAGAAAATATACGATAATTATTATGACATCATAAATATATAAAAGTGAGATGATAATTAAGTTAAAGTCTTGATCAGCCAAAAATGTTTTATTTATTTAATATTGTTAATTTTAATGTATTTAAATCATTTCCCAAACTCATAAATGAATTTACATAGTAAAAAATTTAAAATATGATTTTAAAAAAAATATTTTATAGAAATTTTATTTTTTCCTAGAAAAAGTAAAATTTAAATATTGAAATTGAATATAAGGTAATAAAATATTATAAAATTAGACTTACATATCAAAATCTATGAGCACGACCATGGATAATACAATTTTTTCTTTTTCTATAACCTAGAGTATCAAGAACAATATTTAGAAACTATTAAAAAATTTAAACTATTCTAAAATAAAAACTCACCCACATTACCCTTTCAGACAACTCTATTGCATTTGGTAAATAATTAATCTCTATATATGATATTATTTTCAATACCTTGGAGGATAAACTTGGTAAATGTGTTTGACACATTATTGATAGGACTTACTCATGTAATTATGAATTTCTCTTATTTATGTTGTATCCCCGTTTCCTTGTTATGCTTTACAGTAATACTATTATGATATGCATCATGTGTTAATGATCATTCCCAATTTTTATTCCTCTTGATAACATGTTGAATATTTCCTTTGTTTATTCCCATAATGAGATTTATTCTCTCCCATTATCTTAGATGTATATTACTAGGATATGAGATATTGTAAAAGTGTCCTAGGTTGAATCTATTAAGAATCTATTTGGATTGATTTTAAGAAATCATGGGTTTTTCATTTATTATATTCCTATGCTAGAAAGGGATCACATTTCTAAAGCAGATAATGTGTATCTCTTCTTTTTCATGCTCACGATGATTCCCTAGGAATCGTTGATTGGGATCCTGGATCCCCCTCTCTATCGAAGGGGGAGTCACTCTCCCTCAATCATCCTCAAAGGAGTGCCTTCACCCCTTCCTTCCACTCTCAAACCCATATTTTCTTCCCCCATTTCTGTGGATTCCAATTTTTCCAAAATTCCCATATCTGAATCAAGGATCACCTTATCTTTCATTATCGTTATCTGAGTTCAACAATGCCTTGGATCTATTCAACATGAATCTAGTGGACCGATTCTAACCCCACCTTCCTCAAACTGATTTGTTTGACAAATTTGAATTTTAATCTCATGGTTTATAGGAACACACGATTGTTGTATCTCTAGATCAAAGGAATATTTTGATTCATTTCGGATCTATGAAAGATCACATTTTCACATGGTCCAAATCTCCTCACTGATGTGACAGACTCCTCTTCTACCTTCTTCGAAGGAACTTCTAATTTTATATGAAGTAAGATAATCTGACTATGGTGATCTTGGTAACCTTCCATGCACTCCCAATACCCTTCGAAAACCCCTCTAATTTTCACATTCTTAGCAACATGGTTGGTTGTTACTTGGGATCTGATATTTAAACAGAGGTAGTTTGTCATCAAATTTTACCCATTGTTTATGTGGACGTAGATTACTCCAAGACACTAGTGGATTGGGTGTGGGTAAATTATGGACTAGAATTTCAATGGAGGAAAGATGTTAAATTTGTGTCATAGATAGACTATTGTGTTTCTTCCAACCAGTTAGGACATTATGCTTCAGTATTTCATAGTGGATCTATGAGCAAGAAGGTAAAAGAGATATGTAATCATGATGCCTCTGCAATGGTTCAATTGTATCCTCATGAGAAGGAAAATACAGAAGGTCTAACGCAGGAGGCATTGAAATGTTCACAGATCCTTGGGTGGTGGTTGTTTTGCGGCACGATGGATCTACTCAAATTGCTGTCAAGAAGGCTGGTACTATGATTTCTCTTGATTTAGTGATGCAGGAATAAACAAAAATGTTACCTCCTAGAACAATGGTTAATGGAACTTTTTGACAGATTGAAATTGGACTTAAAGTTGGTGAACCCTCCAAGAAATGTTATGGATCAATAAACTATAGGTGCTGCAAGTGAAAACCATGTATGTGAAGATGTTACTCATTAAAATTGGGGTCCTCTATGGGATAATGAGGTCGATAGGGGTCCATATGAGGACCCCATATTGCCTCCAAGGTCCTCAGGGTGGCATTGGGATTAAACCTAAAATAAGTTCTTAAATGGTCGGTAGTGGTGGTCTCATGACTCCCTTGGATGCTTCATATGCTGATGTGGTGTGCCCAAGGAGTCGTATTAGTGTTAGAGGCTAGGTATATGTTTCTAAATAACCTAGGTAGGGTAATTCAACAATATTCAGGACAGTTCCTAGATGGAGGTGGAATTTGTTTAGCTGGGTAATCACATTGAATGATTTCATAATGATGATATCATCTAGGAGTCTGAGTAAGATTCGATAAGGCCCTCCATGGATGTGTATAAGGCCCTTGAAAATGAATACAGTGATGAATATTCTATTGGTGAAAATGAGGTTGTGTTTTATGGTGGTAGGCTTTCATGCATGAGGATAAGTAGGGTCCGGAGAGGCATTGGGAAAGAGATAAAGGATTAGTCCTATTTTCCACATCCAATAGATACATGATCATCGAAAAAGTTTAAAGACAAGAAGATAGACAGTGATACCCAAACTACCCCAAAGTCTGCTTGTAACCACTGGAATCCAGGTGATGCACTTGTTTTCTCATTTGTATTTCTTATGAGCTAAGAATAATAAGTGGTTTACCAAGTTTTATCACTTAATGCTACTGAAGAAGATGCCTCCAGAATGATGGGGAGGTTATTGAAGGTTACTATCAATGAGGATTAGTATACCAGGATTGACATGTAGGACCTAATTATATTTGGGGGATTCAATGATGGTAAGATCATCCTTGATGAGTACACTTAGTGTTGGGACAAGAAGATATTTCAGTTTGAAGATCTTTTTGTGGATGAACTAGACACCTAGGTAAACAATATACCATGGAAAATATTTTGGTAGATTGAATATGGTTAGATAAAATTGTCCTTTAATGGCTCTGTTATTTCATATTGTGGTTGATACAATAGTTTCTCAGTATTTCTTTAAATGTTTTTCAATAATAAAAATTTCATTTTCAGTCAGACATTCCTAATTTCCAATAATCAAATCCTCAAAAGATCCCCATTATTATTAAATGTTGTAACCTGTATTGAAAGTTTTAAATATTAGAAAGGTATACATATTATAAGTGACTAGGTATAGTTTATGAAAATAAATTATATTTAATATTATAAGTTATATTCAAAGTTATGGATATGTTAATAAAACCCCCACATACCTTCATTAGTTTAGTGTAACTAAAATTACAGTGATACAATTTATTTAAGGATGAGAATGTACTAATTTCAAATTTAACAAAATATTTAGCTAAAAATATATTAAATATTATGTTTTAAACACAATATGAAACTAAAACAATACAACCTGGATATGATTTGAATATTAAATCTGACCATTGAAAAATAACTGTTAAACTAGTTGGTATAATTTGAAGTAATCATATCACAAAGTCAACAAATAATGTAAAAAATAAATTCCATCGGGAAGAAGAATTTATTCATGAGCTATTTTTTATATGATAATAAGGGATTTATATTTTCCAAGGTTTTCCGAGGACTGAACCCATGAATAACTCATCCAAATATGGCTTGAGTGAAATCATTAATGGGAAAAGCTTAAGCTCGTAAAACTCACTGTGATATTCATACTATATGAATCACCACCTATGACTACCACTATCAATAATCCTACACTTAGATACAATGTATAGGTAATAGGGGGTTGAATAATTTTACATTATTATGATATCATTGTGTAATTGTTATCAATATAATTGATTGATTCTATCATTATAAGATCAATTTTAATTTAGATAAATTTTTTACTGATTTACGTGAACCTATATTGGAATTAACTTATATCACCTTCAAAATGAATTAAGAATAAATTAAAATAATTTATCATCTATCCAATGGATATTTATTGAAAATAACTATGAATAAATTCACATTATAAATAAAATTGTTTTTGCTAAAATTTATTGATTTATGCCATGCACCTTTATATTTGTACAAGTTTAAAAAATATTGATAATTATAAATTAAAAAATGAAAATGTATTTTTAAATATTTTATTCCAAAATACACTATGTTTTAATTTTTACTATTTTTTAAAAATACTCCTTTTAAGGTAAATATTAAAAAATATAAATAATTCTAATATCATCACTTTCATCTCACTTAGATGGTTGTTAATTCTTTTTGCATAAAAAATATATTATTTAAATTTAAATAAATTATTTAAAAATGTTATTTTTAATTTATAAATCCCATTAATATCATTTTAAAAAATCAACTAATATTTTAAGAAATCAATTTTCCATGTGTTTTGTTAATTAAATTTATGTAAGTTTAAATAAGGTTTTCGATTTACTTTAATGTCACATAACTCTTATTTTAAAAATATTGATCTTCTTAATATCATTAGAATCAATAAAAAATAAATGTTTTCCTATACATAACATATATATATATATAATGAACTTTTTCTTAAAATCAGTTTTCACATGTTACATTTAATCACTATAAAATTTATTTTCCAATGGAAATAAATTTAATTGGATAGAATGGATCGAATATTTCAGATCATAATTCTAATATTATTTAATATTTAAAATTTCAATTTTATTATTAAAAATAGGATTACTAAGGTTAATGTCAATTACCACGTTAATGGTGAAATGTTTACTTTTGAATTGTTTTAATGAAAACATGTCACTTTTATTTAACAAAATTTATTAATATATTTCAAATTTTGACTATAATGTTATTTTTATACATAATTATAAATATATTAATAATCATTTAATGGTTAGTCAATTATAAATAAAATTAAGTACACATAATGGTGAAAATATAATGTGAAATTTAATTGAATTAAATGGAGATAGAATTTTTGGATTAAAATAATAATAAAATATAATAAATAAGGGTTACCTTGAATATTGAATGATAAATAAAATTACTAAGTTAAAAACTATTTACCAACGTAATAGTTAATTTATGTAAAAAGCTAAAACTAAAGAAAATAAATTCCATAAATAACTCTTAATTTTTTCAAAATGAAATAATGAGAAGAGTTTAAACCTTAGCTTATCCCAAACTACCTCTTTGTCAGCTTTTTTATCATTAAACCATGAAAATTTCCATTTTATTGTTGAAAAAAGAAAAGTGTTTCTATAAGTGACATAATCATCTCTTATAAATCGATACCACTTCCACCCTTTCAAAGATACACTTCTCCTTTGAATTAATCCAATAATATCTGTTTTTTATCCCACTGTAATCAACTACAAATTCATAATTCTTATGGTCACATTTTATCCATATTCCTTTAAATATCAATGAGTATTCCAAGGATATATCAAGCCTCAAACATAATTATTGTCTCCATCTTATGTTTTTTTCTAAATTTTACTCAACCAAATATCATATCACTATAATATTATAAAATAATTAGTATAATTTTCATACTTATATGTTTTTATAATATTTCTATAAGCTTTATTTATTCATTTACATCTATTTATAAAAACAAACATTGATCGTACTTGTGCAAAGATTACCGCCTCTATAGAGAAGTGTTTTTTATTTTTCATCTAGATATCAATTATTTAACCAAATAACATAAATTCCAGTTAAAATAATAAAAAATAAAAAAATAATTTTACAATTATAATGATATTATGTCAAAATGAACACTTTTTTAACCATGCTCACTCTTCTAGTTATAGGGTGTTCAGGTTTGAGTCTGTTTAACTACCCACCTAACATAAACTATAAAATTATATAATAGATGGATATAAAAACATAAATAATAAGTTTAATATAATATAATAATATAATAATTATTTTTATATGGTTCTATAAAGGTTATAGTAATTAATTAACTTATTATTAAGGAATCATCTTCATCAGCTAAAATCGCCAAAATATGCCAAAACTAATTCCATTTTCACATATTATAACCAAAAACATATGGAATGGTATAAGATCTTTATAATTAAATAAAAGTTACATAATATATTATATGAAATGATATATTAATGAAATTGTTTTTTCAAATAAAAGGAAATGATATCAACATTGTAAAATGTTCTCAAATGTTTAAATTTATTAACACCCAATGGTTAAAATAATCTATAACAAACCAATATAACCATGATTAATAACAATAAAATAATGATATAAAATTTAAAATAAATTAATAAGGTTATTAAATATATGATTAATTTTTATATTTTTTTACAGGAAGTTATAGTGTCATCAACTAAGAATGGAAAAAAATATATGATTTTTCATCTCAAATACTTCTCTTTGAGATGTGTTATTCATTATGAATCTAATATATTTTAAGTGGTGTATATGCTTATATATTGATATTTTACATAATTAAAATACCTTTATTCATGGTAATTTAAGTAAAATTTAAATCTATCTCTATTTTAAGAGGTTTTTTATTTAAATTCCCCACATGTTGTAAGGGTTTTTTGTTCTTGATTCCTAGTTATTAAGATATAATTATTGTTATGCACCAATTGATTTATATGTGACATATAAATTATCCATTTGAGATGCTATAACATGAAATATACTTTATAAATGATATTTTATGTTCAATTTCAATATTTAACTCCATTAATTTCTCTAATTTTAATGTCACTCAAACCGTATGATTTCAATCCCAACCCTTATTTTAAAATCGATACTTCTCAAATGTGATAACCCATCTAGGTAGTTTTTCTAGTATTTTATTCTATGTAAAAAATTATATTCATATCCACTAGTTATATATGGTGAAAATTTTCATTTCCTAACTTTGTTTTAAATGTGAAATTTTGTTATCTTTTAAACTGATGTGGTTATCAACAAAAGTGCTTTATAAAGGGAAATATTTTTTTATAAATAGGACATTTATCTTTCATATCCATATATTTATTTCAAAAATTGAGAATATTAATTTTTTTAATTCCTTTACATCCTTTAAATAAAATCATTTTATGTTTTTCATATATTCTATTACTTTAAAACAACTAATATATATTAATATTTACGTGTGAACATATATTTTATCCACCATTTGAAATTTAATATAATGAATTATCTCAAAACATTTCATGATTTCTAGAGGAAATTACATTTCTTCTAAATTTATAGAATATTATCTTAAAATGATTTCGAAATATCAAGGGAATTTGTTATTTCCATAGTGAGTTTATTTCTAAAACAATTGAGAAATGATTTTCAAAAAATTCAAAATCCTTTAATATATATTATGTTTGGTCAAAGATATTTGTGAAAAAATACCATCCACATTCTTTTCTATATATATATATATATTATGTAGTGTTCTACTCTTTCAAATGAATTTTCAATCACTGCCTATGTCTTTCAAAGTCATATATAGTGTATAGCCTTAGTTTCTCTTCCAATGTATTTCTTTTATGAATGTCTTGTTTTTTATTCCTTTGATTCAAGGGTAATAATAAATTTTTCAGGCATAGACTGATTGGGGAGATCTATTCTTAACAATAACACCCATAGAATTTAAAATAATAACACTATGTTTGATAGAATACATAACACACAACCCCAAGTCTAAATAAACCCCAATATACAACTAAAATATTAGTTTTAAATATAAAAATTATCACTTAGCCTTTTAATTGGTGGGTATTAATAATATTATAAAAAGTATGAAATATATATAGGACCTACTTGATAAAAATACATTGAAAAAATATTAGTAAATCAATACTCAATTTTTAGTGAGGTTATTTTATGCTTTTAAAAAAAGTTTTATTAAAAAATGAATTTTATTACTTTTTGTGAGAAAATATCATAATTAATTTCTGTAAATACACTAAATTAACATTCATATAATATTTTACTATTCATAAAAAAATAATAAATCCATTTTATCCGTAAAAACAACATTTTCCTAAAAAGTGATTTCCCTGGAATTTTTCACACTTATTTAAAAATTAATTTCATTTAATTGTTAGAATTAATTTTATAAAATATATTCAATATTTGGAATAAAGAGTTTCAAATTTTTTTTAAATAGTCCTCCTTAATATTTGGTTAATAATAAGCGAATCTGTGATAACATTAATCACCCCGGTAAAAGGGTGAATTCAGTTAATCAAGGTTAATGTTGAATGATAAGGCCATAAGTTTTCATCTAAATTCTTATTAGATTAATATTATTCAACCCGTATTGTATTAGTCTTGAAATTTACATGTATTATGGAGTATTTTATATGAAAATCACCCTTATAATATTTAAATCAAATAAAGATACAAAATTTCACTTATTTAGTTGAAAATATATATTATGTGTCCAAATAGGGAAAAAATAAAGATATAAATAATAAATATATACTTTCAGCTCAATGAAATTATTTTTATTCTATAAATTTATTTCTATATTTTATATATTATATAATTACCCCAAATTCTTTTGAAAGAGAATCACAGTATTAATTTCATTAATAGAAAACAAAAGTGAATTAATTTTATAAATATTAAAATTTATATAATTCTAATGAGATAATGTGTCCCATGAATTTAATAGATATATGTTAAATTCTTTGGGTATTTTTTATGGTTAATATAGTAATTCCAATTGTGTATTGATGTATTTAACGTCATACTAAATCAATAGAGTCAACATTTACATTAATGATATTTTATAAAAATAATACATTACACAATTATTTAAAATTCATAAAAAAAATTTCCTCTCCAATGTAAATATAAATTTGTCGAAAACATTTTTAAATTTTATATTTATGAGTCAATTTTAATTTTTTCAAAACATAATTAACCCTTTGTGATTAAATTAGTGGTTACTATAGATAAGGTCAAAAATAATTATCCAAGAGGTAATTCAAAAAGAAAAGTATTAAAGGATAGAAAGGCATGTATAAATTTTATTAAATTGTTTTATTTTAACCCTATACTATTTTTATTATAATTCATGACCATATTAAAACATTTATTTCTATGATAGTTCGATTATATTTTAATTTTTTAAGAAATTCTAAAAATTCCCTTCCCCTCAATTATAAAAGAGCACCCCACAATTCACTTTATTAGACCACATTTAGCAATATATCTCAAAAAACCATAAAATTGGCTCTTATAAACATCCTTATCCATATTATTAATGTTTTGGCCTCCCTAAAATACCTACCCTATATCTCTTAGGGAGAGTTCTATAGAATTTTTATCAAATAATAGTTAATCATCTTTACTGAGTCCACCAAGTTTATTTATTTTTCTACATACTCATTTGTTGTTGTAAAGAAACTAAATTAATATTAATATTATCATAAATATATTTATGTGTCATTATGACTATGTTAAAACCATATTCCATCTCTTATGAATCATATTAAAATAAAAAGTATCCCTTGTGTGTATGTGTGGCCTACTGTCTTCGCATTGTGGTGTATTTCGTTTTTCATCACCAATTTACATGTGTGGTTATAAAGATGGTACTAATGATGATTTATCATATTTATGACATAAATATTATTATATAATTTTAATATCATATATATACTTTCTTTTCTTCCAATCCACTGTAAAATGATAATGTTGCTCGTGCGTATGTGTGGATTACCACCTCCACGAAGTGATATGATCTCTTTTTGACTTATGTTTTTTGATGATGGTAATAAAGATATATTTAGTGAATATATTTGATATATATGATATAAAAATTATTTTTTATGAATAAATTTTTAATTATCTTTTTCTTTCCATCCATTGAAAAGTGAAAAAAATCGTCCATGCGTACATACTTTCCACCGTCTCTAGGAACGATGAAATTCATTTTCTTATCTCTATATTAATAGATGAAACTAATATATATATTCATATATATATATTTATTAATTATATATGATATATTTAACATTAATAAGATTTTGGATAAGTTGTGACCATAATAAATTTACAAGTACCATAACTGCTGAATCAAAATAACAAGGCAGTTAACACCTTAAATAATGATAATAAAAATGATTATTAACAAATGGTTGATAAAATGTTATTAATGGATCATGAATGATATAATAAATTTTTATATAGTTATTTTAATTATTTATAATAAATTTAAATTTATTATACATGAAGTTAGAACACCAATATGTCAAGTCTGACCTGAGGTAATGGATTTGGTCTCAATTTCCACTCCAATGAGACATATTTAGTAATATAAACATTTTTATTTGTATTTGAAATATCTAATACACCATTGAGGTATTTTACATGAATATATATATATAATTATTTATTTATTAATTATGATTAACATTAATTTCATGTTTCCACTTTTAAATAGTTTTACAATTTTCTACGAATTTTTCTTCTCTTTGTAATTTAAGTTAATCAAAAAAAATATTTATAATAAAAACTAATCCTATATAAATTTTGATTGGATATATTATTATTTCTTGTATTTATTTTCTATAAAAGGTTTTAATATTTTTTTACACTTCTATAATAATATGTCCAATGAAATTTTTATCCATTTTTTTCTTTTTACAAAATGGTTTGAAATGAATCTTTTAAACATTATACGAAAGACACATATTGTTGATGTTCTAAAAAATGTATGTATGGAATTTGTTTTAACATATCTACATGATAATCATTTCCCACTTTAATGAGTAAAATTGTATTCTAAGATTCATTTAAAATTTTACATTTTTAATTTAAAAGAAAATATTTTACTTTATAATTGAATAGTTTTATTAAAAAAAGTGACTTCAAAATGGAAATTTTATTTTTATCAAGAATGTTTTAAAATAATTTAATGGAATTTTTTTAATCAAGGAAAATTATGTTTTATTTTACATATTAACCACTAGGGATATGTTGTATTGATACCAGCCTTTAAAATATTCACTTGTGACCATTGAGCATTACATTCCATTTAGATAACCATATTCATTGTTTTATGGATATGATTTTTTCATAAACTGTATACCATTTCAAAATATTTTGTAATACTTTCAAAGAATTATATTTACAATTTAATTATTGTTTAATCCATAGTATTTACTAAATATGGATATTATTTTATAAAGGCTATTTTTCAAGAATTAAATCGATCATTCGATGTATGGGTCATGCATTGAACATACAGTAATGGGTGAGGATCAGAATTATATATCCCCTCGATGCCTTTATATGTTTCATGAGGTAACTTATAAATATATAGTTAAATAATTTTTCAGTGTATGCCTACCCATATTTTTGAAGTTCCTTGACTCAATTCATTTACGGTATAGACACCATAATGTCTGATATCATTGAATCCAATATTAAACATTTTCTCCATTTATAATATAACTATTATTATCATTCATGATATTAAGGAATTAATATTATCCATAGATGCATTTTTTTCTCAATCTATTTATTACATGGACGTTTTATTAGTCATTAACATTTCCATATTGATAATTACATATTTACTTAGGATAACATCATCTATATGTAACCATTACTAAGAATCTAGTCTCACCCTTTTATTTATATTCCTTCCAATTGGATATGAAGAAGGGTTTTATTAATAATATTAGGTATGAAATAATTTTTTTATGTTATGTATTTTATATTTTCAATGTAATATATGAACCATGTATTTATTTGGTTATTCAAGCCTACTAAATGATTTGATCCATCATGATGTGATTCCTTGTTTCTAGATCCAATTAAATAATTTAACCATCAGATCTTGGGTACTTGGGTCAATGTATTTAAATTAGTTATAGACTATTTAAATATACAACATAAATATAAAATACTTTATTATATCAATTGAATTGTATTTACCTATAAAGCTCATAAATTTAATTGTATATAGATTTATTTTCCATAAGTTTATTTTATTATCATTGTTGATGGATTCATTGTGTGATTCAATTTGATAAAAATATGAAACCCGATTTTTTTCCATGGTTTCATTATGATGTTTTATAATGAAACCCGTTTTCATTTCATAGGTTCATTATAATATAAAATGTGAAATATTTTCATTAAAATTTTATTGAAACCCATTTTATTTCTATGATTTCATTATGTTGTGATAAGTAAATAATTTTTGAGTGGAACACATAAGTATGGATGATGAAGGTTAGAATCCTATATCTATATATAATACATTAGTTTAGTTTATTATTATCATGAGATAAGTAATCAAGAGTTCATTTTCTTTCCATGTAATCATGGGTACAGAATGTGTGGCTCATGAATATAAAGTTCACAATACAAATGTCTATCACAAAATTGAAGGATGTTATACATGTTTTATTCTTATTTTCATGATTTTATTATGCTCTAATGGATAATGTTTATTGACTCATTTTTTTGTACCATTTTCATTCAAGGCGTTTTTATGCCAATTTATATACTAGAATTTCTAATACATGATTTTTTTTGTATTAATTTCCTTATTACTATACCCATAATATTATTTTATATTTACTTATGATTTTTTATTTTCATTGATTATATTTAACCATAATGATAATTTGATCTCACCGCTTTCTTATATTTTCATTTTCATGTGTTATGAATAAAATAAAAAAGTAATTTCTGTATATAGGGTTATCTTATGAGAAGAATTTATGAGAGAAAATTATGATTTATAATGGATTAATATATTCTTATTATAATGGTAAAATGTCCATTAATTAAAAAATACATGAGTTTTTTAGTAATTGTTTCCATAATTCATTAAAAATTCGAACATTAGGCCATGGGAATTTATTTTATTTAAATTTTATTTTAAAGTAATGTAATTATTCAGTGAATAATTATGGGTTGTCATACATTATCCAATTAATTATATAATTAACTTGGATAATTTCTAAGTACCCCATAGTTAAGATGGTGATCATTTAGTAGTACTTTAATATGAACACTTTTTCTTTTCGTTGCATCTAATAATCTCATCACTTTTACTCATAAATTAGTTGATTAATTCTCTCTATTACCATCGATAAAAAAACATATATTTCATTTCAGAAATTTAACTTCAAATTTATTCCCAAATTTTTTACATATAGTAAATTTTAAATTAATTTCATTATCAACTTTATCACATCAACATTCTGGATGTTCCATCCATCTCTTCATTATTGTGTTTAGAACCTTAAATAATTTCATGTTTTAAAAATCAATTCTTCAAATATGATTTGGAATATACCTAATGTTTCTCACTTTATTTATTATCCCATTAAGTTTATTATTGATATAATCTTTTAATTTTATAGATAACCTGTTATTAACATGATTTCTTAAAGAATTATACATAACTAAAAACAAAAGGAGTTGATCATGAGTGATGAATAATTAACACCATAAGAAATTTATTTTAAGATAACTGCATGACAAATAAAACAAAAAATTACTTAAATTTTTAAATTATTAAATTATATTTCTATTCAACCTAAATCACTCTTAGTCAAATCTAGGTTTATTTAGGTTTGTTTCTTCTTATAATTCTTATAATAAATCCATTGTAATGGATTGTAAATATAATATTATTAAAAAAACAATATCTTATATGTGTATCAAAGTAAGTGTGGCGTTGGGCCTATTTTTCATGCACTAGGTAAAAATTATATTAATACCCAACACATCATTTTCAAGATAATTAAATCTAGGTTCATCTATTCATGAGACTACATCAAATTATAGTATCTAGGTAGGAGTACTATTTTCTCAAAAATCACACAATCTTAAATTTAAACAATTTTCATTATTTTATTATATACTTAGACTTATACTTTAGATTTATCCCTAGGTTTCTTTTTAAATTTAACTTATCCAAATATAAAATACTAAACTGAACATAAAAATAATTGAACCATACTTTGATACTAACTGAGGTGCCCCATCCACACACTCTTCATATTGGTGATAAGAACATATACTTTTAAAATTTTCTGTTGATAGAAAGTGAGAATATCTAGGACAAAAATTCTAAAATTTCACATTATTATTACATATCACAATAATCTCACCCAACTTATAGAAATTTTTTGTTTAGTTTCTGAAAGCACCAGTTATATAGGCGACATAATTACCAAACCTATGAACATTACATAATAGTCAAACCATACTAGAATCCCTTCTTGAATTATAATAGGTTTCTCTCATCTAAAAAACTTAGGGAATGGAAATATGATATGGTGGTGTGCTAAAATTCATAGTAATGGTAAAATTAAGTGATAAAAATAAAATATTATGAGTGAGAAAAAATGAGAATATGGGTCTAATTAGTATGTATAAGAAATATATACCCAATAAAAAATAGACCATACAACATGATTCATGACATATGACCTGGAATAAAATAAGAAAGGAATCAATAAATTTTATAAAAAATAATAAAAAAATGATATATGATAGCATAAAATATTCTTAATAATAGGAATAAAATAGTGGCATAACAACAAAATTTAGTATATCTTAAAATGAAATTCCACATTGAAATATGTCTCAACTATAATCATATAAACACATTATAAAAACTCAAAGTATACACACCCTAATGTTGTAATAAATCCAGGTTTATCTAACACTTTTTCTGTAAAAACTTAAGTATGTCCACCATTTTGATTATGAAAAAATCAATGTATCTCCATGCATCATTATCTCATGAGATATAAATCATTAAAAAATTAATGAGAAAGTGATATATCAATACAACAATATTCATCTTTAAATATAATTTCTATAAGAAAAAACATAAATCATCATATCATAAATACCCCATGGAAAGAAAATATGTTTCATTTCCTCTAAAATGGAATCATATAATGAAGAAATTCATAATTACATCAATAATTTTAACATTATATTGTATTGTTAAATAAATGGGTATCCAAAGATATTCAGTAACGTGTTGATTAAAAAGTTTTACTTGTAAATTTTCCATTCCTTCAGTTTTAAAAATCGCAAACACTTCCATAATTACATGATTACTAACTTCACATGTTCAAAGTATTTTAGAATTTATTCTAGAAAACATATTAATTTAACATAATTAGATAATGTTTTAATCAACTATAAAAATAAAATTATAATCCTTCATTACGATTATCATAATAATTATTGATCTATTAAACATCATATTCACCCTTATCGGACAAGATGTAAGACTTTTTATTTTGTCTTTCTTACTGAAAAATTCTTGGAAATATAAATAATATTGGCACCGATGAAATATAGACCAATACTCATATGGTATATAATAATGACAATTGTTAGCAAGTTAATCAATTTGAATTATGTTTATTATCATATTCAAAAAACATAATTTTAATGTGAGGAAAACGTTTTACATTGTAATGGTGTAAAACAAAAGGACATCATTCATTCTCTGATTCTATATCGTTTTGAGATACCATTTTCTAGGCCTCCAAATCCTTGAGAAAAACTTGCAAAAAATATGAACACTGGGGAGGAAATATGACCATTTGTAAATTTCTTATAAATACTTGTTTATTTGAAAAGTTTAAAGTAGTTGCTACAGTGATGTTCGATTTCATTTCCAATTTCAAATTGTATGAGAGCTTTGGGTATTACACATAGTGAAATTATTATTTTTAGTATTTATTATTGTCTTGAGTTTTTTACTTATAAGGAAACCTTGTAAGGGTTTTATACTTATGAAATTTTTCTTTTTAATCGTGCATTTTATTATTGGGATTACGATCGAGATCTTTCAGGGATAACAATATAAAGAATATATTCTTCAAATTGAGGGCCTGAAGGGATGAAAGGACAGAGAAAACAGCTCTTGGACATGGGGGAGGGGATTTAGATGATATTTCATTATAATTTGGACATTTAGAAAGTATTTAGAGGTTTTAGGAGAAGAGTTTGTCAGAGGTCATATTTATATTGGAAGAGAGGAGTTTTTTCTCAAAATTTAATTCATTAGTTTATTATTTTTATTAAAAGAAAAAAAATTATAATTATTGAGACTAAATTTAGTAATTTGTGAATGTGAATTCTAAAAAATGTTCACTCAAATTATCCATGACTAAATAATGACTCAAAAAATATTTTATTTACATATACGGTAAATTATTGTATTTCACTACTCACCAAAAATTCAAGTATTTCAAAAAAAATACCAAAAATTAACCTTAAACATTTTTAGATGTATATTATTCAAAAATGAACTCCATTATATGAAAATAATTTTCAAAATATGATAAATTTAATTTCTAATTAAAATCAATATTTACATGGAAAATACAAAATTTAACATTAAAACAGCTTTTCTAACACTTTGAAAAAATTATTATGGTCTCGTTAAATTAAATTATAATCATAATATATAAAAACAATAAATTATGGATATATTTGATGAAAATACATTTTATTTTAAATTATAAAGTTAGTCATATAATTGTAATTAAAAATTTATATATTATAAAAATACAAATAATTAATTAATAATTTTTATATATTTATTTAATTATAACATGATATAATTATATCATATTGTCACAAATAATATGGATAAATTTTATTTATAAGTCCATTGGTGAGGTTACTATTTAATTGGGTAATTTACTAATCTTAAGGGTCACATTACTATTTTAATGGCCTAGTTACTATTTCAACAGTATATATTCCTTAACTTCTAGAATCTCTTCTTATTTAATTCATTCATCATATATAAATCTTTTATTTTATTCTCTATGGGTTTATACCATATTACATAATTATCAGAAGGTAATTTCCATTGATAAAACTTTTGGTGATCACATGAAAAATTTGTAGTACACAATTCCAAAGATGAAAACATTAACTACTAGAAAACAATCCTATTTGTGATGAGCCATTTGTTATGAGAACCCATCAAAAATTGTCTTTTGTGATAGGGTCTCATTGAAAATAGCTCATTTCGAAAAATGGCATAAAAAATATTACCTTCTCTGAAGGACCGTCACAAAAGGTATTATTTTCGAGGGGTAGTGGTACCACCACAAATAGGTTCGGCGGGTTTTTTAAAAAACTTATTGTGACGGGCCGACCACCATTCGCAAATAGTTTTCTTGGTTCTTTTAAAAACCTTTTGCGATGGATCTTCGAAATTAGTATTTGTGACGGATCCATCCCAAATAGTGGAGAAAAATAAAAAAATAAAATAATAATATAACATTATTAAAAATATAATATTATTAATAATATAATAATAATAATAATATTATTATTATTATTATAAAATTATTTATAATATAATATTATTAACAATAAAAATATGACATTAAAATAAATGAAATAATAATATTAATCGTTGTAAAATGAAATTTACTATAAATTAATATAATAATATAATAATTTTATTAATATTAATATTAATGCAATAATTATATTAAAAGTAGTGGTATAATAAAAATCCATGTATTCTCAAAAATATAAAAATATATAAATTAATAAAATTAAAAATATAACAAAAAACATAAATAATTAATAAAAATGGTAATAATCACAACAATATAAAAAATAAACTATTTAAAACATTAAATAGTTAATATTATAAAAAATATATTCAAATGCTTTATTAAAAAAATAATACATCACTGAGGGTGTGGAATGTTTGAGGAGCTAGAGGATATGGTGGAGATAACTTCATCTCTAAATTACGAGTCAAACTTCGCATTTACTCCATCTACTCTTACTCCTGCTAAGGCCACCATCGATGCATCTAATCCAACATCTGTTGTTTCTACTATCATTTGAACTCTTCATTTTATTTTTGCTGCCACTTATGCATCTCCTCCTACTCCCTATACAAAGCCTCTATAATCTCACTATGAGCTCATTGCTGCTCTAGATACTATTCATGAGAGGATGATGACTCTCTCTGAGCTCCTCTCTATCTGAATACTAACATCGCATAGGTGCCATAAAAATCACTAGGGGTAAACTGAGAGTTGATACCAACAACTCGGTCTATCTTAAAGGCATATTGGGTCGCTAGCATCTATGTTGCCTCATCAAATCTTGGGGCACTGGTCTAGCCATCGGTCTCGTTTGGACTCTCACTATGTGTCTGAGACATCGCATCCTCATATGACTCCTTCAATTGCAATTTAAAATTAAAGTAGTTAAACCCTTATTTGTAGTTAAATTTAAAACTCCAAAAAAATATTGATCACAATCTAATGCTAGCGAGCACCTCTAATCTCTCTAGTGGTTGGATCATTGTACATCCTCATACAAACGTCGTACTGCATAATATCAAGTTTTGTGACATCCCATATCAATATAAAATAAACCATTTAAATTTAAAGTTATATACAATATTTAAAAAATGTACGTACATATTCTCTCTATGCACACTGAATGTATGACTACTAAATCAATGTGCCCTCTCCCGTCTCCCCTGATTGTGTTGACCTACTTGTGATCTACTCTAAAACTACCTACTCAAACAGTGTGTACAAAATCCATCCCAAAACTAGGATAAAATATAATCAGGTCAGGGGATGTGATATGTCTCATCAAACTCTATCACTCTTGCTTTCTCCATTTCTTTTTTTTTCAAATTGTGAAAAAACTAAGAGCAACGTAGACACATAGCTCCCTTCCTTGCCTTCTAGATATCCTCACCCATGATCTCATCAATGGGATACCACAGACACTACAAATAATTTATAATATAAACTTATTAATTAAATTAGTTTTAAAATAAATATTATTTATTTACATACCAACCAATACTCGAACCTGCACTTATGAACATTAATGGGAATCTGATCCCATGAAACCCATGATTCAGAAAAGTAATTGTGTAATATATCCCTCTCATGTCCAACAGCTATATGTGTAAAGTTGTGAAAAATAAAAGAACAATTAATAAAAAAATTAGAATATAAATAAATTAATGAGAATTAACTAAAATACATATGTAAACATACCTCTGTGTGCATGGATCTAACCAAAGACATGGACGATGCTCAGGGATAG
Organism: Viscum album; assembly: GCA_963277665.1. NCBI lineage: Eukaryota > Viridiplantae > Streptophyta > Magnoliopsida > Santalales > Viscaceae > Viscum > Viscum album. Next base: position 1,469,663,580 of record OY728146.1, read on the forward strand.
GGTCAGGAATCATCATCCAGGAAAGCCCAAGCCCCCTAGATTTCATCCAAAACCACTAGTAGTCTGAGGGTGAGATGATCTGACATCCTACTCATCCAAAGGTAGATCATCCTCTTGCAACATACGATAAATATCCTCATCCATATGAAACACTAAATGACTATTTTTAAAAAATAGTTGAAAATAACTATTATATATTGATTATATTATATATGATTATAACCATAATTTAACTATGTCGATGTCCACATTCATTCTCATATTCATAGATGTTGATGTCAATGTGTTCATCTTCCTCCTCAGTATCATCAATTTCCATATTAGTTTCAGTTTCATCATCTCATGTCATTTCAAATTCAATTCTAACATAATTTACATCATCATCACCATCGGCCCGTAACTATACGGTTTCATCAATGATATTCATGCCTTTTCATGAAAAATATGGATTCAGAAAAGTATCATGAAAATTTTAAATTCATTTCACTTCATCGGAACCACATTCACTTTCAGAAAACAGATTCTCTCAGGATTTAATTTTTATTATGCTCCACAAATCACCCAGTTCTGTTGAAGAATCATTGTAATTTTCATGATAATTTTGATGTTCCTAATGATCTAATAAAAATGGTCCATTTACATCAAGAAGACTTTTATATTAAATATCAATGATTTAATGGATTAGACAAACATTAAATCCTCTCTCAGTATCCAACCACTAACATCTAAACATCATTATGTAATTTTCTCCCAGATAACATAGTTCAATGAATTCTTCCTGTATGTGGAAAAATTTCAACTCCACTTTCTCTATGACGATATCCCCTCAAGAAAACACCGTTATTGAATGTTTTTTTATTACTCATATGTACGTGTTAGAAATTGATAACCATTCACCACATGTGCATAATAAAATTTAACCATTTTGGATGGTGTCTCACTAAATATATACAATCGATTATCAATTTTATTAGCTTCTTAAGATACCTGAAATTTGTAAAAAATTATCACTATAACAAGTAATAAATTTATTTTTTAGATGAAATCAAAAATAATTTATATTAGCGGTTTTTTAAACCAGAAGGAAAAAGAATTGGATGACATTCTTCAAGAGAATATATTATAATTTGGGGAAACTATTTATTTATATAATTGTCACAAAACCTAAAAATAAAATAAGGATTATGTACTGTAAGAAAATTATAGAATATATGATAGGAGAAATCACAGAACAAATGGTTTCATTTCTTCATAGTTTAGCAGTATATATGTGTGATCTTTGTGATGTTAATTATCTGAAAGCCATCATTTATAAACTACTCTGAAGCCAAGTTATGACTGATTGAAAACTTGTTATTTATTACTCATGTCCTTGTCAACATTTCCCTCATTATATCCCATGTAGTTGTGTTTTAATATATATTTAGATTGAAAGTAATGAGATCATAAAAAAGAAAAACTTCCTTTAGAATGTAATATTCTTCAATTGAACCTTCAACTGATGCTCTGTTACATAATTTTTCTTCAATTTAGACATGCATCCCTCAAATTGGTTCATCCATCTAAATTGTACCGAACCTACACATTTTTTTCAAGAAAAAAATGTAATATCAAATATTCTATTAAGTCAAATAAAGTCGATGGGAACATTTTTTACAGCTTACCTAAAATTAAAATGACATCTTCTTACAATTTTCTTACTGCATCATAGTATGTTTTCAATGAAAATTTTTCTTGAAAGAAATATGACATGTCTGTTAGTGAATCAAAAATCATAAGATTTAACAATAATCTTAATCCAATCAGAAGAAGTATTTCCATTAAAACATGACTGTCAAGAATTTTCAATCCGGTAATATGACCATTTCTGACACATCGTCCCAAATTGTAAGAATAACCATTTGGAAGTCTCAAATCATAAATCCACTAACAAAATAATAAACAACTCTCCTTTAATAGTTTAAATGTTAATTTTGGCTTCATTTACTTCTGTTATCTGATAGTTTAAAACTGTTCAAGTTCCGGTCACTTGAAAATTAATGAAAGATCTAATCATGTCTTTACATTATTTTTGGTCTTACCTAGTGTATCCAAAACTGTATGAAATAAATTATCAAAATAGTTCATCTTAATATACATCACATCCAACATGTGATATACCAAAAAATCATACCAATATGGAAAATTTCAAAATATGCTTTGTTTTATACAATTGTGCTCTTTTCCAAACCCTTCAATTTTTGATTGGTTTATTTTTTGTCCAAATGTGATGGAAGTTAATGAAGAGACAATTGATTTTAACTATGTACCTCAGATAATTGTTAGAGGATCATCTTTTTTAACCATTCCTTTTTTGAAATGATTTTATCTTCTTCGAAAAGGCTGATCATTTGGAAGGAATCTATGATGACAGTTGAAATAACAAGGCTTTTTGACATTGACAGCGTTAAATTCTTTTTTTTTCTCATACAGTAAGGATATGATCTTGGAACATGTGTACTTCGAATAGATAATATACCATATATAGGGATGTTTCTAATTTTCCAAATCAATGTAGCTTTCAAGAGAAATTTTTATTTCCTAGAAACATCATATTTACTAACACCATTAATCCATAGTGAATTCGACTCATCGATCAATAGTTTAAAATAAACATCAGTATTTTTTGGGATGATCGTGGATTAATGAGATACTAAAGATATATGGCCCCTTCATCAACATTTATGGAGATAAATAGTATAGAGTTATAAAGATAGGTGAACATTAATAATTACTACCATAAGAACCAAATGGACAGAAACTATCAGTAGAAAGACTAAATCACATATTTCAATTGTAACGACCCAAAATTTTGAATAAATTTTGTTTCCTAGTTTAGTGTGTTATTTTATTTTATACTCAAAAAAACTATTTCATTTAATTAAATGATTATAATTAAAATGCGACCGTTGGGTTTCGATTGTTATATGACCGTTGGACAGTATGACCATTGGAAACTAAATGTTGTGATTATTGTCTATAAATACAAGTGATCTTGGTTAATTAATATAGAAAGAAGATTTGATGGCCTCATCCAGTTGTCTCGGCCTGATCAAAGCCCATATGAAGAAACTTGGGAAGGAGGTAGCACCACTAGGCTTTTCTTGGGACCATACCCAAGCCGAACTTCATCGTGTGAAACTGAAACAGAATCGCCTTCATGAGAAGTTCAAGCTGATAGAAATCACTACTCGGACAATGTTCGCCGAGACACCCCAAGATTCTATCACCCTAGAACAGCTTACTCTTAGGTCCTATACTGGGGTTATAAGGGACTATGTAACGAGACCGCAACTGCCTTGTATAATCCCTTGATTTAAATAAAAAAATTTGGATTTTTTCTTATAGTGACGTTTGTGAATTTTCAAATGTCCGGATAAATATATTATGCATATTATTGTTGAATTTTATAAAAAGGATATTTTAAAAATATTTATGTAAACCTTAAATAATTAATAATATGTAATGATTTTCAAAAAATGGTCTTTAATTTTAAGAACCCGGTTTTTTCTTTCAAATAATTTGGAATATTCTTGATGATATTCCAAAGCATTGCCTTCAGACGGCGTGCGATTCCGAGCCCCGGAGTGGCCAGAATTAAATTTTCAGTGTGTTCACACTAGAAACGCCAAATAAATGGAATAACTCTTATACAGAGCTTCAGATCAGGGATCTGAGTGTACGGATGGGTCCGGAATGGGGTGTTTTTACGAGGGTATTGCAATGGTGTAATCTGCCCGCCCTAATTCGGCACGATGGTGTGGGGCCCATGAGGGTCGTTTGGGCGTCGACTGTGATTTTCCATCTTTATCACCGGGCAACCGTTTTGGAAAAGTGACTAGTCCATTTCGTGTTCTTTTTCGGGAGGATCGCAACGGTGCGATTCGTTCGTTGAGTTTCAGGACCGGGATGCGGGTCCCATGTGGCACTGCTCGTGTGCGGTGCGCCGGGATGCATCTTTTTCTCCGGATATCCGTTGGAGGTGAGTAAGTAGTCGATCTCGAGTGTTTTTCCATGAGGATTACAACAGTGCGATCCGTTTGGTTGTGCGGAGCCTCTTTCACGATCTTGTTAAATGTGGAAATGTGGAGGTTCCCGATGGCGGTCCTTCTACCGTGTTTGTAGCGGACCTCTGGTGAGTGATCGCATGAACTCCTGTGCGAGTAAAGTAAATGCTTGAAGGGATGTGGATGGCTGTGCCTCAGCCGATTAGGTGGCAGGTTGGCAATGTTACATCACGCCTTCGCGTTGACGTTGGGTGTCGTGAGCAAGATAGCCTTAGGGCTGGAGACGCGGTGTACTCTGGGAGTATATGAGAATGCTTGGAGGTAAGTGTGGTTTGTACCAGAGACGTTCGTGTGCTTGGTTGGGGATTACTTGGGGCCACATGTCGTGTGGGTCCCATGTGTGTGTCGTGTTCTGCTTTGCGTACTTGGACCTCTCTCGGCGTAGAGGGTCCCTTTGCGCTCGTTTGTTGACCAGTAGGGTTGAGTGTTCTCCCCTTGGTTTCGTTCTCGATGGATCGGCCAGTAGCGGTGCTAGTGGAACCCCGTGATGGAACAGGCGCTGAACCCCTTTGGGAGAGTTGTTCTGGAGTTGGGTGGTTGCGCGACACCCACTCTGTGTTTGGTTAGCCAGTGTTGTACCCTCCAGTGGAGATGGCCAGAGCTGTTCTGAGTTTGACCCTCCAGCGGGGCTGGGCAGTGGGTTACTCGTCATCTTCTAGGGTCTACCCTCTAGCAGAGACTGGGCAGTGGGTCACTCGACGCACTTAGGGTCTACCCTCCAGCAGAGACTGGGCAGTGGGTCACCCGATGCACTTAGGGTCTACCCTCTAGTAGAGACTGGGCAGTGGGTCACCTGATGCTCTTAGGGTCTACCCTCCAGCAGAGACTGGGCAGTGGGTCACCCCACACTCTTAGGGTCTACCCTCCAGCAGAGACTAGGCAGTGGGTCACCCGATGACCTCTTAGGGTCTACCCTCTGGCAGGGCTGGGCAGTGGGTCGCCCATCGTCATGTTCCAGGTCTACCCTCCAGCAAGGTTGGGCAGTGGGTCGCCTGTCAACTTATTCCAGGTCTACCCTCTAGCGGGGCTGGGCAGTGGGTCGCCTGATGATGTGTTATGGTCTACCCTCTAGTGGGGTTGGTCAGTGGGTCTCCTGATGACGTCTTATGGTTTACCCTCTAGTAGGGATGGCCAGTGGGTCACCCAGTATCTTATTAAGGTCTACCCTCTAGCGAGGCTAGGCAGTGGGTCACCGGATGATGTATTATGGTCTACCCTCCAGCAGGGCTGGGCAGTGGGTCACCCAATATCCTATTATGGTTTACCCTCCAGCAGGGCTAGGCAGTGGGTCTCCTGATATCCAATTATGAATTACCCTCCACCAGGGTTGGGCAGTGGGACACCTGTTGGCATTCCAGACTCAGTCCTTTCTACTAGGCTAGTCTGTGGCTTTCTTCCGTGATCACCAGAGCGGGACCCTTGGTTGTACGGGTCGGTTATGGAACAACTTTGACTTTGAGGAGACCTCTCGACTATAGGGCAGTGACGAGGTGTGGTTTGACTTTCCCTAGAACTCTCAAGTACAAGGGGCACTTTCCCCACTAAGACGCGTTCTTGTGATGCGATCTAAAACCGTGCGGGTGAGTACGTGCCGCCCAAAGCAGATAGTGTCGAGGTGCGGTGATTCGGGCCCCTTGGCTTGCGGTTCGGGGCAGACGTGCGGGATGCTGGGCATCGATGGAGTTTACCTCTGGGACTGTTACAAACTCATTTTCTTGGGCTGAGCTACAGGACGAAGATCCCCTTACGACGTTGTTCGGGCTTCTTGATTGAGCATAAGGATACGTATATACCTTGTTCGAGTACCCAATTCTTGGGATTGGTTACTCTCCCTCCAGGAGAGGCGAAGACGCGCGGGGTATTCCACGTGATTTCCATGTCTAGATTCTCGTGGTTGGATGAGTCTACTCTCCTAATATATGTAGCAAAGACTCGACGGGAAGTTCATCTTCTCACCGTTTCCAGCTCCTTTTTCCTGGACGAGTCTACTTCGTTTCTCTTGTTGGGTTCAGCTGGACTCTTTACTGCACTTTCAGTTGTACTCCTCTAATTTTCCTGTTCGCTCTACTGCTCACCCTTCGGTACCTCCTTTTGTTGCTCCCTCAAGCCTTTGGGGTATCCTACTAAGTATTTTTATACTCACCCCTGCTTGGGCTTTGCCCGCACTTGGTGTGCCCTTGCAGACGACGGACAGGTGGAGTGTGACTTCGGTGGAGTGTAGGAGCTTGGGATCTTGGACTGTGTGTGGTGGTCGTGGCCAGGTTTCAGTTGGGAGATCTGCCAGCTGTTTCTTTTTGTTTACCTGTTGCCGGGTTGTGGAACCTTTTTTGGTTGGGTGTGTGTTTTTTCCTTTTCTTTTCAGTTTGTACCTTCTACTGTTTAGAGGTCGATGCACGTTTGTGGTATGTATATATATAGCAGTTGCCCTTTCCTTTTACTTTACTTGTCTTCCCTTCTACTCTGCACTTTGCATTGAGTGTGTTGCGTGTGGGTGTGTATAGGTGCTTAGGCAAAGTCATCCCCAAGTTATTGTGCCTTCGGCACTGGTCGGCAGCCCCTGGCCTATGGAGGCGGGCTTGGGGTAGTTGCGGCTCGAGCCCGGGTAGGGTCGGGTCATGAAAAAGTGGTATCAAAGCTGGTTCATTCCTTGGGACACTGTTCAGATGTCCCTAAAATAAAAGGAATTGGTTGGGATTTAGGGAAACAGTGTTAACGTGTCTCGAGAGCGGCTCTCAGGCCAGGGAATCCAGTGATGGTGTGGCGGCCGATGTATCCATTCACCAGGACCTTGATAACCCGCTTGTCGACTCGGCATGCTGAGACACTTTTTGCAAGGAAAAATTTGTTTATGCATCACATAGGACTGAGTCTTGAATGTACTTCGTGAGTCAGCTCCACGTCATTGTTGTTGTTGGTATATACATATATGTTCATCTGACCGCGGCACTCCTTGATAATATTTAGGATGTCTCCGCGAGGACAGCCATCTAGGATACAATCTTGGGTTCGTGACGACGACCCTATGAGCTACAAGGCCATAGTCCAGGACCCATCATGCGAGCCCCTTTCTCCGGGTGGGCCGGTAGCAGCACCCCCTCCTATTGAGCAGCAGGCAGTTTCAGCAGAGCATGCTGAGTTTGAGCGCAGGTTGAGTGCGCTCCGTGAGTTCCAGCGGCAGAGACCGCTGAGGTTCAGTGATGATCCAGACCCTCAGGCAGCAGAGGATTGGATAGAGACAGTGTTTCGCCTTTTCAGGCTTGTGCAGACGTCGACAGATCAGAGAGTGGCTTTGGCAGCCACCCTTTTTCATGAAGCAGCTCAGCGTTGGTAGAGTCTGGTGACTCAGCTTCTTGACGAGTCATCACTTTCGTGGGAAGACTTCTAGTTGTTGTTTCGTGAGGAGTTTTTCCCCTCCTACTTGTGCTCCGTTCGGATTCAGTAGCTCATGCTGTTTCAGTAGGGAGGGATGACAGTGGCCGAATACGCGGCTAGTTTTGCAGACTGTGCACGCTTTTACCCAGACATGGTCCGTGATGACGGCATCCGAGCGTGGAAGTTTGAGCAGGGTCTCCGCCGAGAGATTTGTGCTGTTATAGTACCCTTGGGCATTTCCACGTATGCCTGGGTGCTAGAGCAGGCACTGGTGACAGAGGGCTTCCTGTCATGTTTTGCGGTTGGTAGTGGCAGTGGGTGTGACGGAGCCGGGACGTCTGTCGTAGCTAGCAGGCGCCGGAGGACAGGACGTCGATGCAGGTGGCCTTCCCACTGCCGGTTTCGGAGACATGGTCATAGACCACTATGGTGAAAAGGCGCAGGGCCTAATCTGAGGATTCCTATCCGTGAGTGGATCCCGAGCTGGGGTTGTACACCACAGTGGCGCGGGACAGCACCAGGGTAGCCTAGAGAGAGTCGGTGCTATGCTTGTGACGGGTGAGGTCACTTGGCCTGAGACTGCCCGACCCGAGTTGCTGAGAGCTTTGGGCAAGCAGTAGGTGCGCCACCATGGCAGAGGTAGCGCTGTGATCGGAGTAGCACCTAGAGAGGTGGTGCTAGCATAAGAGCGGGAGGATCTGGTATTGGGGGATGACTTTATGAGATATCCCCATCACCACTAGGTGGTCCACGTCAGGCTCCGGGAGCTGACGGTTGGGACCGCGGGTAGCCACGAGATTTGGATGCCTACAATCCTGCAGAGCATGGGATGGTGAGAGGTACCCCTTGTGACTCTTCTACTTCTTTCATAAGAATTGTTAGGCCCTGCGTGTGGAAAGCTTTTCTCCCTGCTCCTTGTTTGAGGTGTTACCAGGGTGACGCAGGGCGTCGGTGTAACCTTGTGTTGGTAAGGAAAAAGGTGTGATACCTTTTCCTTTAGTCGATGGTGTTGACTCCTTCGCCTTTTGAGCGTGTAAGAGAACATCGACTGTGGAATCTTGTATGACAATATATCCATGGGTGTTTCACCATATGGATATTCTAAAGGAGGGAATCACCGGACCTTGTTTCAGGTGCGGGCGGTTATTCCAGTCGCGGCATGCGACGTAGAGGTTTGACCGGGGAGGTGATCTACCCCCGAGGGCCTTCGGGCCGTTTGAGACTGTGAAAAGGGATGGCGAGGTTCCCTACCACCTTGCCCTAACCCCGAAGTCTAGAGTGGGTTCACAACATCGGCAAGGGCCGACCTAGCATGAACAGATCAATCCTTTGGTTTGTGTGCGGTGACGCAGAGCTGTGCGTGGGTTCTTCTGGGTATGGGAATGCCAGGTGTGGGCTTAGTACCCAGTGTTATTACCTAGTTTTTCTTTTCGAGGAAGAAAAACTTGAATGAGGGAATGATTTAAGAACACGGTTTTTGCTGTGAAAGACTCTGGAATATTCTTAATGATATTCCAGAACAGCGCCTTCAGACGACGTGCAATTCCGAGACCCGGAGTGGCCGGAATTAAATTTTCAGTGCATTCACACTGGAAACGCCAAATAAATGGGATCAATCCTAAACAGAGCTTCAGGTAAAATATCCGAGTGTACGGATGGGTCCAGAATGGGGTGTTTTTATGAGGGGATTGCAATGGTGCAATCCGCCCGCCCTAATTCGCCACGATGTTGTAGGGCCCACGAGGGCTGTTTGGGCGTCGACGGTGATTTTCCATCTTTATCACCGGGTGACCGTTTTGGACAAGTGAATAGTCCATTTTGGGTACTTTTTCGAGAGGATCACAACAGTGTGATCTGTTCTTTGTGTTTTGGGACTGGTATGCGGGTCCCACGTGGCACCGCTCGTGTGCGGTGCTCCAGGATGCATCTTTTTCTCCGGATATCAGTTGGACGTGAGTAAGTAGTTGATATCGCGTGTTTTTCCATGAGCATTACAACAGTGAGATCCGTTTGGTTGTGCGAAGCCTCTTTCACGATCTTGTTAAATGTGGAAATGTGGAGGTGCCCCAGTGGCGGTCCTTCTACCGTGTTTGTAGCGGACCACTGGCGAGTGATCGCATGCACTCCTGTGTGAGTAAAGTAAATGCTTGAAGTGGTGTGGATGGATGTGCCTCAGCTGATGAGGTGGCAGGTTGGAAATGTTACGTCATGCCTTCGCGTTGACGTTGGGTTCTGTGTGCACGATATCCCTAGGTCCGGAGATGCAGTGTACTCTGGGAGTATACAAGAACGCTTGGAGGTACGTGTGGTTTGTACCTGAGACGTTCGTGCGCTTGGTTGGGGTTGACTTGGGGCCACACGTCGTGTGGGCCCCGCGTGCGTGTCGTGTTCTGCTTTGCGTACTTGGACCTCTCGTGGCGTAGAGGGTCCCTTTGTGCTCTCTTGTTGACCAGCAGGGTCGAGTGTTCTCCCCCTGGTTTTGTTCTTGATGTATCAGCCAGTAGCGGTGCTAGTGGCACGTTGTGATGAAACAAGCATTGAACCCCTTTGGGAGAGTTGTTCTGGAGTTGGGTGGTTCCGCGACACCCACTCTCTGTTCGGTTAGCCAGTGTTGTACCTTCTAGTGGAGATGGCCAGAGTAGTTCTGATTTTGACCCTCTAGAGGGGCTGGGCAGTGGGTTACTCATCATCTTCTAGGGTCTACCCTCCAGCAGAGACTGGGTAGTGGTTCACCTGACACACTTAGGGTCTACCCTCCAGCAGAGACTGGGCAGTGGGTCACCCGATGCACTTAGGGTCTACCCTCTAGAAAAGACTGGGAAGTGGGTCACCCAACACTCTTAGGGTCTACCCTCCAGCAGAGACTGGGAAGTGGGTCACCCGACATCCTCTTAGGGTCTACCCTCCGGCAGGGCTGGGCAGTGGGTCGCCCGTCGTCTAGTTCCAGGTATACCCTCCAGCAAGGCTGGGAAGTGGGTTTCCTGTCGACTTATTCCAGGTCTACCCTCCAGCGGGGCTGGGAAGTGGGCTGCCTGATGTGTTATCGTCTACCCTCCAGCGGGCCTGGGCAGTGGGTCGCCTGATGACGTCTTATGGTTTACCCTCAAGCAGGGCTGGGCAGTGGGTCACCCAGTATCTTATTAAGGTCTACCCTCCAGCAGGGCTGGGCAGTGGGTCGCCAGATAGTGTATTATCGTCTACCCTCCACCAGGGCTGGGCAGTTGGTCACCCAATATCCTATTATGGTTTACCATCCAGCAGGGATGGACAGTGGGTCACCCGATATCCTATTATGAATTGCCCTCCAGCAGGGCTGGGCATTGGGACACCTGTTGGCATTCCAGACTCAGTCCTTTCTACTAGGCTAGTCTGTGGCTTTCTTCCGTGATCACCGGAGCTGGACCCTTGGTTGTACGGGTCGGTGATGGAACAACTTTGACTTTGAGGAGACCTCTCGACTGTAGGGCAGTGACGAGGTGTGGTTTGACTTTCCCTAGAACTCTCAAGTACAAGGGGCACTTTCCCCACCGAGACGCGTTCTTTTGACGCGATCTAAAATCATGCGGGCGAGTCAGTGCCGCCCAATGAGGATAGTGTCGAGGTGCGGTGATTTGGGCCCCTGGTCTTGCGGTTCGGGGCAGACGTGCGGGATTCTGGGCATCGATGGAGTTTACCTTTGGGACTGTTGGCAACTCATTTTCTTGGGCTGAGCTACAGGATGGAGATCCCCTTATGAAGTTGTTCGGGCTTCTTGATTGAGCATAAGGATATGTATATACCTTGTTCGAGTACCCACGTCTTGGGCTTGGTTACTCTCCCTCCAGGAGAGGCGAAGACATGCGGGGTATGCCACGTTCTTTCCGAGTCTTGATTCTCGTGGTTGGATGAGTCTACTCTCCTGCTATTGGTAGCGAAGACATGACGAGAAGTTCATCTTCTCACCGTTTCCTGCTCCTTGTGCCTAGACGAGTCTACTTCCTTTCTCTTGTTGGGTTGAGCTAGACTCTTTACTGTACTTTCAGTTGTACTACTCTGATTTTCCTGTTCGCTCTACTGCTCACCCTTCTGTACCTCCTTCTGTTGCTCCCTCGAGCCTTCGGGGTATCCTACTGAGTATTTTTATACTCACCCCTGCTTGGGCTTTCCCGCACTTGGTGTGCCCTTGCAGACGATGGACAGGTGGAGTGTGACTTCGGTGGAGCGTAGGAGCTTGGGATCTTGGACCGCGTGCAGTGGTCGTGGCTGGGATTCAGGTGGGAGATCCGCCAGTTGTTTCTTTTTGTTTACCTGTTTCCGGGTTGTGGCACCTTTTCTGGTTGGGCTCGTGTTTTGCCCTTTTCTTTTCAGTTTGTACCATGTACTGTTTAGAGGTCGATGCATGTTTGTGGTATATATATATATATAGCAGTTTCCCTTTCCTTTTTATTTACTTGTCTTCCCTTTTACTCTGCACTTTGCATTGAGTGTGCTGCGTGTGGGTGTGTATAGGTGCTTAGGAAAAGGCATGCCCCAGTTGTTGTTCCTTCGGCGCGGGTCGACAGCCCCTGGCCTATGGAGGCAGGCTTGGGGTAGTTGTGGCTCGAGCCCGGGTAGGGTTGGGTCGTGACATCTATAGTTATGTTCAGTAAAAAATTTAGTGTCTAATAAGTTCAACATAATTTTGGATGAATAGTAAATTATGAAGAGTGATTTTAGGCTTATGATTAGTAATGTGATCAAATGGATTAATTATCCTCACTTAAGAAAGTATTAATATAATCTAGGCACCTTGATTAAGTAATGTGATTCAATAAAATAGATAAATAATTGTTTCAGAAATTATTGGTTAAGTATTAGTTTTTTCGGTTCAATAGTGTAATTTATTTAAAAATTAAATTAAAATTTTGTAGAAAATTATTTTCATAAAATGGAGTTCAATTTTGAAATCAGATCATCGATATTTGGTTAACGTGAATTTTTTGGATTTTTCGGAAATCGTTGAGTTTTTAGTGAATAGTGTTTTTATTTAAAAATTAAATAAAAAATATTTAGGAAATTCAATTCATAAAATGGATTTCATTTTTTGAAATTAGATCATCTATATTTGGTTAAGGTGGATTTTTGGGATTTTTCTGAGAAAGTTGAATTTTTGGTGAATAGTGAAAATACAGTTTTTCAATTTCGGGTGTTAAAGACATCATTAAGGATTTAATAATTATGCAATAATTCTGGTAGACCTATGAATAGTAATAGGAGGTATGAGGTGTAGCAAGAGGCCAAAACCGTGGGAAAATACCATGGGCAAGCCCATGGTTTTCCCAATACCACTGATGAGGTGTCCCTTGGAAATTAATGCTTTGTCCCCACACTTCTCCTATAAATACCAAGCCTTTCCCTCATCATTTTCATTTAAAAATCCTTCTCAACGAATTTATGGTCTCATTACTTACCAAGGAGTCCTCCCAAGGTAACCCCAAGCCCTCAAGGTCCTGACCATCGAGTTTTAAGAGTTACGTTTTAAGGTAAGGGATCCTACTTGTCTCTTTCTTTTCATGTATTCTCCTTTATGTCATTTTTTTTAAGCTCCATGTTCTTATGATGGGGATGTTATTTTATATTAATCCTACTGTGATATTCATTATTATATGATTAGAGACCCCCTATTTCTCTCATCAACTCATTTTAAGAATGTTTAAGTGGTGTCGTTAGGCTGTCGAATTTTTGTAAGGGATTCTTTCACCCTTCTCATTTTCAAGTTCTATTTTCATGTCAAGTCTTTCAAGTTCCTTTTTAATAAGTTGGGGGTGTAATCTCTATATCCATAATAATTTCATATCATGTTCATATGATGAGAGACTCTATTTTATCTCATCCATTCATTTTTTATGTTTTGTGTAACGCTATTAGGCTGCCGAATTTTCATTAGAGAAATATTATTTTTGTCTTCCTTCAATGTTTTCCATTTCATATGGTATTTCTTTAAAATTTCATTAACATGTTCTTATATCCATTATATTATGTCCCTATACTATTTTACAGATCATTTATGACTGGGTGACCCATGTCCCCTATTTTTCAATATTTTCTAAAACCCTGTAACATAGTCGTTATGTTGCAGAATTTTGGTCTCAAAATGTCTCTCTCTTTTTCTCAAGTTCTTTTATTTTTTTAAGTGAATACTCAAAGATCATTCTCATATAGGGTTATTCACATATATATAAAAATATTCTATTTTAATTTTGGAATTTACATACATGAAACCCGCTTTCCTTTTTCGTGGGTTTAAAGTGACATAAAGATCACGTCTTTAAAGCAGTTTTTAAAATGTTATGATTATGAAATGAAACTCATTTCTTTTACGCTATATGGGTTATTTATGATATGTTTTATGATGATATATGTATATCACAGTATAATAAAAACAAATGAAGGTTTCTCCCTGATAGCGCTTCAATGCATTGGGTAAATACTTAATCTCTAGAGATGACCGTTTTAACGATACCTTGGTGAATAACATTGGTAATTTTTTAATGACACCTTGAGGATGGACCTTGGTGATACTGAAAAGATTGTATATGTTAAATTTTGTAGCCACATCATCAAGTAATGAAACATGTTATTTTTATTATGATATTTCTCAGGATTTATTTCTCATGTCTGAAAGTTCTTTTTCATGACTTTTTAGATGTATATCAAGTTCACATGTTAAATGTTTCCCCTTGTTTCCCTTACTGGTCCTTCTACTCACCCTTTCCTTTGATTTATCTCCCCAGGTTATGAGATGTAGTAATGAACCTAGGATAAACATAAGAAGAAGCCTTTAAGGTGTTTAAGAATAATGTTTTATGTTTTAATGTATTAAGTTCTTGGTTTCCAAGAAACTAATCCTTAAAGATCCTCAGTTTTGTATAATGTAGCGAAAAGTTTATGTAATGAAATAGGTGGGATTCTATAGTTGGTATCAAAGGATGGTTTAGTTATTTATGGAAATTAAGATATTAAAACATTAGGAAGAACCCTATATAAAAGTGTAAATATATGAAATCTTATTGGTATCTTATTGAGTATTGAGTAAGTGGTTTATCAAGAAAATACATCCATGTCTGGATACGAGTAGGTATAGGTTGCTCTGGCACAGATGTACATAGGGGTAAAACCCGAAAACATTGCATTGAACTAGACTCGAAGGGGAACGGGTACACGACAATGGGCCTTGATGCACTCTTGGTTACGACACTCCCAGGTGGTATGTTTGGTTAATCACAAGCTTTTTATGATTCATTATGAAGGAATTATAGAAAATTGTAATTGTCTAAGCATGAAGTTTTAAGACATAAAATACTTTTTAATTAAAATATTCACAAATGAAATAAGTTTCTCACGAAGGATTTATTCTTTTAGAAAATGTCCCCAAAATCTAGAAATACGTTGATGTATTTCCTAAGGAGTTACCTAGAACTCCCCCAAAAAGAGAGGTAGAGTTCTTCATTTAACTCATACCTGGATCTCATCCGATGTCAAAGAACCCCTAGAGGATGGAATATTTAGAGATAGGGGAATTAAAGAAACAAATCTGGGACCTTTTGTCGAATGGGTTTATCCGACCAAGTGTGTCTCCTTGGGGAACACCAGTTCTCTTTGTGGAGAAGAAGTATGGATCGATGCAGCTATGCATTGATTATAGAGAAATGAATGGGATCATAGTGAAGAAAAAATACACTCTTATTTGAATTGAAGACTTATTTGACAAACTTCGCGGGGCTCAATTCTTCTCTAGGATTGACCTTCGTTCTGGTTATCATCAATTGGGGGTGAAGAATGTTGATATTTTAAAAACTACCTTCCAGTCAAGATATGGGCATTATGAGTTTGTTGTTATGCCCTTCGGACTGACTAATGAAACTGATTTTTTATGGATCAAGAATCAGTTGATTTTGGAAACTTATACTTATCAAATGGATATCCTTTCTATAGGAAAATGGTTTGGTGATTAAATGATAAAGGTTGTTTTGGACAATGATATCTTGTTTGGAGTACTATATGCCTAAGGGAAGTAAAGTACTATAGGATTTAAATTGAGGAGGAATGGTGGATTTTTTTATGTATTTATTGTGGACATATGGTGATTTGGGTTATTTCTGGAAAATGATGAACCTAGCATAGAAAATATGTGAATAGGTTAATTAAACTTTATTATGAGACTTTAATAGTAGTCTATGTTATTTGGAGATAAATGTTAAGATTTTTTTTGAAGACTATGTGGTTAAATCCTTCTGAGTTTTCGGTTCCAATCTTAGATTGGTTTTTTTTAAATAATTGTGAGGATGATTGAGTCTTGAATGGTCTTTCTGGAAATTTGGGTACCTTTTGTTGAATTTGGGAGATTAATAGTCTTTTTTTATTTTTTTAAAGGATTATCCTTTTGGGGATTATATGATCTCGTATTAATCATTTTAGTTTTTGTTGATGACTAAATACAAGGGGAATATATAGTTCTTCTTTTGTGGATTATGTGATTCTATAGATGATGATTATTGTGATTTTGATGAGACCAAGTGTTTTTGAATGCTCATTGTTTGGAGAAAATATAAGTCTTGGTAGAAACTTATTAAAGGATGAAACTATACATGAAGGTAAGTATATTTCTATATGTTTTTATTCTCTGTCGTAAATGAATTCCTCAACATTATGAAAAGGAACGTAAAACAAAAACAGTGTTGTTTTACGTTTCCTACTGGGAAATCAAAGACCGTTTAACACATCTTAATTTTGTGATCTTTTTGTGGTTATTTTTCTCCTAATCATGTTTTCTATCACTCTCCATCAGAACATGACCCTCTGTTTTCTCTTCCATATCCAAGTTTTCATACATGGAATCCTAGTATGGGTTAAGTCTGGAGACCTTTGTACTTCCCTTTCTTTCAATTAAAGTAATATTTTTACCGACTCTTTTTCCAATGTGGGACTTTCAATGAAATTTTCAATCCCAATTTTAAAAATTTTAAGGAAGCAATTTCCTATGGAGGGAAGAATGTAATGACCCGAAATATTGAATAAATTTTGTTTCCTAATATTGTGTGTAATTTTATTTTATACTCAACAAAAATATTTCATTTAATAAAATGAGTATAATTAAAATGAGACGGTTTGGTTTCGACTGTTATATGACTGTTGGTCAGTATGACCGTTGGAAACTAAATGTTGCGATTATTATCTATAAATACAAGTGATCTTGGTTAATTAATATAGAATGAATATTTGATGGCCTCATCTAGTAGTATTGGGCCGATCGAAGCCCATCTGACGGAACTTGGGAAGGAGGTAGCACCATTAAGCATTACTCTGGACCAAACCCAAGATGAACATTATCGTGTGAAACTGGAACAGAATAACCTTCATGAGAAGTTCAAGCTGATAGAAATTACTACTCGGGAAATGTTGGTCGAGTCGTCCCAAGATTCTATCACCCTAGCACACCATACTCTTAGGTCCTATTTTGGGGTTATAAGGGGCTATATAATGAGACTGTAACTGCCTTGTGTTATCCCTTGATTTAAATAAAAAATTGAGATTTCTTCTTATGGTAAATATTGAAAATTTTCAAATGTCCTGATAAATATAGTATGCATATTATTATTGAATTTTAGAAAAATGATATTTTAAAAATATTTATGTAAACCTTAAATAATTAATAATGTGTAATGATTTTCAAAAAATGGTCTTCTGCAGTTATGTTAAGTAAGAAATTTAGAGTCTAATAAGTTCAACATAATTTTTAATGAATAGTAATTTATGAATAGTTATTTTACGCTTATTAAAAGCAATGTGGTCGATTGGATTAAGTAAACTCACTTAAGAAAGTATTAATATAATCTAGGCACCTTGATTAAGTAATGTGATTCATTAAAATAGATAAATAACTGTTTCATAAATTATTGGTTAAATATTAGTTTTTTTAGGTGAATAGTGTCTTTTATTTAAAAATTAAATTAAAAATATTTAGAAAATTATTTTCATAAAATAGAGATCATTTTTGAAATCCAAGCATCGATATTTGGTTAAGGTGAATTTTTGGGATTTTTCTGAAATCGTTGAATTTTCAGTGAATAGTGTTTTTATTTTAAAATTAAATTAAAAATATTTAGAAAATTATTTTCATAAAATGGAGTTAATTTTTGAAATTAGACCATCAATATTTGGTTAAGGTGAATTTTTGGGATTTTTCTATGAAAGTTGAATTTTCGGTGAATAGTGAAAATACAGTTTTTGAGTTTCGGGTGCTTAATGACATTATTAAGGATTTAATAATAATTAAATAACTATGGTAGACATAATAATAGTAAGATACGGTATGAGGTGTCCCATTTGGCCAAAACCATGGGCAAATACCATAGGCATGCCCATGGTTTTGCCAATACCACCGATGAGATCTCCCTTGGCAATTAATGCTTTGTCCCCTTACTTCTCCTATAAATACCAAGTCTTTTCCTCATCCTTTTCATTTCCAAATCCTACTCAACGAATTTATGGTCTCATTACCTCCCAAGTAGTCCTCCAAAAGTTCTCCCAAGCCCTAAAGGTCCCAAACTTCGAGTTTTAAGAGTTAAGTTTTATGCTAAGGGATCCTACCTCTCTCTTTCCTTTCATGTATTCTCTTTTATGTCATTTATTTTATGATCCATGTTCTAATGTGGGGGATGTTATTTTATATTAATCCTAATTTCCTTTTCATTTTAATATTATTAGATACACCCTCTTGATCTCATAATTTCATTTTAATAATATTTAAGTGGCTTCGTTAGGCAGCTGAATTTTTGTAAGGGATTCTTTCACCCTTCTCATTTTCAAGTTCTATTTTCATGTCAAGTCTTTCAAGTTTTTTTATTATGTTGGGTAATAATATCTATATCCATCATACTGTAATTTTATGTTCATATGATTAGATACTCTATTTTATCTCACCAATTCATTTTTTTTTGAAGTTTTAAATGACGACGTTAGGCTGCTGAATTTTCATAAGAGAAATCTTATTTTTGTCTTCCTTCTATGTTTTTCATTTCATATGGTATGTCTTTAAAGATTCATTACCATGTTCTTATATGTCCTATATTCTGTCCCTATACTATTTTATTGATAATTTATGAGTGGGTGACCCATGTCCCCTCTCTTTTCAATATTTTCTAAAACCCTGTAACATAGCCGTTATGCTGCAAAATTTTTGTCTCAAAATGCCTCTCTCATTTTTTTTCAAATCATATTATTTTATTAAGTGAATACTCAAAGATATTTCTTCTATTTGAGTATTAACATATATATCAAAATTTTATATTTTAATTCTGGTATTTACATACATGAAACCCGCTTTCCTTTTTCGTGAGTTTAAAGTGACCTAAAGATCAGGTCTTTAAAGCAGTTTTTAAAATGTTATGATTATGAAATGAAACCCATTTATTTTATTCTATATGGGTTATTTATGAAATGTTTGATGATGATATATTTGGCTCACATGATAATAAATAAAAATTAAGGGTGCGCCCTGATAGCGCTCTAATGCATTGGGTAAAGACTTAATCTCTAGAGATGGCCATTTTAACGATACCTTGGTGAATAACCTTGGTAATTTTTTAATGACACCTTGGAGATAGACCTTGGTGATATGGAAATGATTTTCTATGTTAAATGTTTTATCCATATCTTTAAGTTATGAAACACATTATTTTTATTATGATATGCCTTGTTATTTCTTTCTCATGCCTTAAAGTTTTTTTCATGACTTTTTTGATGTATCTCAAGTTCACATGTTAAATGTTTCCCCTTTTTTCCCTTACTGGGCCTTCTACTCACCCTTTCCATTGATGTATGTCCCCAGGTTATGAGATGCAGTAATGAACCTAGGATGAACATAAATACAATCCTTTCAAGTGTTTAACAAGAATGTTTTGTGTTTTCAAGTATTAAGTTCCTGGTTTCCAAGACACTAAACTTTAAAGATCCTAGGTTTCGTATAATATAGACAAAAGATTATGTAATGAAATAGGTGGTATTATATACCAATCTTCAAAATAAAAAGACTAATGCACTTGGTCAAAAGTTTTCCATCAATCACCATCAGTGGGATGATTTACGCTTTTACTTGTTGAAAAAAAATTTTGCCCTCAAATAAATGTTGTTGTGTTCTGAGACATTAATAAAAATTGTAATCTGGGTGTGAGTGGGAAATATCTCAATTATTTTACAGGAATAAATCCAGAATTCCCTTTTGGATCATCTTTATATCTCGATTTTCTACAAGTAGGAAAACTATCTAACAACTTGTTTTCACTATAATATAAGATATAGTCATTTGAACATGCATGAGTCTTATGATAACCAAGACCTAGATTAAGAACTATCCACTTTCTCTCATAGAAATTTTCAGGAAACACATTTCCTTCAGGTAGTAGTATTTTAACAAAGATAATATTTGATCAAAACAATTATTTGACATTCCATTATCTAATTTAATTGCCATAAATTTAGAAACTCTTTCAAACTTTCTTATATTGCAACTAGGATATAAGGTGTCCTCAACAAACCTCAACAACTCAAATAAATGAGATGGTTCCAACTCAAAAGTTAAATGAATAAAATCTTGAGTTTACGATTTTTTAATGACGAACCTACCACATCATGTACAAAATTTTGAAACTGTAGTGGATTGGGAACAAAATTATTAGTATCTTCTCTGGAACTCCATTCAACATGTTGACACCAAAAAACCTAATCACCTTGAAAATGAAAACACAATAAATTACCTTCAATTTAATTCAATGTTTCATATGTCCGTAGAGAACATTTTTTATAAGGACTCTTAATTGTCCCTTTTCAAAGAAATTTTGGTTTTGATTTTTCAAATGATAAGAAATTTGGAACACTCTCAATATATACAGGATTTAAACTAGAATCGTTTGAATTTATACACTAATTTATAAAAGAAGATTCATTTAATAATGAATGTTGTCAACTTCCATATTCCATAATTTTCTAAAAAATATTAAATAATTAGTTATTTTTTATAATTATATACAGTATAAACACTATCAAAAAAATATAAGATAATTAAATTCTATTTTCTAGAAATTTATAATAATTTTTATTGTTTGTATTTATTTATATTATTTTTTAATCTTTTATAATAATCTACACTCTTTTATTAAAATATAAACAAATTAATTCTAATTACTATTAATTATAGGTATCTTGTACTAATTATTATTAATTATTGGAAGCACAATTTCCAAAATATTGGTCGCCTATCATTTTATCGATGACTCATCCCCTTGCAACTTGCATTAACTAAATCATTATGAAAAGTCTTCTCTAACCTACGAATATCCATTTTCATTCATTGGAGCATACTTTTCATAGTGAAATCAATCGGGGAATTTCCAAGGAGATGAGTTATCGAGAAAAAGTGATTCTTTTTTCCAATGTCTCACCTCCTTGAATAGTTCTCCAGCCCAAATTACTATGAAAAATATTCTTCTGACGTATGCTGGAGAATATCTTTCATAGTGATTTTCTTAGTAGAAAGTTTCAAGGAGTTGAGGCGTCATTCAAAAATAATGACGCCAATCCCTTGGAAATTTTGTCAGTCTATCACAATGTACTCGAATTTATTACAATTTAATCCTAATTAATCTTAATCATTAGTAATTAATCTAAATCATTGGTACTTAATCCTAATTATTCTCAATTAATCATAATTATTCCTAATTTTTCTTAATTTTTCTTAATTTTTCCTAATTATTCTTAATTATTCCTAATTAGTCCTAATTATTACTAAATAATCCTAATTATTACTAAATAATCATAATTATTACTAAATAATCCTAATTAATACTAAATAATCCTAATTATTACTAAATATTCTTAATTATTACTAAATAAGCCTAACTATTACTAAATAATCCTAATTATTATTAATTAATCATAATTATTACTAATTATTCCTAATTATTACTAATTTGTTCGAATTATTCCTAATTATTACCAATTATTCCTAATTAATCCTAATTATTACTTATTAATCCTAATTATTCCTAATTATTACTAATTATAACAATTTATTACTAATTATTACAATTAATTACTAATTATTACAATTTATTACTAATTATTACAATTTATTACTAATTATTATAGTTTATTACTAATTATTACAATTAATTACTAATTATTACAATTTATTATGAGTTATTACAATTTATTACTAATTATTTCAATTTACAACTAATTATTACAAATTATTTGCTAATTAATACTAACTATTACTAATTATTACTAATTATTACTAATTAATTCCAATTATTACTAATTATTACTAATTGATCCAAATTATTAATGTTTATTACTAAATATTACTAACTATTACAAATTATTCACAATTATTAATAATTAATCTTAATTAGTACTAATTTATCCTAATTACTACTAATTAATCCTAATTACTACTAATTAATCCAATTATTACTTATTAATCATAATTATTACAATTTATTACTAATTATTACAATTTATTAATAATTATTACAATTTATTACAAATTATTACAAATTTATTACTAATTATTACCAATTATTACTAATTAATATTATTTATTAATAATTAATCCTATTTGTTACCAATTAATCCAAATTATTGCTAATTAATCTGAATTATTACTAATTAATCCAAATTATTACTGATTAATCCTAATCATTACTAATTAATCCTAACCATTATTAATTAATACTAATTATGAATAATTAAAACTAGTTATAACTAATTATTCTTAAATGATGATAATTATTACTAATTATTGATAATTATTACAATTTATTGCTAATTATTACTAATTATAACAATTTATTACAATTTATTTCTAATTAATACAATTTAATACTAATTATTACAAGTTATTACTTGTTATTACAAGTTATTATTAATCATTACAATTTATTACTAATTATTACATGTTATAAATAATTATTAAAATTTAATAATTATTATTAAAATTTACTACTAATAATATCAATTTATTACAATTTATTACAATTTATAACTAATTATTACAATTTATTTCTAATTATTACAATTTAATACTAATTAATCCAAATATTTACTAATTAATAATATTTTTTACTAATTAATCTTATTTATTACTAATTAATCAAATTTATCACTAATTAATCCTAATTATTACTAATAAATCCTAATTATTACTAATTAATCCTAAATATTACTAATTAATCCTAAATATTACTAATTAATCATAATTATTACTAAGTATTCCTAATTATTACTAACTAATCCTAATTAATACAAATTAATCCTAATTTTAATTATTTAATCTTAATTATTGCTAATTAATCCCAATTCATCCTAATAATTACAAATTATTCGTAATTATTACAATTTAACACAATATTACAATTTATTGCTATTTATTACAAATTATTTCAATTTATTACTAATTATTACATCTTATTACTAATTAACACTTACACATCATTATTCATTAAAATAAATACTGAAAAAACAAATATATATTTTTTATTTAATTTAATTGCATCTAATTAACAAAAATTTTAAAAAATTAAAAATTAAATAAATTAACTAAACAATAAAAAAAAGATAAATACCTTTAAACTGACACTTTTGGAGTATAAAATACGAGGATTTTTCTCTGATTTAAAAGTTTAAACTCCAAAAAATTGTAGAAGAAATTTTTTCAAAAGAGAGGGAGAGAAGTTGACAAAGGAGTAGAATAAGAGGAAAACAGAAGGGGGTATATATAGGTTAGATCATTTTTGACGGGCTTAACGTCACATATAATATCATTTGTGATGGGACCCATCGCAAATGCCCACAGCCCGCATTAATTATGGTCGGTCGATAAAAAGTTGTTTTCAATGGGGCTCATCGCAAATAAGTACCTGATGACCTACTATTTGCGACGGGGCCAGTATCCTATCGCAAATACTAAAAACTTTCTTCGGGCATTTGCGGAGAGATTAGGAACTCATCGTAAATTCCCCTGCGTGCGATTTGGAGCACATTTCACGCCAAACCTTTTTCTATGGCTCCTTACTCCCCCAATTCCAATAGATTTGATTTACGACGAGCTAATACTCTCGTCGCAAATAACACCTTCTGACGGGTTATTTGTGACAGTCCCTTAACCCATCGCAGAAGGACATTTTCCCCGTGGTGATTATTTCTACCAATCGATATGAGTATATTTACACACTTAACATAAAAGACCTTAGGATTCAAGAGTTACCTTTCCTTGTTAAAATGGAAGATCAATCTTGGATATGGTATAGATTGTTAGGACAATATTACCTTATAAACTTATGTAAGTTGACTATCAAAAGACTTGTTATGGATCTACCAAATCTTAGGTTTGATTCTTCAAAAAATTTCACCCTTTTCAATGTGGTAATCTATATAAATAAAGTTATACATCTACTATTGATGTCTCAAATACTGATGCTTTACCATTACTATACATGGATTATTCGCTCCTATACAAAGTGGGTGTATTAGGTGAAAATACTATGTATATATCTTAGTTGATGATTACACTAGATACACCTGGATTTTTTTTCTCACAAAGAAGTCTGAATCTTTTAGTAATTTTAAAACTTTTATAGCCAATGATAAAAATGATAAAAACTTCCATCGATAACTATTCATAGTGGTCATGGTGGAGAATTTTTAAATTTAGATTTTGAAACATTTGTTAGTAATAAAGGTATAGAATATGAAATTTCATCTCATATAACCCCTTAGCATAATGGTGTTGTTGAAACAAGAAATTGTATTCTTCTAGAAATTTAAAAAACATGTTGAGTGAATTCATAATTTCTAGGAATTTCTGGTATGAAATGGTTTATATTTCCTGATATACTATAAATAGAGTTTTCATTCGACCTTTTCTTAATAAAAATCATTATGATCTTTGGAATTGTCAATAACAAGAAGTTTCTTACTTCAGTGTTTTTAGATGGAATGTATTCATCTTGAATATGAAATACAACTTACATAAATTTTCATCGATAACCAATTAAGGATTATTTTTAGGTTATTCAACTAATTTTAAGTCCAATAGGGTTTTTAATACAAAATATTATATTATTGAGGAAACAGTGCATGTTAAATTTGATAAAAGAGACCATTTTTTAACCAACATTCTATGATTTTATTTCAAAAAATAATTTTCTACCTTTGCTAAAAAATTATTATTATAAGAAAATAACGCAATAAATGGTTTCCAGTCTTTTTTATTAGAAATATTTTTTACATTAGGTTTATGAATATGCTATTTAGAGTCCAAGAAATCGATAGTTTCATAAGAATCATCCAAGTAATAGTATCATTGGATATGTTGATGAACTTGTTTGGACTACAGGTTCTGTGAGGAATGAAATAGAAAATCATTCTTTCCTTTCCCAATTGAAACTAAAGAATCCTAATGAGACTTTAGGTGATGAATATTGTATTAAGGAAATTCAAGATAAGCTAAATGAATTTGAGAGGAACAAAGTTTGGACTCTCATTGAATGACATAAATAAAGTTCAATAATTGGGGTAAAATTGGTTTATAGAAACAAATGTGATGAAAATTGAAGTAGTATTTGAAATAAAGAATGAATTGTTGTTATGGGTTATAACAAACAAGAAGGTATGAACAAAGAAGAAACCTATGCACTAGTGTCTAGACATAAATATGTTCAAATTCTACTATCCTTCGCAACAGTCTTAATTTTAAACCTTTTCAAATGGATGTAAAGTGTGGTTTTCTCAATGGATATGTTTTTGAAGAAGTTTATTTTGAAAAAAACCCAGTTTTAAAAATAACTAACATCCAAAATAAATTTTTAAACTTACCAAAGCATTATATGGACATAAATAAGACCCTAGATCCTAGAATGACAGGTTAACAAAATATTTGTTAAAAAAATAGTTAAGGGAGTTGTGGATCCAACACTTTTTATAAAATATGTTAAAAAAATCATTATAGTTCAAATCTATGATGACGACTTTATATTTAGATCTAATAAACAATCATTAACAGGTTCGTTTGCGGATTTATGAAATATGAGATTGACATGAGTATGATCGGTGGGATAACATATTTTCTTGGTTTGCAATTTTTTCAAAAATAAGAAAGACCTTTTATACCCCAACATAATTATATAAAAGAAAATTCTTAAAAAAGTGATATAACAATTATAAAACTATTATTACTCCCATCGGTACCTCAAATACAGTTTTTCTTGATGAGATAAGGTAACAAGTTGATAAAAATACTTAAAGATGTATTATATGAATTTTACTTTACTAAACTGCTAGTCTCCCAAACATAATATTTTCTATACACATATGTGCAAGATATCAATCAAATCCAAACGAATCCTTTTTAAAAACTGTAAAAAATAATTTTTCATTATTATAAGGGAACTATGGGTTTAGGGCTTTTTTATTCTTATGGAAATGTTTTTGAATTAAAAGTTTTTTTAAATATGACTTTAGTTATGGTATAATGGATAGGAAAAGAACATATAGAACTTTTCATTTCTTAGGATATTTACACATTTCATGGTCATGTATGAAACAATACTCAGTATAATATTTCACTACTGAAGCAAAATATGTGGCAGATGGAAGTGGTTGTGCTCAAGGGTAGTAGATGCAACACACTCTCACTGACTATGGCTTAAGTTTTACAGTAACTCAAATACTATGTGATCACACTACTTCCATTTCCTTAAGTAAAACCTCAGCACATCACTCACATGATAAGCACATAGATGTAGTACATCATTTCTTTTGGGATCCCACACTAAAAGGACATATCACTTTACAATTCCTCAGAACCCAAGATCAATTTTTTAAAATTTTTATAAAACCATTACTTTTTGATAGATTTTAATACATTAAATAGAATCTAGTAATGACCAATGTAAAATGATCTTCCTTATATACTTATTTTTTTAATTTACTCTTTTAATGAAGATAATCCTCTTCATAGGGGTTAGATATGTCTTATATTACTCAAAAGTTTAAGTTTTTTTTAAAAATAGTTTACTTAATTTTCTTCGTAATGGGCATACAGAATCATATTTCTCTAAAACAATTTCTATGTAATTGTTCTAAAAATGATCATCGAACTCAAAAAATATTAAAATTTTCTAATCTCTTCTTTTCATAAAAAATTTCCGTTTTAGGAGATATTTGTAATGATATTTAATTTTCAAAATATTGTATTTAGTTTTACTTATAAACAAAATTTATGTTTTATTTTAAATTTTATTTTGTTTTTAGTACTAAAACTATCATTATAAACTTTAAAAGAAATACCATAATCTAATTAGTTTACAAAAAATGAATAAGAACCCCTGATCATACTGATTTATTGTTCCAAACTCAAAAAATATTCTTCTATTCTTTAAATTTTTTCCCTACCTTTTTCAATTTTCATCTATGTTGTTGTCATTAATATTTTATGTGTTATAAAAACATTTTTGATTATTTTTTTAAAAAAATAAAAAATATATTTACTTATAATAAAATAAAATATTAAAACCTATGGACTTAAAAACGTATTAAATCATTCTTTAGATGAGTTACCCACCATAAGATCAAACTGAGTTGAATCTCACCAATGGGATTTGATTTGGATGTTGAACTGACACACTTGTTACTTATAAAAAGGGGGACCCCCGTGTCCCACATTGGTTGGCCATAAATTATTTCTCCAATTTTTTTATCTTATGTCTTACAGTCCAAATGTTTTAGGCCTTCCATTTTACCAATCCAATGGCTTCTGATAAGGATTATAATTGTTGCTTCATTTTCTGGGGAAGGATCGTATAAATTACCTTCATTGAAAAATACAAATCTTCTTTTAATAATATTATTCAGATTCTAGCATGGGAATCTATTTGTGTTGAGAATTTAGTGAATGGTTATAATAGTTTCTACCTAGACCTAGTTATAAATTTGTATGTTTCTGTTAAATCTTTTAAGGATAAAAGAATTGAGAAATTATCTATTTTTATGAGTGATAAGAGATATAAAATATCTTATAGGAAGTATGTGAGTACAATTAGAGTACACTCAGAAGAAGATTATTATTTCTTTATCAAAATCTTCAACATTATATCAAAAACATTAATTAAATGAAAAAGTAAGCCTCTTTGTTTTGTCATGATGAAAAAAATTGTAAGGTTATGCATAATAATTCTAATAATTGTGTAATATACCTTTGTATGAAAGTGTTTTTTATTTTAATAATAGGAGATTAATACACACTTAAGGTGTTTGATGTTTTCATATTGGACTATTAAATAAATTTGAGAAAGATAAATCTTATCAGATTCATCTTTCTTACTATAAAAAATATGAAGTATAGAGCCATCAAGTCTAATATTATTATGTTTTTGTATATGATAATAAATTTTATTATTGAAATCATAATGTTTCCCAAGATTTTGATTAAATCAAGTGCGAATAGAATGAAGATTTTATATATCATTCATGATACACTGAACATAATTAAGTTCTATTTTGATGAACAATCAAAGACGTTTATTAACATGTCTTGTGTTCCTTATTCAAAAACAAAACCAGCATATAATTTTGTGAAAGGTGATTTGGAAAAGAAAAGAAAATATGAGTCTTTCGCACCGAGGGACGAAAGGAAACAGTATAAAAATCATTGTGATGATTATTAGTAGGGGATAAAGAATAAATGAGAATATAAATTGGCTGATTCATAATTTATAATTTACCTGACCTAGGCTAATGCATTAAAATTAAATGATGTTGATAATTTGTGGAAAGAAGAAAAGAAAATAATATAAAAGAAAAACAAAAATATTAAAGAACTGTATAAAATTTTTTGATAGGTGTTTAGATAATATCTAGGAGTTTTTTTCTTCTAATCATTCAGACCAATCAATCGAATTCAGAGTCTAGATTATCATTCCAAGAATCCAATATTTTCAATGTTGATGTTCCCTCGGTAATAGGTAAAGGAAAGTGTATATTTTGTTGGTGAAAAATCATTACTTAATAAATAAATATAATCTGAATCATCACCAGCTAGTATAGATGATTTTATAACAAAAAGTGAGCTTCATAAAGATTTTTTAAGCAATGATAGAAGGAACTACCGAGATTGATCAATAAGCCAACTAATGAGAAGTAATTGAATATGGAATTAAAAACAAGTAAATTAAAGATTATTTAATGAACAAGAATAAGATTATGAAAATAAAAATGATGATAATATGGAGGATGAGAACGAATATAGTGAAGATGAAGAAAATGATAATCAAAATAATTTAAACGAATAAGAAGATTCAAATAAAAAATCTCAATATGATAAGTTTTCTCTAAAATCAACTAAGTCATAGTCATCAGATCTCCTTCCAATATTGATCAAATTGAAAATTCTAAAAGTTTAGAGAATAAAATATAATCTGATCAAGAAGTTGTATCCTCATTTAATAAAGTTGATAAATATAAATTATCAAAAATACAAGGTGAAAAAGATGACATTGATGAAAGACATATCATTGAATTTTTTTTATCGAAAGGAATTTCGATATAAAGATAAAAAATTGGTCTCAAATAAGGAAAAGTAAAAAATAAAAGTTATTGTAATCAGAACTATCTATCCTCAATTTTCTAAAATAGAAAAATAATCAGATTTAGTGATTAGGATAAATGTATATGGATTTGATTATAATATTCATGATTTATAGAGAATCTAAGGAATAATTCCACCATTTTCAAGATATTAAGACGTGGTGGAATTGATTCATGAATATCAGATAGAAAAATGGAAATCAATCTATGTTTTAACATGCTAGATTATTTGGTTGGTGGATTAGTTCACGATTTTACAATACATGTCTCAGAATCATAATAAAGTATGCAATAAAGTGGTAAATGGTCCCATAAAATCAATAATGTTGTAAATGCGCATAATGAAAATTTTTAAGATATGAATAATATTATGGATGAATCCTTGAACGCCTTTAGTCAGTTTTCTAATGATATAGATGCAATTGTAAAATTCCTAGAACAGTTCATAGATACAACTGGCAACAGGACTGAATAAGTGAAAGAGTTAAAAGGGAAGATGAGATATTTATAAATGGATATATCAATACATAAATATTATAAATAGTAAATAATCAGTTAAAAAAATAAGAATGGATAATTTTTAGAAAGAATTCATATTCTGGAAGATAAGGGTCAGTCTCAAGATAAAATAATATAATATATTGAGGCAGACAAAAAATAGTTCAATAAGATGAAGACTGCTGTGAATTCTTTGATAAATATAGATTAAAATATATTTTCCTTTTTTACTATTATTATAATTTTATTTTGAAAACATTTTTATGAATGAATTAATTCTTCATCCCATTACAATTTATTTGAATTTTTTCCCATTCGTATTGGTTGAAAATTATTTATTTATTTTTGATGATTAGGTAGTTTGTCATATTTTTTCATATAGTTTTTTCTCTAAACCTTTTTAGAAAATCAACACATTTACTCAATCTTTTTTCAAATAACAATGAGGGATATGTTTTATAATTTTGGGCATATTCTTACACATAGGGGAGAAATTTATATTAATGTAATATTTCTATAGTAATGGGGACAATACGACACTTAAAATAGATTGTATACCATGGGGGAGATAAAAATATTTTTCATCCACATTCATCATATTCAAAAGTGTTAAAAGTATTTGAGGGAGTTAATATTTTATTATTAAAATTTGAATATGATGTACCTAAAAGAAAATGTATTGTGGGTTTTTCTACGTAAACTGTTCATTTAGGTTTTGGGTTTTTTCATTCCAAAAAATGGGATATTACTGAGTCAATGGTTTTAAATATGTATTTTCCATTCATTTAGTTTTAGAACTCACAAACAATTTATCAATTACATGATTACTAACATCAATTTTCTAATTTTTTTAAAAAATTTCTTTTAAAAAACATAATCTTTTACCAAACTTAAAATAAAACCTAATATGTTATGAAAATTGATTATTGTAATGAATTTGTGTACCCACCCAAACTTTCATTAATGGAAATACCTCTTTATCGAATTAAATGTCTATTTATGTAAAACATTTATATTAAATTTCAACTTCTTTTTTATATATTAATAATGGTGATCATTGCTAATATAGTTGTTGAACAGTGATCACATGATTAGTATAAATATTGGGTTTTAACAAATCCCATTTACTCAGACAAAGAAAGCAATGGCCTCATCTAGTAGACGTGCCCCATACGACGGCCATTTGTTAGAGCTCAAAAATGAGGTGGCTTCATTGGGCATCGATCTTGACCAAGCCCTAACTGAGCTTGAATATGTTAATCTCGATTGAGACCGCCTACGAGAGAAGTAGAAGTTGATAGAGATTACCACCCGAGCAATGTTATCCGAGCCACCCCAAGAGTTTGTCACCATTTCACACCTTACTCTCCTGTATTATGCGGGTTTTATAAGGGGTTATGTAAGAAGACCATATCACTATATTTATGTACATTATATTTGTGTATAAAAATGAATATACTTTCGTTTTATTATTTTTACCTTGTAAATAGTTTTTAAAGCTCAGATATTATTTTTTTAGTTAAAATTCAACTAAGAAATTTATTTTGATGAATTAATGGATTTTTTAATTAAATAATATTTTAATAAAATATTATTATTATAAACTTAATTTTTATTAAATATAAATGATCGTATAATTTTATTCAACTGTAATTTTTATTAAGGTTTGAAAGCCGTTTTTTCCAAAACCCATGAATTTTTTATAAATATCAGTTTTTATTTTAAAAGTGAAAAATAACATATTTAGAAAATTATTTAGATAAAATTAATATTATTTATGGAATCAATACATCGAAATTATCCAATGGTGAATGTTTCATAATTTTTTGAGAGTCATATTTTTTGGTAAAATATAAATACCGAATAAATATGTAATGTGTTTTATTACATCATAACGACCCACTACTGATGTAATAAAATACTATAAGCCTTATGTTCGGACAATATATGTGTTTCCATTAAAATAATGTGATTTTGGGTTTGTTTGACTTATTTTACAATGCATTAATGGACCCTTCAAGACTTAATAATCATCTTTTCTTTTTAAATTGTTTTCCTTGGGAGTGTTACTCACCTCCACATAAGCAACCCCATTATTTTAATAAGTTGGGAAATTAGACATATAAAATATTTTTTTCCAATTCACTTCTCCAAAAACCATGTGCAAAAACCATGGGCTGGTTTTTAGTTTGGATTAGTTTAATGTGAGGTGTCCCGAACCTAAATAAAAATGAATTCTCTAAACTTCCCTATATAAACCCACCAAAGCTCCCACTACCTCCTCACTCAAAGCCTTTGGAGTTCGTCCAACCTCTTCCCTCCTCTCTCTATAATCCTCGCAAGGTTCCCCAAGCTCCCAATAAGCCTCTCCCAATCCTCTTTCAAGCCTTTGGAAGCACACTTCCAAGTAGGGGTTTTTCTTCCTTTCATAATTTTTGTCCAATTTTCTTAATGTTTTTATTCCCTTTTAATTTCAATTATAAATGTTGGGGTATGGTTTATCACCTCCCCCATACTTCCCTATTTATGTTTAGATTATGGTATACCCCTTTATCTCTCATTAAATTCCTCCCATGTACACATGTTACTATGCCGAAATTCCGAAAGGGATTTCTCTCTCATCATTTACTTTCAAGAAATTACATTGTATCATGAATCTAATTTCCATTACATTTTTTAAAAAATGTATCTATATGACCCCCTTAATTTCCTTGTCATTTAAATATGATGATACACTCCTATTTCTCTCATCAACCATTTTTATGAATTCTTACGTCACGTCATTATGCTGCAAAAATTGCACTGATTTTCCAAGACAATGTCATTTTTTAGTGAATACCATGTCCATTTATCTATCTAGGGTATTCACCTTTATGAACATTTACTTATTGATTATAAAGTTTTATGTATGAATTCCACATTCCTTTATTTTGGAATAAATTATGATGTTTTATGAATCCATGTTATATGATCCATCCGGCACACTTATGCATGAAATGAAAGGTTTAAGAAGGGTGTTCCCTTATAGCGATCCAATGCATTGGGTAAAGTATAGTATCATGATAAATCATGTAAAATGGGTTTTGACTCATGCTAATTCAAATTCAATGAGGTTTTACTCGTGATTCATGTGCAATAAGGATTTACTCATGCTCCATGTGCAATGAGCCTTGGCTCATGCTAATTCCATGTTAAGTGTTGTTGCCACATTTCAATGTTATGATTATCATGCTTTGTTATTCCTTTATGTTTATGCTTAAATTGTGCTCTATTAATATGAATCTTGTCTAACATTTATTGTATTCCTCATGTTATTACATGATAATTCCCTTACTGAACTTTTTAGCTCACCCTTTTCTTATGCATGTCCTCAGGTTATCACATGCAATGCTAAGTACGAGGGAATGTAGTGGTCATGTAAAAGAAGTTTTCAACAGAGATATTGTATTTCATGTTTTAAGTTGTTATGTAATTATCCTAATCCCAAAATACACTAGACCTCTCGATCTTCTATGTTGTATCAAGTGATGTTTATGTAATAAATTATGTTTAATTGTCTAATAAAAAGCAGGGTTGACATAGTTGGTATCAGAGGATAGGGTTAGCTATTTTTGGGATTATGATTAAAAAACCCTAGTAAATACTTAGAGACAAGACTAAGTATAATAAAAATTTTCTATGTTTTGGTGAGTATTTTGTAAGTGTTTTATCAAGAAAATACATCTCTGTCTGCATACGAGCAGGTAGAGGCGGCTTTGGCACAGATGTACCTAGGGGTGAAAACCCCGACAAGGAGTTTTATGCTTGACCCTAGGTGTCCTAGGACACGACAATGGGCCTTTCTGCACTTTTGGTTTCGACACTCCCAAGGGATATTCTTTGGTAAATTCACAAGCTTAGTATGAACCCTTTTTAAGGGAATTAAAAAAATGCGCCTAAGAATATATGTTAGAAAGTAGATCATGGATAACATAGATTGAATCCTATATATTCATAAGTTAATGAAATAAATGTTATTTATAAGTAATAATCTTTTGTCTTTGGATTACCCTTTATGTGTTACCTCTAATTTTCCTTTTATTCTATCCAATGGATAGTAATAGGAGGACTCGGGCTAACAACCGATTTGAAAACCAATCTGATCACTATACTAATGAGATTCCCAATCCAAAGGGAGAGAGAATTGCAAACTTTGTCATGCTTCTCTCTCAGCTAACAAAAGATTTGAATAGAAACATGTGTCAAGAGTAACATTTAACCCCCCTAAGAAAGAACAAGTCTCTATCAAGAGCTTCATGAGACAAAGGCCTCCTACTTTTAATGTATCATATGATCCCTTAATCACCGAACAATGGATCAACTCCATTGAAAAGATATTCTCCATCCTTCAATGTTCTGAACAATAGAAGGTTCTTCTGGCTGCTTATCGTATGGAGGGTGAAGTTGATCAATGGTAGACGTTGATCAAAAATATGAAGCCTAAGGAAGAGATTGAGGCATTGGAATGGAAGGATTTCTAGAAGATTTTTTTCGATAAATATTTTCTGCACACCCTTCGACTTAAGATGGAAAGGGACTTCCTTTCCCTCAAGAAAAAAGATGATGAATCTGTCGGAGCGTACGAGGAAAACTTCACAAGGCTTGAACGATACACTTCCAGCTTTGTCGTTACCCCCGAATGAAAAGTTGGCCACTTCTTTTTTGGGCTAGAACCTTGCCTACAGAAAGCACTGGCGATCTGTGACTTTGACAGCTATGAGGAAATTGTTTGATGTTCCCTCAAGTTCGAAATAGAGATCGGCTAATCTCAGGGGTATCATGGGGATAAGAAGCGTAAGGTGGACTTCAATGTTGGTGGTCTAATGGATAAATCCAATAGTTATAAGAAGATCCAACACCCCACTTTCCAAAGGTGCGGAAAGAAGCACCCCAAAAAATTCTTGAAGGGGAAGAGGAAATGCTTTAGGTGTGGAAGAAAAGGGCACCTAGCTGTCAAATGTTGGCAAGAAAGACCAACGGCTGCGATAGAGGAGAGGAAGTCTCCATTCAAACCTCAACCCATGGTTCAATACTACAACTACAATAAACTAGGGAATCTTTTAAATCAGTTTCCTAAGCCAAGGGTTTTCAGAGGCTACCAACAACCTCCATGGCAACAAGGGCGAGCTTTTTCCATCACTACTGTCAATGTGAACTCCGACAACGAAGTGGTGACAGGTATGCTCGATATTCATTCAAGAATAGAGAATTTACTTTTTGATTCAGGTTCTACTCATTCTTTTATATCTCAAAAGTTTTGTAGAACAATCCTAGCACCACCACAAATCATAGAAGTGAATATTTCAGAGAGTATGAAAAATGGGGAAATCATTGCATCTAATGAATATAACTCATAACCTATCATAATATGTGGATTGAAATTCCCAAAAAACCTCATCGTACCCCCTATGGTGGAATTTGATGCTATTTTTGGCATGAATTGGCTTTCCTTATATAGATCCAACATAAATTGTCGTGAGAGATAAATCACTCTCCATGTTGATAATAGACCCCCGATTCTATACAAGTGCAAGGTGGAAGATGAATCTTCTTTAGTTCTATCATCTCAAGAGTGGATATTATTGCCATATGAGTGTGAATATCTAGCTCAGATAATTGAGTCCAAGGAGGAAAACATCCTTGAACACATGCCTATTGTGAGGGAACTCGCTGAAGTATTTCCCGATGAATTGCCTAGTCTTCCTCCTAAAAGAGATGTTGAATTCTCAATTGATCTTAAACCTGTGGCTTTTCCCATATCCAAGACTCCATATAGAATGGTTGGTTTGTAGCTTAAGGAGCTAAATAAACAACTATAGGAGAATCTGGAGAAAGGGTTTATACGCCAAAGTGCTTCACCATGGGGTGCACCAGTCCTCTTCGTTAAGAAGAAAGATGGTTCATTGAGCCTTTTCATCGATTATCATGAGCTTAGAAAAATCACGATAATGAACAAGTATCCTCTCCCACGAATTGATGAATTGTTCGATCAGTTGCGTGGAGCACAATATTTCTCTAAGGTGGATTTGCGGTCGGGATATTATCAAGTAAGGGGGAAGAAGAAAGATATCCCCAGGATTGCTTTTTGTACAAGACATGGGCACTATGAATTCATAGTAATGCCTTTCGGATGCACTAATGCTTCTACAATCTTCATGGAATTGATTAATATAGTCTTTAGAGATTACCTCGACAAATTTTTGGTAGTCTTTATAGATGATATTGTGATATACTCCAACACCAAGGAGGATCATGTTGAGCATCTAATAATTGTACTAGAGACCTTGTGGAAGGAGAATCTCTATGAAAAGTATAGCAAGTGTGAGTTCTGGTTGAAGGAGGTCTCATTCTTGGGCCATATCATCACAAGAAATGGGATATATGTGGATCCCTCCAAAACAGATGAAATTTAGGGATGGCTGAGACAACATTGGTAACATATATCTGTAGCTTCTTGGGGTTAGCTGGATATTATTGACGATTTGTGAGAAATTTCTCACGATTTTCCTACCCACATACCAAGCTAACTCAGAAGGGAGTAAAGTTTTCTTGGAGTGATAAATGCGAAGAAAGCTTTAAGGAGTTGAAAATAAGGCTTATCACTGCGCCCGTGCTCACATTACCTAAAAGTGGAGAACTTTTTGCGGTATTCCGTGATACTTCGAAGAAGGACCTGGGATGTGTGTTGATGAAAAATGAAAAATTCATTGACTATACTTCATGGCAATTGAAATTTCATGAACAGAACTATCCAACACATGACCTCGCGTTGGATGCAGTGATTTTTGCTTTGAAAATTTGGCTTCATTATCTCTATGGGGAGAAGTGTAAAATATATATGAACCACAAAAGCCTCAAGAATTTATTCACACAAGAAGAGTTGAGCATGCGCTAATGAAGATGGTTAGATCTGGTCGAAGACTATGACTACTCAACCCATTACAACACTGGGAAAGCAAAAAAGGGGGTGGATGCCCTAAATAGAAAAGACCCAGCGATTCTATCATTGACGAGAATTGATGTAACGCCCCGATATTTTATGAGATATATTCTTTTTAATTTCTTTGGTGTCTTCTATAGTACACCAAGATTATTTTGTACTATATGCAACACCGTATTAGCTTGTAGTATACACAACACTATTCTTGGCAAGTGTTACACACAATTTCAAGTTTTTTTGTAGAAGTTATTCTACGCAGCATTAAGTATAGATTTTGTTTAATGCATAAATGAAATATGTTTTGATTATGTCATACGCAACACCAAAGGGAGCTTGCACTACATGTAGCCCTGACTTGGCTTGCATTACATGCAATCAGGACCTTCCTTGATAGCGTGTGTAGTAAGCAATACCAGGATTCACTAAACAATGATATATTATTAAAATATTTTATAAACTCGTCGTTATGAATAGTATTAACAAATTTTTGAACTTTTATAAATTTTATCTTACAAAATGAACCACATTTTTGGATTCGGAATATCGAAATTAGCCTAGGGTGAATTTTTGGTATTTTTCTGAAAACTTTCAATTTTTGATGAATAGTGAAAACACTGGGTTACTACATAAAAACCGAATTTTTATTTAAATAATTATTTATTTTATTTAAATACATTTTAGGTTAAAATTGATACATAACACTTATATAAGTTCAATGTAATTTATTGGATTCATTTTTTAATAATTTTAGATATATAAATATTTTATTGAACTTTTCACCGCCTTTTACCCACCTCCTAGGAAATTTGAAAATTTACATAAAACATAATTTTACCACTTCTGTGAGTGAAATTTTGAAAATCCGAGAGCCACAGTGAATATCAAGGAGTAAAATTTGGTTCAATAAGATAAAAATAATTTTTGGTGAACAGTAACTTTTTACTTTTATTTACCACGGTTAAAAGTAATTAGGGTAATTAAGGGTAAAAATGATATTATTATTACCCTAACACATGTCCAAATTATATTGGATAAGTTTAATTCGACAAAAATAGCCTTAGGAATAAAATATTATCATTTATGTCCACTTGGATTAAATTAGGACAATTATTATTATTTTATTTAAAGAAGAGTTAAAAGAGTAAAAATAAAAGTTTAATAACTAAAACATTTTTAATATAGGGTGATACATAAGATATATTAGACTATAAATATTCATTAGAAAAATAAAAATATTTCCTACATAATGGTATTTTATTTAATATTTTTAGACATCATATAATTTAATTAGTTAGTGACACATTGATGATACAGTAATTAACTTATTAATAAAATATTAACATAATTGATGATATAAACACCCAAATAAATGTAATTTGAGACATTTTATGAATTAAAATTATTTTATAGGTTATTAAGACATGTTATTATTGATTAAATTGACTTTTTCGAACTAATCATGATTTATTATATTCACAAAAACCAATTACCAAATAGTGTCAAAATTGACATAAAATAGTTTTTAAAACAAATATTATATTATAAATTGTTATTATATTCATAAAAATCTATGGATCGGCCAAATAACTTATATAAGGATATATATATTAATAATTAACCACTTGGGGTTCTTTTGTCTTGTTATAGTAAGTATATTAACCATATAGTGTAAGAAAGCAAGTAGACGCTGTAAAAGTCAAATTATTTAACTTCGAGTTAAATAAAAACGATAAGGTTAAAATTGTAACCTAAACATGTCTAAAACCTATTGGTTGAAATTATTTAGACCCATCCCCACTTGATCTTCGAAATAAATAAATTTAGAGCTATTATTAACTGAATATTACTTTATTATAAAATAATATTTTATGTATTTCCTAAGGTGCCCCTCTCCTCCCTTATAAAAGGGCACCTCCTCCCTCTTCTATTTACACAATTTTGAGCCTTAAAGCTCAGCCAACCCCTGCCCATTTGCCTTATCAACTTCCCTATATACATTATAGAGG
The DNA here is from genome assembly GCA_963277665.1 of Viscum album. Taxonomy (NCBI): domain Eukaryota; kingdom Viridiplantae; phylum Streptophyta; class Magnoliopsida; order Santalales; family Viscaceae; genus Viscum; species Viscum album. The sequence goes on from OY728146.1 coordinate 1,469,702,201, forward strand.
TTCTGGTATCCTCAAAAGACCAACTCTAGTCCCTTAAGAGGAAGCTTAAAAGGGGTGCGTCGAAGATGAGGTAATCTATTCTACCGAGTCTTTCAAGTTTATTTCTTCTTAAACAACTTTTTCTTTATTTGTTTCATAATAAATTAATAACATCAGTATCACTAATATAAAGATATGTTATTATAAACATGAAACAACCCTATTTCACCTTTTATCCATCCTACCAAAAACGAAATCACCGCGCGTGCGTACGTATGGATTATCGTATCCATGACGCGATAAGATTCATTCTCCATGTTAACCACTCAAGAATGATTATAAAGTATATATAATGAATAATAATGAAATATATGACATTATAAAGCTACTGTATTTATGTTTATATATATATCATCTAATTACTTCCATTCATGTCAATAAGGAAAAGAAAACAGTGTTCTTGTGTACGTACGGCCTACTGTCTCCTTGAACAGTGTATATCATTTCATTTATCTATCTGTTATATATATATATATATATACTGAATGTATATGATATATAAATCATGATTTAATTTCTGGAAGTAATTAAATCGTGATATAATTAATAATAATATCAAGAACAACAATTCCAAACATGTACGATAAATAAAACTATTTTACCTAAAACGCTTCTTTAACATGGAATTTACAAACGAACGGGTAATATAAAGTCATAACTAAACCATATATGATATCATAACAATAAATATGATTCTGTAATAAGTAAATGACATTATTTTAATCTTTATAAAGGATGTTTGGATATGTAGGAAGCATATCAGACCTAAGGTAATGGATAATTATTCCAATCTCGTTTTTACCTGAGATTGCTTATACGTAAGTATTTAGTGGGGTTATATTTTTCATCCATGTCCATAAAAATGTTTTTCATAATGTGTTTAATAATCTTTTAGGTATTTTTAAAGTCATTTTTACCCCTATTTGACTTTTACATTGTGTTATTGAAGGAATATTTCTTTTGATTATCATATGAGGAACTTTTTGACGTTTTCGGCAAAAGTATGCGGAGAATGTTTTTTAACATATACCACATGAAAGGATATTTACGAGTTTATAACACCTAATTTTCATGAAGCTTCCTCTACAAGATTTCATGATTATTTTAAACAGAATCATTTTCATTTAAATTTAATGGCATTTTGTGAAAGGAAAATGATTTTGAAGAAGAAAGGAAATTTTCTTCAAGAATTCATTTCAAGTGTTTTTTCAAAACTATTTTCCATCTTAGGTGAAATTATTTAGTGTGATTATTTTTCAAGTATAATATCTTTATTATTAACATGGTTTAACTTTTCTTATTATGAAATGATATCCATTTGTTTTATATGGATTATGTTATGATGGGATAATGTTTATGAAACCCATTTTTATTCTTTGGGTTATGATGAATGATTTATGTTTATGTTGTGGCATAAGTAATAATGATTTCATTACGAGATGGGTGGGACCTGTATCTCCCTACAATGCATTGGGTAAAGATTTATATCTCATGAGATAGACATGGATAGAACGAAAAGTTAAATCGGTTCAGTGATACAGGTCTGGAACGAGGAGTGAACTCGATTCAGAAAGGGACTTTGTCCACTAAGATGGTCTTGGAAGCAATGCCTTGGCTACTATGAAAATCATTACATGTGCTTAAAAGTTGCCACAATTACATGTTTTATTCCCAAGCTAGTTTATCATGATTAATGTTACTTTATGATCTAATCCTTATGTACTTCCATGATTTATTTCGTTGCTCGTGATTCTGATGTTTAGATTTTATGTTCAAGTTTTTTCATTAAAATTATTATGGATTGTTTTATGTTCTCTATGTTTACCCTTACTGAGGATTTGAGATCTCCCTTTATATGTTTTCTTTTCCCTAGGATATAAAGAAAGGTTTTAGTTAAGAAAACAAAAGGGGAAGATCTTTATGGGAGATGTTGAAGATCTTTCACCACGATTAGAAGATTATAATCCGAGTTTCCAAAGACAGTAAACTATTATGGTCCTTGTGTGTCTGTTTTTTTATGTATTAAGTATTCCGCAAAAGTAATGTAATTTCCATGTACATCAAGGTTTGGGTCTCTATAGTTGGTATCAGAGGAAAGGTTTAGTTAACCTTTGGAAACTAGGATGTGAAAACTTTAGTGAGATACCTAGAGATATTTCTAAGGTATGTCTAGGGATGTCCCTAAGATTAAGTATAAGTATGGGTTATAGTCCTAGAATTATGGTAATGATATTAGAATTAAACTTAGGATGTTAGATATTGAAGGTACTCCCCTTTATTATGTTGTTTTCCTATCATGATTTTTTCCTCTTACACTATTCTTTTTGGGATTTAGATGATGGATGGAACCCGTAGGAACCGTGTTGATCAATGTAATGGACAATGTAATGATTGTCCTTCTGAACAAACCAATGTTATGGGAGATGGAGTGGAAAATATTATTCCTATACTTACACAAGTTATGAATCATTCTTGACTTCCAAATGATCAGATAAAGGAACAATATTTTATTGAGTCCTTCATGAGGCAACATCCACCTTATTTTAGTGGGTCTTCTGATCCACTTGTTGATAAACAATGGATCAGTACCATTGAAAAGATATTTTCTATACATAGATGTTCGAAACCTGAAAAATTCATCCTGGCAGTTTACCGTTTAGAAGGTGAAGTATACCAGTGGTGGACTCTGTTTAAGAATACAAATCCCTAAGGTGAAATTTAATCCATGGAATGGGACGAGTTAAAGAACTTATTTTTGAATAAGTACTTCCCTATTATTTTTCGAACAAAGATGGAAAAGGAGTTCCTTGAGCTTAACCAAAGGGCTGATGAATTTTTTTGTATATACGAGGTGAATTTTACAAGGCTTTCAAGGTATGCATCTGGCTTTATCATCCAACCATAAAGTAAAGTTTATCGATTCTTTAGGGGCTTAAAACCGAGTCTTTGAAGGTCATTAACAATAAGATACTTCAGTAGCTAGGAAGAAATTGTGTGTTGTGCCATCAAAGTAGAACTAGAAGTTGTTGTTACATATCGATCTCATGGTTTTGACAAGAAACGAAAGATGGATTTCCAGGAGAAATCTCAGAACAATGGTGAAAAAAAATATGAATGTTTCTTTATGCTCAAAGTGTGGAAAGAAGCATGGCATAGATTGTCTAAAAGGTACTAGAAAATGTTTTACATGTGGAAAAGAAGTCCATCGATCAGTTGAGTGTCGAAGTAATGAGAAAAGGGTAGCTAATGATATGAATAGAGAATATACTACAGAAAACACTCCACCAACACTTCAATGCTTCAAGTGCAAGTAAATGGGGCATTATGCTAATCAATTCCCTAATCCAACAGTTAATGATGTTCGACGTGAGCATCCTCTTAAGGTAAAGGATAAATGGAAGTCACATGCGATCACTATTTGTGATGTTGAGTATGATAATGGTGTTCTGGAGTGATTAAGTGTTTATGTAATGGGATTTCAAAATAGTATCATGGAATCTCATTTATGGTATCGTCGTAATTTTGGAATATCTATGTATTGGTTTTCAATAACTATATGGTACTGGTAACCATGAAAAGTGATTAAAATATTTTTTGAAAGAAGATGATATGTTCATAATAAAGGGATAAAGAGAAAATGAAATGACCTCGTGACTGTTATAAGGATAAAGTTATATCATGGTTTGAGTATATAGAAATTTTGGGATTTTGGTATGTAGAAAGAGTTAATATTCGACGGTATTCATCTTTTCACTAAGGTTAAATGGGTATTCATTTTTCAAGAGAATAAACGATTAAGTTATTCACATGTTTAGAATGTGACCAACAACAAGATATATCTTATGATATATGGGGGACAAATGAAGGAATTCACATGCTCTGTAGATGAAATTTATAGTTATCGGACAGAAGTATTTTCGATAAGCCTAAAGGATGGAATGGAAATCATATAGTATTGCTTAAGGCTATAACTTTTTCTAACCTTATGTTTGAGACAGATGGAATTACCTATCATTCTATCACATGATCCGCTAACACTTCACAAAAGACAAATTCAACTTCATTTCTTTAAGAGATGAAGTCGAAATTGTTCAAGGCATGAACAACAGTGAGATTGTACCAAAATCAAGTAAGAATTTCTTTTAATTAAAAAATTATTCAACATTAGGGAAATGATCATGAAAACCAAAAATGTTGTCCTAGTGCTCTTATATCTGATTAATCATATAGTACCTTAGATCATCACAAATTTATGGCTTTGTGATTGTTGGCTTTTTCATAGCCACGTTCTCTACCACTCTCCATCAGAACATGATGGTTAGATTTTTCTTCCATATTCATATTTTCACCAATGTTATCCTATATAGAGACTCAGTGATGAGTTACTTTGGGTAATCGTTACGTTTCATACTTTAGTTTTTAAAATTAAGTTTTAGTATCCCTTTTTACGTTGTGGGTTTCTATGAAAGAAACTTTCAAGTAGTAAACCATTTATAACCCCGAAAAATTTTGTGGGTGAAATTCATTTTAAGGGGGGTAGAATGTAACGGCCCGAGATTTTATGAGATATATACATGTTAATTTCTTTGATGTCATCTATTGTACACAAAGATTAGTTCGTACTATACGCAACACTGTATTAGCTTTCAGTATACACAACACTATTCTTGGAAAGTGTTACACACAATTTCAAGTTTGTTTTGTGGAAATTATTCAAGGCAGCATTATGTATATATTTTCTTTAATGCATAAATGAAATAAGTTTTGATTATGTTATATGCAACACCAAAGGGAGCTTTCAAAACACGCAGCCATGACTTAGCTTTCATTACACGCAATCGCGACCTTTCTCGATAGCGTGTGTAGTACGGAATACCGGGTTTCACTAAACAACGATATATTATTAAAATATTATATAAACTCGTTGTTATGAATACTAATAACCTTTTTTGAAATTTTATAAATTTTATCTTTCAAAATGGACTTCATTTTTGGATTCGGAATATCGAAATTTTCCTATGGTGAATTTTTGGTATTTTTCTGTAAACTTTCAATTTTTGATGAATAGTGAGAACACTCAGATACTATTTAAAAACCAACTTTTTATTTAAATAATTATTTATTTTATTCAAATTTATTTTTGGTAGAAATTGATACATAAAAATTATATAAGTTCAATGTAATTCATTGGATTCATTTTTTAATAATTTTAGATATATAAAAATTTTATTGAACTTTTCACCGTCTTTTACCCACCTACTAAGAGAATTTGAAAATTTACATAAAACTTAATTTTACCACTTCTGTGAGTGGAATTTTGAAAATCTGAGAGACACAGTTAATATCAAAGAGTAAAATGTGGTTCAATAAGATAAAAATAATTTTTGGTGAATAGTAACTTTTTACTATTATTTACCACGGTTAAAAGTAAATAGGGTATTTAAGGGTAAAAATGATATTATTATAACGCTTACACATTTCCTAATTCTATTGGATAAGTGTAATTTGACCAAAAACAACCTTAGGAATAAATTAATATCATTTAGGTCCACTTTAATTTGATTAGGACACTTATTGTTATTTTATTTAAAGAAGACTTAAAAGAGTTAAAATCAAAGTTTAATAACTAAAACATTTTTAAAATGACATGTTAGTATTGATTCAATTAACTTTGTTCGAATTAATCATGCTATTATGATTTTCCCAAAAAGTAATTACCAAATAGTGTCAAAATTGACATAAAATAGTTTTTTTAAAAAAAAATTATATTATTAATTGTTATTCTATTCATAAAAATCTATAGTTCGGCCAAATGACTTAGATAAAGTTATATATATTAATAATAAACCGCTTGGGATTCATTAAAATAGATACCTAAACATGTCTAAATCCTATTTTTTGAGAGTAGTTCTACCCATACCCACTTTAGCATCCAAATAAATCAATTTGGAATTATTATAAACCGAATATGACTTTATTATAAAATAATATTTTATGTTTTTCTTAAGGTTCCCTTCTCCTCCCTTATAAAAGGGAACCTCCTCCCTATTCTCTTTACACAATTTTGAGCCTTCAAGCTCGCCGAACCCCTACCCATTTCCATTCTCAACTTCCATATATACATTATAGACATTCTGGTATCCTCAAAAGACCAACTCTAGTGCCTTAAGAGGAAGCTTAAAAGGGGTGCGTTGAAGAAGAGGTAATCTCTTCTACCGATTCTTTCAAGTTTCTTTCTTCATAAACTTGTTCTTATTTATTTGATTCATAATAAATTAATAACATCAATATCACTAATATACTGATATGTTATTATAAATATAAAACAAACCTATTTCACCTTCTATCCATCCTACGAAAATTGAAATCATTGTGTGTTCGTATGTACGGAATACCGTCTCCACGCCGTGGTGTAATCTATTTTTCCACCACCACCTTACTTGGATGGGTATAATGGTGTAAAGAATAACTATATATAGTTATTATAATATCATACTGATTCTGAGATATTATATCATCCACTCTAATTCAATTCAATAATTATGGGAACGATATCATCGCTCGTGCGTACGTAAGGATTACCGTCTCCACGACGCAATGAGATTCATTCTCCATGTTAACCACTCTAGAATGATTATAAAGTATATATAATGAATAATAATGAAATACATGACATTATAAAGCTACTGGATATATATATATATATATTTCATCTACTTACTTCCATTCATGTCAATAAGGAAAAGAAAACAGCGTTCATCCGTACGTACGGCCTACCGTCTCCATGAACAGTGCATTTCATTTCATTTATCTATCTATTATATATATATATACTCAGTGTATAAGATATATAAATCATGATTTAAATTCTGTAAGTAATTAAATCCTGATATATGAAATAATAATATCAAGAACAAAAAGTCCAAACACGTACGATACTTATAACGATTTTAAGAAAAACACTGCTTTAAAATGAAATTTACAAAATAACGGGTAATATAAAGTCATAAGTGAACCATATATGATATCATAACAATGAATATGATACTATAATAATTCAATGAAATTATTTAAATCATTATACATGAGTTTCAGATACGTACGAAGCATATCAGACCTATGGTAAGGGGTAATTATTCCAATCTCGTTTTAATTCGAGATTGCTTATACGTAAGTATTTACTGGGGTTATATTTTTCATCCATGTCCATAAAAATATTTTTCATTGTGATTTTAATAATCTTTCATGTATTTTTAAAGTCATTTTTACCCCTCTTTGACTTTTACATTGTGTTATTGAAGGAATCTTTCTATTGATTATCATACGAGGAACTTTTTGATGTTTCCGGAAAAGTACAAGGAGAATTTTTTTTAGCATATACTCCATGAAAGGATATTTACTGTGTCATGAAACCTAATTTTCCTTAAGCTTCATATACAATATTTAATGATTATTTTAAATAGAATCAGTTTCTTGTAAATTGAATGGAATTTTGTGAAAATAAAATGATTTTGAAGAAGAAAGGTTATTTTCTTGAAGAATTCATTTCAAGTGTTTTGTCAAAATTATTTTCCATATAAGGTGACATTATTTCGTATGATTATGTTTCAAGTATAATATATCTATGATTTACATGGTTTCACTTTTCTTATGATGAAATGATATCCATTTTTTTATATGGATTATGTTATGATGGGATGATTTTTATGAAACCCATTTTTATTCTTTGGGTTATGATGAATGATTTATGTTTATGTTGTGGCACAAGTAAGAATGATTTCATTATAAGATGTGTGGGACCTATATCTCCCTCCAATTAATTGGGTAAAGATTTATATCTCATGACATAGACATGGCTGGATTGGCATGTTAAACAGGTTCAGTGATACCGGACTGGAATAAGGAGTGAACTTGATTCAGAAAGGGACTTTGTCCACTAAGATGGTCATGGAAGCAATGCCTTGGCTACTATGGAAATCATAACATGTGCTTAATGTTTTCCACAATTACATGTTTTATTCACATGCTAGTTTATCATGATTAATGTTCCTTTATGATCTATTTCTTATGTACTCCCAAGATTTATTTTGTTGCTCATGATTTTGATGTTTAGATTTTATGTTCAAGTTTTTTCTTTTAAATGTTTGTGGATTGTTTTATGTTCTCTATGTTTACCCTTATTGAGAATTTGAGATCACCCTTTATATGTTTTCTTTTCCCCGGGATTTAAAGATAGGTTTTAGGTAAGAAAACAAAAGGGGAAGATCTTTATGGGAGATGTTGAAGATCTTTCACCATGATTTGAAGATAATATTCCGAGTTTCTAAAGACACTAAACTATTATGGTCCTTATGTGTCTGTTTTTTTTTATGTATTAAGTATTCCGTAAAAGTAATATAATGACCACTTACGTCAAGCTTTGGGTTTCAACAATTGAAAAGGATCCAATCTTCTTACACTTGATGAAGATGTACATGGGAATCATAAAGAAGGGAACATCCTCAATCCTTTCACAAATTATTACTCAACCGTCACTTACAGAAAGGAAAAAGGATGCCCAAAAGGATGATATGGGAATTCAGGAAAAAGTTGAAGCTATCGTAAAAGGGGAATCCTTGGAGTTTAATGTTAATGAAGATGGAATTGTGAGATTTTGGAAAAGACTATGTGTTCCATCAAGTCTGGAGCAGAATAAGGAAATTTTGGATTATGCATATAGTTCAAAATTATCTATTCCCCAAGGAAACATAATGATGTATATAGATATCCGTGAGGATTTTTGGTGGGATAATATGAAGAAGGAGATCACTGAATATACTTCAAAGTTCCTGGTGTGTCAGCAAGTAAAGGTAGAGATGCATAAGTATAAGGGGATTATGCAACCATTTACCATACCATAATGGAAATGATGGAACATCACCGTGGAATTTTTCACCAGACATCCGAAGACATCCAAAGTAAACAATTCAATCCTGGTTTTGGTGGATCATCTTACAAAGTTTGTACACTTCATTGCAATTTAGGAGGATTTGTCATTAGATCAACAAACAAAGATATATATCAGGGAAGTGGTCAGGCTGCACAGTTTACCACTATCTATTGTGACTGATCAAGATCTTAGATTCACCTCTATGTTTTGGAAGAGTCTTCAACATGCTCTGAATACTGAACTGAACTTTAGTACGGCCTATCATCCTCAAACTAATGGCCTATCTGAGCATACTATAGAAACACTTGAGGATATGTTGAGAGATTACTCTATGTACTTTAAAGAGGGATGGGATAAACATCTTCCTCTGGTGGAGTTCTTTTATAATAACAGTTTCCGCTCGAGCATCCAAATGGAACTATATGAAGCCCTTTATCGGAAAACGTGTAGAACACCAGCATGTTAAGATGAGGTCGGTGAGCGTAAGCTGCTTGGACTATAAATCGTCAAAGAAATGGTGGAGAAGGTTAAAACCATTCAACAGCATATCAAGGCAGCCCGGAGTCGACAGAAGAGTTATGAAGATAACTATCGATGAGACCATGAGTTTAAAGTTGGAGACATAGTATTTCTATGCATATCTTCGTGGAATAAATTCATGAGGTTTGTAAATAAAGGGAAGTTAAGTCCAAGGTACATCGGCCCCTTCGATATTCTTGATCGTGTCAGGGTTGTGACCTATCAACTAGAACTTCCACCTACCATGGTGAAATTACATGATTTCTTTTATGTATCCCTCTTAAGGAAGTACATACCGGACCCGTCACATGTACTCTCTTCAGAGATGGTACAGTTAAAGGATGATCTTTCTTATGCGGAGCAACTAGTGAAGATCTTAGATCATAGAAAAAATGTTCTATGGAATAAGACAATGCCCCTCATCATGGTGTTGTGGTGAAACCAAAAGTTTGAAGAAGAAATGTAGGAATTTGAGGAAATGATGAAGAAAATTTACCCACAACTGTTTTACTGTTGGAAAAGAAAATTACGAGGGCAAAATTTCTTAATGGGGGTGATTGTAACGACCCAAAATTTCAATTATGGAAATCCCTCTGGATCTTATTAAATGTCTCTTAATGTAAAATGTTTATATAAAATGTCAACTTATTTGGTTTTATGTTAAGAATAGTGATCGTTGTAAATATAGTCATTGAACAGTGATCACATGATTGGTTTAAATATAGGGTTTTAACAAATCCCATTTACTCAGACAAAGGAAGCAATGGCCTCATCAAGTAGATGTGCCCCATTCAATGGCCATTTGTTAGAGATCGGAAAGGAGGTGGTGTCATTGGGATTCACTCTTGACCAAGCCCAATCCGAACTTGAATATGTTAAGCTTGAGTGGGACCCCCTACGAGAGAAGTGGAAGTTGATAGTGATTACCACCCGAGGAATGTTATTCGAGCCACCCCAAGAGTCTGTCAGCATCACACACTTTATTATTCAATCTTATGCGGGTGTTATAAGGGGTTATGTAACAAGACCTTAGCACTATGGTTATGTACAATATTTTTGTATATAATAATTAATATACTTTCATTTTATTATTGTTACCTTGTAGATAGTTTTTAAAGCTCAAATAGTATTTTTTAGTTAAAATTCAACTAAGAAATCTATTTTGATGAATTAATAGATTTTTGAATTAAATAATATTCTAATAAAATATTATAATTATTAAATTAATTTTTATTAAATATAAATTATCGTATAATTTTATGCAATTGTAATTTTTATTAGGGTTTGAAAACCATTTTTTTCAAAACCCATGGATTTTTGATAAATGTCAGTTTTTATTTTAAAAGTGAAAATTAACATATTTAGAAAATTATTTAGATAAAATGAATATTATTTATGGAATCAGTATGTCGAAATTAACCAATGGTTAATTTTTCATAATTTTCTGAGACAGTCAAATTTTTGGGTAAAAATTAAAAACCTGATTAAATATATAATGTGTTTTATGACATCATAATGACCCAATAGTGAAGTAATAAAATATTATAAGCCTTATGTTCGGCCAATATATGTTTTACCATAAAAAAATGTGATTTTTGGTTTGTTTGAATTATTTTATAATGCATTAATGGACCCTTCAAGACTTATTAAACATCTTGTCTTTTTAAATTGTTTTCCTTGGGAGTGTGACTCACCTCCACATAAGAAACCCCATTATTTTAAGAAGTTTTTAATTTGGACTTATAAAATATTGTTTTCAAATTCCCTTTGAAAAAAACTGTGGGCAAAAACTATGGGTCATTTTGGGGTTTGGATTAGTTTAATGTGAGGTGTCCCAAACCTAAATAATAAAGAATTCCCTCACCTTTCCTAAATAAACCCACACAAGATCTAACTTCCTCCTCACTAAAATCCATTGGAGTTCATCCCACCACTTCCCTCCTCTCTATAGAATCTTCCCAAGTTTCCCCAATCTCCCAATAAGACTTTCTCAAGCCTCTCTCAATCCTTTGGAAGCACACTTCCATGTAAGGGTTTTTCTTCCTTTCTAATTTTTGTCCAATTTTCATAATATTGTTATGCCCTTTTAATTTCAATTATAAATGTTGGGGTATGGTTTCTTCACCTCCCCCATACTTTCTTATTTATGTTTTAATGATGGGAGACCCCTTTCTATCTCATTAAATTCCTACCATGCACATCCGTTACTAATCCGAAATTCCGAAAGAAAATTCTCTCTTCTCATTAACATTCAAGCAATTCTTTTATATCATGAATCTAATTTCCATTATATTTGTTGGGATATGTATCTATATGACCCAATTCATTCTCCATGTTAACCACTCAATAATGATTATAAACTATATATAATGAATAATAATGAAATATATGACATGGTAAAGCTACTGTATTTACGTTAATATATATATCATCTAATTACTTCCATTCAAGTCAACAAGGATAAGAAAACGGCATTCTTGCGTACGTACGGACTACCGTCTCCTTGAACAGTGTATATCATTTAATTTATCTATCTATTATATATATATACTGAATTTATATGATATATAAATCATGATTTACATTCTGGAAGTAATTAACTCATTATATAATTAATAATAATATCAAGAACAACAAGTCCAAACACGTACGATAAATAAAACGATTTTACCTAAAATGATGCTTTAACATGGAATTTACAAAAGAATGGGTAATATAAAGTCATAAATAAACCATATATTATATCATAACAATAAATATGATTATTTAATAAGTAAATGACATTATTTTGATCATTATACAGTATTTTTGGATATGTACGAAGCATATCAGACCTAAGGTAATGGATAATTATTCCAATCTCGTTTTTATCCGAGATTGCTTATACGTAAGTATTTACTGGGGTTATATTTTTCATCCATGTCCATAAAAGTTTTTTCCATAATGTGTTTAATAATATTTCAGGTATTTTTAAAGTCATGTTTACCCCTATTTGACTTTTACATTGTGTTATTGAAGGAATATTTCTTTTGATTATCATATGAGGAACTTTTTGACGTTTCCGGCAAAAGTACGCGGAGAATGTTTTTTAACATATACCGCATGAATGGATATTTACGGTTTTATATCAACTAATTTTCATGAATCTTCCTCTACAAGATTTTATGATTATTTTAAACATAATCATTTTCATTTAAATTGAATGGAATTTTGTGAAAAGATAATGATTTTGAAGAAGAAAGGAAATTTTCTTCAAGAATTCATTTCAAGTGTTTTGTCAAAACTATTTTCCATATTAGGTGAAATTATTTAGTATGATTATTTTTCAAGTATAATATCTTTATGATTTACATGGTTTCAATTTTCTTATGATTAAAAGATATCCACTTGTTTTATATGGATTATGTTATGATGGGATGATGTTTATGAAACCCATTTTTATTTTTTGGGTTATGATGAATGATTTATGTTTATGATGTGGCATAAGTAATAATGATTTAATTATGAGATGGGTGGGACCTATATCTCCCTCCAATGCATTGGGTAATGATTTATATCTCATGAGATAGACAAGGCTAGAACGGCAAGTTAAATCGGTTCAGTGATACAGGTCTGAAATGAGGAGTGAACTCGATTCAGAAAGGGACTTTGTCCACTAAGATGGTCTTGGAAGCAATGCCTTAGCTACTATGAAAATCATAACATGTGCTTAATAGTTTCTGCAATTACATGTTTTATTCCAATGCTATTTTATCATGATTAATGTTCCTTTATGATCTATTCCTTATGTACTTCCAAGATTTATTTCATTGCTCGTGATTCTGATGTTTAGAATTTATGTGTAAGTTTTTTCATTCAAATGTTTATGGATTGTTTTATGTTCTCTATGTTTACCCTTACTGAGGATTTGAGCTCACACTTTATATGTTTTCCTTTCCCCAGGATTTAAAGAAAGGTTTTAGGTAAGAAAACAAAAGGGGAAGATCTTTATGGGAAATGTTGAAGATCTTTCACCACGATTAGAAGATTATATTCCAAGTTTCCAAAGACACTAAACTATTATGGTTTTTGTGTGTATGTTTTTCTATGTATTAATTATTCCGCAAAAGTAATGTAATGTCCATGTAGGTCATGATTTGGGTCTTTATTGTTGGTATTAGAGGAAAGGTTTAGTTAACCTTTGGAAACTAGGATGCGAAAACTTTAGTGAGATCCCTAGAGATATTTCTAAGGTATGTCTAGGGATGTCCCTAAGGTTAAGTATAAGTATGGGTTATAGTCCTAGAATTATGGTAACGTTATTAGAATTAAACATAAGATGTTAAATATTGAAGGTAATCCCCCTTTATTATGTTGTTTTCCTATCATTATTTTTTCCTCTTACACTATTCTTTTTGGGTTTAGATGATGGTTGGAACCCACAGGAACCGTGTTGATCAATGTAATAGACAATGTAATGATTGTACTTCTGAACAAACCAATGTTATGGGAGATGGAGTGGAAAATATTATTCCTATACTTACACAAGGTCTGAATCATTCTCGACTTCCAAATGAGCAGAGAAGGGAACAATATTCTATTGAGACCTACATAAGGCAACGTCCACCTTATTTTAGTGGGTCTTATGATCCACTTGTTGCTGAACAATGAATCAGTACCATTGAAAAGATATTTTCCATACATCTATGTTAGAAACATGAAAAATTCATCCTGGCTGTTTACCATTTAGAAAGTGAAGTAGACCAGTGGTGGACTCTATTTAAGAATACAAATCCCCAAGGTGAAATTGAATCCATGGAATGGGACGAGTTAAAGAACTTATTTTTCAATAAGTACTTCCCTCATATTCTTCGAAAAAAGATGGAAAAGGAGTTCCTTGAGCTTAACCAAAGGGTTGATGAATCTGTTTGTATATATGAGGCGAATTATACAAGGCTTTCAAGGTATGCATCTGGCTTTATCATCCAACCTGAAAGTAAAGTTTATCGATTCTTCAGTGGCTTAAAACCGAGTCTTCGAAGGGAATTAGAAATAAGATACTTCAGTAGCTATGAAGAAATTGTGTGTTGTGCTATCAAGGTAGAACTAGAAGTTGGTGTTAAATATCCATCTCATGGTTTTGACAAGAAACGAAAGATGGATTTCAAGGATAAATCTCAGAACAATGGTGAAAAAAAAGTTGAATGTTTCTTTATGCTCAAAGTGTGGAAAGAAGCATGGCATAGATTGTCTAAAAGGTACTAGAAAATGTTTTACGTGTGGAAAAGAAGGCCATCGGGAAGTTGAGTGTCGAAGTAATGGGGAAAAGGTAGCTAATGATGTGAATAGAGAAAATGCTACAGAAAACACTCCACCAACACTTCAATGATTCAAGTGCAAGGAAATGGGGCATTATGCTAATCAATGCCCTAATCCAAGGGTTAATGATGTTCGACATGAACAACCTCTTAAGGTAAAGGATAAATGGAAGTCACATGCGATCACTATTTGTGATGTTGAGTATGATAATGATGTTTTGGAGTGATTAAGTGTTTATGTAATGGGATTTCAAAATAGTATCATGGAATCTCATTTATGGTATCGTGTAATTTTGGAATATCTATGTATTGGTTTTCAATAATTATATGGTACTGGTAACCATGAAAAGTGATTAAAATATTTTTGGAAAGAAGATGATATGTTCAAAATAAAGGGATAAATAGAAAATGAAATGAGCTCGTGACTGGTATAAGGATAAAGTTCTATCATGGTTTGAGTATATAGAAATTTTGGGATTTTGGTATGTAGAAAGAGTTAACTTTTGACAGTATTCATGTTTTCACTAAGGTTAAATGGGTATTCATTTTTCAATAGAATAAACGATTAAGTTATTCACATGTTTAGAATGTGACCAAAAACAAGATATATCTTATGATATATAGGGGACAAATGAAGGAATTCACATGCTCTATAGATGACATTTATAGTTATTGGACAGAAGTATTTTTGATAAGCCTAAAGGTTGGAATGGAAATCATATAGTATTTCTTAAGGCTATAACTTTTTCTAACCTTATGTTTGAGACAGATGGAATGACCTATCATTCTATCGCATGATTCACTAACACTTCACGGAAGACAAATTCAACCTCATTTCATTAAGAGATGAAGTGGAAATTGTTCAAGGCATGAACAACAGTGAGATTGTACCAAAATCAAGTAAGAATTTCTTTTAATTAAAAAATTATTCAACATTAGGGAAATGATCTTGAAAACCAAAAATGTTGTCCTATTGCTCTTATATATGATGAATCATATGGTACGTTAGATCATCACAAATTTATGGCTTTTTGATTATTGGCTTTCTCATATCCATGTTCTCTACCACTCTCCATCAGAACATGATGGTCAGATTTTCCTTCCATATTCATATTTTCACCAATGTTATCCTATGTGGAGACTCAGTGATGAGTTACTTTGGGTAATCGTTACGTTTCATACTTTAGTTTTTAAAATTAAGTTTTAGTTTCCCTTTTTACATTGTGGGTTTCTATGAAAGAAACTTTCAAGTAGTAAACCATTTATAACCCCGACAAATTTTGAGGTTGAAATTCATTTTAAGGGGTGTAGAATGTAACGGCCTGATATTTTATGAGATATATTCTTGTTAATTTCATTGATGTCATCTATTGTACACCAAGATTAGTTCGTACTATACGCAACACCATATTAGCTTGCAGTATACACAACACTATTCTTGGAAAGTGTTACACACAATTTCATGTTTTTTTTGTGGAAATTATTCTAGGCAGCATTATGTATATATTTTCTTTAATGCATAAATGAAATAAGTTTTGATTATGTTATACACAACACCAAAGGGAGATTTCAAAATACGCAGCCCTGACTTGGCTTGCATTACACGTAATCGCGACCTTCCTCGATAGCGTGTGTAGTACGCAATACCGGGTTTCACTAAACAACGATATATTATTAATATATTATATAAAATAGTTGTTACGAATACTAATAACATATTTTTGAAATTTTATAAATTTTATATTTCAAAATGGACTTCATTTTTGGATTCGGAATATCGAAATTATCCTAGGGTGAATTTTTGGTATTTTTCTGTAAACTTTCAATTTTTGATGAATAGTGAGAACACTCAGATACTATTTAAAAACCGACTTTTTATTTAAATAATTATTTATTATATTCAAATTTATTTTTGGTAAAAATTGATACATAACAATTATATAAGTTCAATGTAATTCATTGGATTCATTTTTTAATAATTTTAGATATA
The DNA here is from genome assembly GCA_963277665.1 of Viscum album. Lineage (NCBI taxonomy): Eukaryota > Viridiplantae > Streptophyta > Magnoliopsida > Santalales > Viscaceae > Viscum > Viscum album. Next base: position 1,469,718,975 of record OY728146.1, read on the forward strand.
TAAAAATTTTATTGAACTTTTCACCGTCTTTTACCCACCTACTAAGAGAATTTGATAATTTACATAAAACTTAATTTTACCGCTTCTGTGAGTGGAATTTTGAAAATCTGAGAGACACGGTTAATATCAAGGAGTAAAATGTTTTTCAATAAGATAAAAATAATTTTTGGTGAATAGTAACTTTTTACTATTATTTACCACGGTTAAAAGTAAATAGGGTAATTAAGGGTAAAAATGATATTATTATAATGCTTACACATTTCCTAATTCTATTGGATAAGTTTAATTTGACCAAAAACAACCTTAGGGAAAAAATAATATCATTTAGGTCTACTTGGATTAGATTAGGACACTTATTATTATTTTATTTAAAGAAGAGTTAAAAGAGTTAAAATAAAAGTTTAATAACTAAAACATTTTTAAAATGACATGTTAGTATTGATTCAATTAACTTTCTTCGAAATAATCATGCTATTATGATTTTCCCAAAAATGAATTACCAAATAGTGTCAAAATTGACATAAAATAGTTTTTTTTAAAAAAATTATATTATTAATTGTTATTCTATTCATAAAAATCTAAGGTTCGGCCAAATTACTTAGATAAGCTTATATATATTAATAATGAACCACTTGGGATTCGTTAAAATAGTTACCTAAACATGTATAAAACCTATTTTTTGAGATTAGTTCTACCCATACCCACTTTAGTTTCCAAATAAATCAATTTGGAGCTATTATAAACCGAATATGACATTATTATAAAATAATATTTTAAGTTTTTCTTAATGTTCCCCTCTCCTCCCTTATAAAAGGGAACCTCCTCCCTCTTCTCTTTACACAATTTTGATCCTTCAAGCTCGGCCAAACCCTACCCATTTCCCTTCTCAACTTCCATACATACATTATTAAGGTTCTGGTATCCTCAAAAGGTCAACTCTAGTGCCTTAAGAGGAACCTTAAAAGTGGTGCGTTGAAGAAGAGGTAATCTCTTCTACCGATTCTTTCAATTTTCTTTCTTCATAATCTTCTTCTAATTTATTTGTTTCCTAATAAATTAATAACATCAATATCACTAATATACTGATATTTTATTATAAATATAAAACAACCCTATTTTACCTTTTATCCATCCTACGAAAATTGAAATCATTTTGCATGCGTACGTACGGAATACCGTCTCCACGCCGTGGTGTAATCTGTTTTTCCACCACCACCTTACTTGGATGGGTATAATGGTGTAAATAATAACTATATATAGTTATTATAATATCATAATGATTCTGAGATATTATATCATCCACTACAATTCAATTCATTAATTATGGGAACGATATCATCGCTCGTGCGTACGTACAGATTACCATCTCCACGACGCAATGAGATTCATTCTCCATGTTAACCACTCAAGAATGATTATAAAGAATATATAATGAATAATAATGAAATAAATGACATTATAAATCTATTTTATTTATGTGTATATATATTTATTTCATCTACTTACTTCCATTCAAGTCAATAAGTAAAAGAAAACAACATTCATGCGTACGTACATCCTACCATCTCAATGAACAGTGTATTTCATTTCATTTATCAGTCTATTATATATATATACTCAATGTATATGATATATAAATCATGATTTACATTATGGAAGTAATTAAATACTGATATAAGCAATAATAATATCAAGAACAAAAATTCCAAACACGTACGATACTTAAAATGATTTTACGCAAAATGCTGCTTTAACATGGAATTTACAAAATAACGGGTAATATAAATTCATAAGTGAACCATATATGATATCATAACAATGAATATGACTCTATAATAAGTCAATTAAATTATTTAAATCATTATACAGGAGGTTCGGATACGTATGAAGCATATCGGGCCTACGGTAAGGGATAATTATTCCAATCTCGTTTTTATTCGAGATTTCTTATACGTAAGTATTTACTGGGGTTATATTTTTCATCCATGTCCATAAAAATAATTTTCATTGTGTTTTTAATAATATTTCATGTATTTTTTAAGTCATTTTTACCCCTCCTTGACTTTTACATTGTGTTATTTAAGGAATCTTTCTTTTGATTATCATACGAGGAACTTTTTGATGTTTCCGGCAAAAGTACGAGGAGAATTTTTTTTAACATATACTACATGAACGGATATTTACTGTGTCATGAAACCTAATTTTCATGAATCTTCCTATACAATATTTAATTATTATTTTAAATAGAATCAGTTTCTTTTAAATTGAATGGAATTTTGTGAAAATAAAATGATTTTTAAGAAGAAAGGTTATTTTCCTAAAGAATTCATTTCAAGTGTTTTGTCAAAACTATTTTCCATCTAAGGTGACATTATTTCATACGATTATGTTTCAAGTATAATATCTCTAGGATTTACATGGTTTCACTTTTCTTATGATTAAATGATATCCATTTTTTTATATGGATTATTTTATGATGGGATGATGTTTATGAAACCCATTTTTATTCATTGGGTTATGATGAATGATTTATGTTTATGTTGTGGCACAAGTAAGAATTATTTCATTATAAGATGTGTGGGACCTATATCTCCCTCCAATGCATTGGGTAAAGATTTAAATCTCATGACATAGACATGGCTGGAATGGCATGTTAAACCGGTTCAGTGATACAGGACTGGAACAAGGAGTGAACTTGATTTAGAAAGGGACTTTTTCCACTAAGATGGTCTTGGAAGCAATGCCTTGGCTACTATGGAAATCATAACATGTGCTTAATGGTTTACACAATTACATGTTTTATTCACATGCTAGTTTATCATGATTAATGTTCCTTTATGATCTATTTCTTATGTACTTCCAAGATTTATGTTGTTGCTCATGATTTTGATGTTTAGATTTTATGTTCATGTTTTTGTTTCAAATGTTTATGGGTTGTTTTATGTTCTCTATGTTTACCCTTATTGAGCATTTGAGATCACCCTTTATATTTTTTATTTTCCCTGGGATTTAAAGATAGGTTTTAGGTAATAAAACAAAAGGGGAAGTTCTTTCACCACGATTTGAAGATAATATTCCAAGTTTCCAAAGACACTAAACTATTACGGTCCTTGTGTGTCTGTTTTTGTTATGTATTAAGTATTCCGTAAAAGTAATGTAATGACCATTTACGTCAAGATTTGGGTTTCTACAATTTAAAAGGATCCAATCTTCTTAGACTTGATGAAGGTGGACATGGGAATCATAAAGAAGGGAACATCCTCAATCTTTTCACAAATTATTACTCAACCATCACTAACAAAATGGTTAAAGGATACCCAAAAGGATGATGTGGGAATTTAGAAAAAAAGTGGAAGCTATCAGAAAAGGGAAATCCTTGGAGTTTAATTTTAACGGAGATGGAGTTGTGAGATTTTGGAAAAGACTATGAGTTCCATCAAGTCTGGAGCAGAAGAACAAAATTTGTCATTATGATTATAGTTCAAAATTATCTATTCACCTAGGAAACACAATGATGTATATAGATATCCATGAGAATTTTTTGTGGGATAATATGAAGAAAGAGATCACTTAATATACTTCAAAGTTCCTGGTGTGTCAGCAAGTAAAGGCAGAGAGGCAGAATTCTAAGGGGATGATGCAACCATTTCCCATACCATAATGGAAATGATGGAACATCACCATGGAATTTGTCACCAGACATCCGAAGACATCCAAAGTAAACAACTCAATCCTGGTTGTGGTGGGTCATCTTACAAAGTCTGTACACTTCATTGAAATTTAGGTGGATTTGTCATCTGATCAACTGACACGGATATATATCAGGTAAGTGGTCAGGCTGCACGGTTTACCACTATCTATTGTGTCTGATCAAGATCCAAGATTCACCTCTATGTTTTGGAAGAGTCTTCAACATGATCTGAATACTAAACTGAACTTTAGTACGGCCTATCATCCTCAAACTAATGGCCAATCTGAGCAGACTATCGAAACACTTGAGGACATGTTAAGAGATTACTCTATGTACTTTAAAGGGGGATGGGATAAACATCTTCCTCTGGTGGAGTTCTTTTATAATAAAATTTTCCGCTCGAGCAACCAAATGGAACTATATGAAGCCCTTTATCGGAAAACGTGCAGAAAACAAGCATGTTGAGATGAGGTCAGTGAGTGTAAGGTGCTTGGACTAGAAATCGTCGAAGAAATGGTGGAGAAGGTGAAAACCATTCAGCATCATATCAAGGTAGCCCAGAGTCAACAGAAGAGTTATGAAGATAACTATCAATGAGACCATGAGTTTAAAGTTGGAGACATAGTATTTCTATGCATATCTTCATGGAATAAAGTCATGAGGTTTGGAAACAAAGGTAAGTTAAGTCCAAGGTACATCGGCCACTTTGATATTCTTGATCGTGTCAGGGTTGTGACCTATCAACTAGAACTTCCACCTACCATCGCCAAATTACATGATGTCTTTTATGTATCCCTATTAAGGAAGTACATACTGGACCCTTCACATGTACTCTCTTCAGAGATGGTACAGTTAAAGGATGATCTTTCTTATGCGGAGCAACTAGTGAAGATCTTAGATCATAGAGAAAATGTTCTATGAAATAAGACAATGCCCCTCATCAAGGTGTTGTGGTGAAACCAAAAGTTTGAAGAAGAAATGTAGGAATTGGAGGAAATGATGAAGCAAAGTTACCCACAACTGTTTTAGTGTTGGAAAAGGAAATTTCAAGTGTGAAATTTCTTAATGGGGGAGATTGTAATGACCCAAAATTTCAATTATGGAAATCTTTCTGGAACTTATTAAATATCTCTTTATGTAAAATGTTTATATAAAATGTCAAATTATTTGGTTTTATGTTAAGAATGGTGATCGTTGTAAATATAGTCGTTGAACAGTGATCACATGATTAGTATAAATATAGGATTTTAACAAATCCAATTTACTCAGCCAAAGGAAGAAATGGCCTCATCAAGTAGATGTGCCCCATACAATGGCCATTTTTTAGAGATCGGAAAGGAGGTGGTGTCATTGGGATTCACTCTTGACCAAGCCCAAGCCGAACTTGAATATGTTAACCTTTAGTGGGACCCCCTATAAGAGAAGTGGAAGTTGATAGTGATTACCACCCGAGCAATGTTATTTGAGCCACCCCAAGAGTCTATCACCATCGCACACCTTATTATTCGATCTTATGCGGGTATTATAAGGGGTTATGTAACAAGACTTTAGCAATATGGTTATGTACAATATTTTTGTATATAATAATTAATATACTTTCATTTTATTATTGTTACCTTGTAAATAGTTTGTAAAGCTCAAATAGTATTTTTTAGTTAAAATTCAACTAAGAAATCTATTTTGATGAATTAATAGATTTTTGAATTAAATAATATTTTAATAAAATATTATTATTATTAAATTAATTTTTATTAAATATAAATGATCGAATAATTTTATGCAATTGTAATTTTTATTAAGGTTTGAAAGCCATTTTTGTCAAAACCCATGGATTTTTGATAAATGTCAGTTTTTATATTAAAAGTGAAAATTAACATATTTAGAAAATTATATAGAGAAAATGAATATTATTTATGGAATCAGGATGTCGGAATTATCCAATGGTGAATTTTTCATAATTTTCTGAGACAGTGGAATTTTTGGGTAAAAATTAAATACCGATTAAATATATAATGTGTTTTATGACATCATAATGACCCAATAGTGAAGTAATAAAATATTATAAGCCTTATGTTCGGCCAATATTTGTTTTAACATAAAAAATTTGATGTTTGGTTTGTTTGACTTATTTTACAATGCATTAATGGACCCTTCAAGACTTATTAAACATCATGTCTTTTTAAATTGTTTTCCTTGGGAGTGTGACTCACCTCCACATAAGCAACCCCATTATTTAAGAAGTTTTTAATTTGGACTTATAAAATATATTTTTTCAAATTCCCTTTGAAAAAAACCATGGGCAAAAATTATGGACTGTTTTGGGGTTTGGATTAGTTTAATGTGAGGTGTCCCAAACCTAAATAATAAAGAATTCTCTCACCTTTCCTAAATAAACCCACACAAGCTCTAACTTCCTCCTCACTAAAATCCATTGGAGTTCATCCCACCTCTTCCCTCCTCTCTATAGAATCTTCCCAAGGATCCCCAATCTCCCAATAAGCCTTTCTCAAGCCTCTCTCAAGCCTTTGTAAGCACACTTCCAAGTAAGGGTTTTTCTTCCTTTCTAATTTTTGTCCAATTTTCATAATATTGTTATGCCCTTTTAATTTCAATTATAAATGTTGGGGTATGGTTTCTCACCTCCCCCATACTTCCTTATTTGTGTTTTAATTATGGGAGACCCCTTTATCTCTCATTAAATTCCTCCCATGTACACCCATTACTACGCCGAAATTCCGAAAGAAATTTCTCTCTCCTCATTAACATTCAAGAAATTATTTTGTATCATGAATCTAATTTCAATTATATTTGTTGGGATATGTATCTATATGACCCAATTAATTCTCCATGTTAACCACTCAATAATGATTATAATGTATATATAATGAATAATAATGAAATATATGACATGATAAAGCTATTGTATTTATGTTTATATATATATATATCATCTAATTACTTCCATTCAAGTCAATAAGGATAAGAAAACAGCATTCTTGCATACGTACGTCCTACCGTCTCCTTGAACAGTGTATATCATTTCATTTATCTATCTATTATATATATATATACTGAATTTATATGATATATAAATCATGATTTACATTCTAGAAATAATTAAATCATGATATAATTAATAATAATATCAAGAACAACAAGTCCAAACACGTATGATAAATAAAACAATTTTACCTAAAACGCTGCTTTAACATTGAATTTACAAAAGAACGGGTAATATAAAGTCAGAACTGAACCGTATATGATATCACAACAAAAAATATGATTCTGTAATAAGTCAATGACATTATTTTAATCGTTATAAAGGATGTTTGGATATGTACGAAGCATATCAGACCAAAGGTAATGGATAATTATTCCAATCTCGTTTTTATCTGAGACTGCTTATACGTAAGTATTTACTGGGGTTATATTTTTCATCCATGTCTATAAAAATGTTTTTCATAATGTGTTTAATAATCTTTCCAGTATTTTTAAAGTCATATTTACCCCTATTTGAATTTTACATAGTGTTATTGAAGGAATATTTCTTTTGATTATCATATGAGGAACTTTTTGATGTTTCTAACAAAAGTACGCGGAGAATGTTTTTTAACATATACCGCATGAACGGATATTTACAGATTTATAAAACCTAATTTTCATGAAGCTTCCTCTACACGATTTCATGATTATTTTAAACAAAATAATTTTCATTTAAATTGAATGGTATTTTGTGAAAATAAAATGATTTTGAAGAAGAAAGGAAATTTTTTTCAAGAATTCATTTCAAGTGTTTTGTCAAAACTATTTTCCATATTAGGTGAAATTATTTAGTATGATTATTTTTCAAGTATAATATCTTTATGATTTACATGGTTTCACTTTTCTTATGATGAAATGATATCCATTTGTTTTATATGGATTATGTTATGATGGGATGATGTTTATGAAACCCATTTTTATTCTTTGGGTTATGATGAATGATTTGTGTTTATGTTGTGGAATAAGTAATAATGATTTCATTATGAGATGGGTGGGACCTATATATCCGTACAATTCATTAGGAAAAGATTTATATCTCATGAGATAGACATGGCTAGAACGGCAAGTTAAATCGGTTCAGTAATACAGGTCTGGAATGAGGAGTGAACTCGATTCAGAAAGAGACTTTGTCCACTAAGATGGTCTTGGCAGCAATGACTTAGCTACTATGAAAATCATAACATGTGCTTAATAGTTTCCACAATTAGATGTTTTATTCCCATGCTAGTTTATCATGATTACTGTTCCTTTATGATCTATTCCTTATGTACTTCCAAGATTTATTTCATTGCTCGTGATTCTGATGTTTAGATTTTATGTTCAAGTTTTTTCATTAAAATGTTTATGGATTGTTTTATGTTCACTATGTTTACCCTTACTGAGGATTTGAGCTCACCCTTTATGTGTTTTCTTTTCCCCATTATTTAAAGAAAGGTTTTAGGTAAGAAAACAAAAGGGGAAGATCTTTATGGGAAATGTTGAATATCTTTCACCACGATTAGAAGATTATATTCCGAGTTTCCAAAGACACTAAACTATTTTGGTCCTTGTGTGTCTTTTTTTTTATGTATTAATTATTCCGCAAAAGTAATGTATTGTCCATGTATGTAAATCTTTGGGTCTCTACAGTTGGTTTCAGAGGAAAGTTTTAGTTAACCTTTGGAAACTATGACGCAAAAACTTTAGTGAGATCCCTAGAGATATTTCTAAGGTATGTCTAGGGATGTCCCTAAGGTTAAGTATAAGTACGGGTTATAGTCCTAGAAATATGGTAACGATATTAGAATTAAACCTAAGATGTTAAATATTTAAGGTACTCCCCCTTTATTATGTTGTTTTCCTATCATGATTTTTGCCTCTTACACTATTCTTTTTGGGTTTTAGATGATGGCTGGAACCCGTTGGAACCGTGTTGATCAATGTAATGGACAATGTAATGATTGTCCTTCTAAACAAACCATTGTTATGGTAGATGTAGTGGAAAATATTATTCCTACACTTACACAAGGTATGAATCATTCTCGACTTCCAAATGAGCAGAGAAGGGAACAATATTCTATTGATTCCTTCATGAGGCAACGTCCACCTTATTTTAGTGGGTCTTCTTATCAACTTGTTTCTGAACAATGGATTAGTACCATTGAAAAGATATTTTCCATACATCAATGTTCGAAACATGAAAAAGTCATCCTTGCTATTTACCGTTTAGAAGGTGAAGCAAACCAGTGGTGGAATCTATTTAAGAATACAAATCCCCAAGGTGAAATTGAATCCATGGAATGTGAAGAGTTAAAGAACTTATTTTTCAATAAGTACTTCCCTCGTATTCTTCGAACAAAGATGGAAAATGAGTTCCTTGAGCATAACCAAAGGGTTGATGAATCTGTTTGTATATACGGGGAGAATTTTACAAGGCTTTCAAGGTACACATCTGGCTTTATCATCCAACCTGAAAGTAAAGTTTATTGATTCTTCAGTGGCTTAAAACCGAGTCTTCAAAGGGCATTAGCAATAAGATACTTCATTAGCTATGAAGAAATTGTGCATTGTGCTATCAAGTTAGAACTAGAAGTTGGTGTTACATATCCATCTCATGGTTTTGACAAGAAACGAAAGATGGATTTCAAGGAGAAATCTCAGAACAATGGTGAAAAGAAGATGAATGTTTCTTTATGCTCAAAGTGTGGAAAGAAGCATGACATAGATTGTCTAAAAGGTACTAGAAAATGTTTTACGTGTGGAAAAGAAGTCCATCGAGCAGTTGAGTGTCGAAGTAATGGGAAAAAACGTAGCAAATGATGTGAATAGAGAAAATACTACATAAAACACTCCACCAACACTTCAATGCTTCAAGTGCAAGGAAATGGGGCATTATTCTAATCAATGCCCTAATCTAAGGGTTAATGATGTTCGACGTGAGCAACCTCTTAAGGTAAAGGATAAATGGAAGTCACATGCAATCACTATTTGTGATTTTGAGTATGAAAATGATGTTGTGGAGTGATTAAGTGTTTATGTAATGAGATTTCAAAATAGTATCATGGAATCTCATTTATGGTATCGTGTAATTTTGGAATATCTATGTATTGGTTTTCAATAATTATGTGGTACTGGTAACCATGAAAAGTGATTAAAATATTTTTGGAAAGAAGATGATATGTTCATAATAAAGGGATAAAGAGAAAATGAAATGAGCTTGTGACTGGTATAAGGATAAAGTTATATCGTGGTTTGATTATATCGAAATTTTGGGATTTTGGTATGTAGAAAGAGTTAACTTTTGATAGTATTCATGTTTTCACTAAGGTTAAATGGGTATTCATTTTTCAAAAGAATAAATGATTATGTTATTCACATGTTTAGAATGTGACCAACAACAAGATATATCTTATGATATATGGGGGACAAATGAAGGAATTCACATGCTCTATAGATGAAATTTCTAGTTATCGGGCAGAAGTATTTTGGATAAGCCTAAAGGTTGGAATGGAAATCATATAGTATTGATTAAGGCTATAACTTTTTATAACCTTATGTTTGAGACAGATGTAATGACCTATTATTCTATCGCATGATCCGCTAACACATCACAGAAGACAAATTCAACTTCATTTCTTTAAGAGATGAAGTGGAAATTGTTCAAGGCATTAACAACAGTGAGATTGTACCAAAATAAAGTAATAATTTCTTTTAATTCAAAAATTCTTCAACATTAGGGAAATGATCTTGAAAACCAAAAATGTTGTCCTAGTGATCTTATATCTGATGAATCATATGGCACCTTAGATCATCAAAAATTTATGGCTTTGTGATTGTTGGCTTTTTCATAGCCATGTTCTCTACCACTCTCAATCAGGACATGATGGTTATATTTTTCTTCCATATTCATATTTTTACCTATGTTATCCTATGTGGAGACTCAGTGATGAGTTACTTTGGGTAATCGTTACGTTTCATACTTTAGTTTTTAAAATTATGTTTTAGTATCCCTTTTTACGATGTGGGTTTCTATGAAAGAAACTTTCAAGTAGTAAACCATTTATAACCCCGACAAATTTTGAGGGTGAAATTAATTTTAAGGGGGGTAGAATGTAACAACCTGAGATTTTATGAGATATATTCTTGTTAATTTCATTGATGTCATCTATTGTACACCAAGATTAGTTCGTACTATACGCAAAACCGTATTAGCTTGCAGTATACACAACACTATTCTTGGCAAGTGTTACACACAATTTCAAGTTTGTTTTGTGGAAATTATTCTACGCAGCATTATGTATATATTTTATTTAATGCATAAATGAAATAAGTTTTTATTATTTTATACGCAACACCAAAGGGAGCTTTCACAACACACATCCCTAACTTGTCTTTCATTACACACAATCGCGACCTTCCTCGATAGCGTGTGTAGTACGCAATATCGGGTTTCACTAAACAACGATATATTATTAAAATATTATATAAACTCGTTGTTATGAATACTAATAACCACTTTTTCAAATTTTATAAATTTTATCTTTCAAAATGGACTTCATTTTTGGATTCGGAATATCGAAATTATCCTAGGGTGAAATTTTTTTATTTTTCTGAAAACATTCAATTTTGGATGAATAGTGAGAACACTCGGATACTATATAAAAACCGACTTTTTATTTAAATAATTATTTATTTTATTAAAATTTATTTTTGGTAAAAAATTGATACATAACAATTATATAAGTTCAATGTAATTCATTGGATTCATTTTTTAATAATTTTAGATATATAAAAATTTAATTGAACTTTTCACCATCTTTTACCCACCTCCTAGGAGAATTTAAAAATTAACATAAAACTTAATTTTACCGATTCTGTGAGTGGAATTTTGAAAATCTGAGAGACACGGTTAATATCAAGGAATAAAATTTGGTTCAATAAGAAAACAATAATTTTTGGTGAATAGTAACTTTTTACTAATATTTACCACAGTTAAAAGTAAATAGGGTAATTAAGGGTAAAGATGATATTATTATAACGCTTTCACATTTCCTAATTATATTGGATAAGTGTAATTTGACCAAAAACTACCTTATGAAAAAAAAATATCATTTAGGTCCACTTGGATTTGATTAGGAAACCTATTATTATTATTATTATTAAAGAATAGTTAAAAGAGTTAAAATCAAAGTTTAATAACAAAAACATTTTTAAAATGACATGTTAGTATTGATTCAATTAAATTTGTTCGAACTAATCATGCTATTATGATTTTCCCAAAAAGGAATTACCAAATAGTGTCAAAATTGAAATAGAATAGTTTTTTTAAAAAAAATTATATTATTAATTGTTATTTTATTCATAAAAATCTAAGGTTCGGCCAAATGAATTAGATAAGTTTATATATATTAATAATGAACCACTTGGGATTCGTTAAAATAGTTACCTAAACATGTCTAATACCTATTATTTGAGATTAGTTCTACCCATACCCACTTTAGCTTCCAAATAAATCAATTTGGAGCTATTATAAACCGAATATGACTTTATTATAAAATAATATTTTAATTTTTTATTAAGGTTCCCCTCTCCTCCCTTATAAAAGGGCACCACCTCCCTCTTCACTTTACACAATTTTGAGCCTTCAAGATCGGCCAAACCCTACCCATTTCCCTTATCAACATCCTTATATACATTATAGAGGTTCTTGTATCCTCAAAAGACCAACTCTAGTGCCTTAAGAGGAAGCTTAAAAGGGGTGCGTTGAAGAAAAGGTAATCTCTTATAGTGATTCTTTCTAGTTTCTTTCTTCATAAATTTCTTCTTATTTATTTGTTTCCTAATAAATTAATAAAATTAGTATCACTAATATACTTATATGTTATTATAAATATAAAATAACCCTATTTTACCTTCTATCCATCCTACGAAAATTGAAATCATTGTGCGTGTGTACGTACGGAATACCGTCTCCACGCCGTGGTGTAATATGTTTTTCCACCACCACCTTGATTGGATGGGTATAATGGTGTAAATAATAAATATATATAGTTATTATAATATCATACTAATTCTGAGATATTATATGATCCACTCCAATTCAATTCAATAATTATGGGAACGATATCAATGCTCGTTCGTACATACGGACTACCGCCTCCACGACGCGATGAGATTCACTCTCCATGTTAAACATTCATGAATGATTATAAATAATATACAATGAATAGTTATGAAATACATGACATTATAAAGCTACTGTATTTATTTATATATATATATATATATTTCATCTACTTACTTCCATTCAAGTCAATAAGGAAAAGAAAACAGCGTTCATGCGTACGTACGACCTACCGTCTCCATGAACAGTGTATTTCATTTCACTTAACTATATATTATATATATATAATCAATGTATATGATATATAAATCATGATTTAAATTCTATAAGTAATTAAATCCTGATATAAGTAATAATAATATCAAGAACAAAAAGTCCAAACACGTACGATACTTAAAATGATTTTACGCAAAACGCTACTTTAACATGGAATTTACAAAATAACGGGTAATATAACGTCATAAGTGAACCATATATGATATCATAACAATGAATATGATTCTCTAATAATCAAATGAAATTATTTAAATCATTATATAGGAGGTTCGGATACGTATGAAGCTTATCGGACCTAAGGTAAGGGATAATTATTCCAATCTCGTTTTTATTCGAGATTTCTTATATGTAAGTATTTACTGGGGTTATATTTTTCATCCGTGTCCATAAAAAAAATTCATTGTGTTTTTAATAATCTTTCATGTATTTTTAAAGTCATTTTTACCCGTCTTTGACTTTTACATTGTTTTATTGAAGGAATCTTTCTTTTGATTATCATACGAGGAACTTTTTGATGTTTCCGGCAAAAGTACGAGGAGACTTTTTTTAACATATACTGCATGAACGGATATTTACTATTTCATGAAACCTAATTTTCATGAATCTTCCTATACAATATTTCATGATTATTTTAAATAGAATTATTTTCTTTTAAATTGAATGGCATTTTGTGAAAATAAAATGATTTTGAAGAAGAAAAGATATTTTCCTGAAGAATTCATTTCAAGTGTTTTGTCAAAACTATTTTCCATCTAAGGTGACATTATTTTGTATGATTTTGTTTCAAGTATAATATCTCTATGATTTACATGGTTTCACTTTTCTTATGTTGAAATGATATCCTTTTTTTATATGGATTATGTTATGATGGGATGATGTTTATGAAACCCATTTTTATTCTTTGGGTTATGATGAATAATTTATGTTTATGTTGTGGCACAAGTAAGAATGATTTCATTATAATATGTGTGGGACCTATATCTCCCTCCAATTCATTGGGTAAATATTTATATCTAATGACATAGACATGGCTGGAATTGCATGTTAAACTGGTTCAGTGATACAATACTGGAACAAGGAGTGAACTTGATTCAGAAAGGGACTTTGTCCACTAAGATGGTCTTGGAAGCAATGCCTTGGCTACTATAGAAATCATAACATGTGATTAATTGTTGCCACAATTACATGATTTATTCACATTCTAGTTTATCATGATTAATTTTCCTTTATGATCTATTTCTTATGTACTTCCAAGATTTATGTCGTTCCTCATGATTTTGATGTTTAGATTTTATGTTCAAGTTTTTGCTTTCAAATGATTGTGGATTGTTTTATGTTCTCTATGTTTACCCTTATTGTGAATTTGAGAACACCCTTTATATGTTTTCTTTTCCCCGGGATTTAAAGATAGGTTTTAGGTAAGAAAAAAAAAGGGGAATATCTTTATGGGATATGTTGAAGATCTTTCGCCAGGATTTGAAGATAATATTCCGAGTTTCCAAAGACACTAAACTATTACGGTCCTTGTGTGTCTGTTTTTGTTATGTATTAAGTATTCCGTAAAAGTAATGTAATGACCATTTACGTCAAGATTTGGGTTTCTAAATTTGAAAAGGATCCAATCTTCTTAGACTTGATGAAGATGGACATGGGAATCATAAAGAAGGGAACATCCTCAATCCTTTCACAAATTATTACTCAACCGTCACTTACAGAAAGTTTAAAGGATTCCCAAAAGGATGATGTGGGAATTCAGGAAAAAGTGGATGCTATCAGAAAAGGGAAATCCTTAGAGTTTAATGTTAATGAAGATGGAGTTGTGAGATTTTGGAAAAGACTATGTGTTCCATCAAGTCTGGAGTAGAAGAAAAAAAATTTGGATTAATCATATAGTTCAAAATTATCTATTCACCCAGGAAACACAATGATGTATATAGATATCCGTGAGAATTTTTGGTGGGATAATATGAAGAAGGAGATCACTGAATATACTTCAAAGTGCCTGGTGTGTTAGCAAGTAAAGGCAGAGAGGCAGAAGTCTAAGGGGATGATGCAACCATTTCCCATACCATAATGGAAATGATGGAACATCACAATGGAATTTTTCACCAGACATCGGAAGAAATCCAAAGTAAAAAATTCAATCCTTGTTTTAGTGGATCATCTTACAAAGTCTGTACACTTCATTTCAATTCAGGAGGATTTTTCATTGGATCAACTGACACAGATATATATTAGGGAAGTGGTCAGGCTGCACGGTTTACCACTATCTATTGTGTCTGATCAAGATCCAAGATTCACCTCTATGTTTTGGAAGAGTCTTCAACATGCTCTGAATACTGAACTGAACTTTAGTACATCCTATCATCCTCAAACTAATGGCCAATCTGAGCAGACTATCGAAAAACTTGAGGACATGTTAAGAGATTACTCTATCTAATTTAAAGGGGGGTGGGATAAACATCTTCCTCTGGTGGAGTTCTTTTATAATAACAGTTTTCGCTCGAGCATCCAAATGGAACTATATGAATCCCTTTTTCGGAAAACGTGCAGAACCCCAGCATGTTGAGATGAGTTCGGTGAGCGTAAGCTTATTGGACTAGAAATCATCGAAGAAATGGTGGATAAGGTTAAAACCATTCAGCAGCATATCAAGGCAGCCCAGAGTCAACAGAAGAGTTATGAAGATAACTATTGATGAGACCATGAGTTTAAAGTTGGATACATAGTATTTCTATGCATATATTCGTGGAATAATGTCATGAGGTTTTGAAAGAAAGGAAAGTTAAGTCCAAGGTACATCGGCCCCTTTGACATTCTTGATCGTGTCAGGGTTGTGACCTATCAACTAGAACATCCACCTACCATGGCCAAATTACATGATGTATTTCATATATCCCTCTTAAGGAAGTACATACCGGACCATTCACATGTACTCTCTTCAGAGATGGTACATTTAAAGGATGATCTTTCTTATGCGGAGCAACTAGTGAAGATCTTAGATCATAGAGAAAATGTTCTATGAAATAAGACAATTCCCCTCATCAAGGTGTTGTGGTGAAACCAAAAGTTTGAAGAAGCAACGTAGGAATTGGAGTAAATGATGAAGAAAAGTTACCCACAACTGTTTTAGTGTTGGAAAAGGAAATTTCGAGGGAGAAATTTATTAAGGGGGGTGATTGTAACAACCCAAAATTTCAATTATAGAAATCCCTCTGGATCTTATTAAATATCTCTTTATGTAAAATGTTTATATAAAATTCCAACTTATTTGGTTTTATGTTAATAATGGTGATCGTTGTAAATATAGTCGTTCAACAGTGATCACATGATTGGTATAAATATAGGGTTTTAACAAATCCCATTTACTCAGAAAAAGGAAACAATGGCCTCATCAAGTAGATGTGCCCCATACAATGTCCATTTTTTAGAGATTGGAAAGGAGGTGGTGTCATTGGGATGCACTCTTGACCAAGCCCAAGCCAAACTTGAATATGTTAAGCTCGAGTGGGACCCCCTACGAGAGAAGTGGAAGTTGATAGTGATTACCAACCGAGAAATGTTATTCGAGCCACCCCAAGAGTCTATCACCATCGCACACCTTATTATTCTATCTTATGCGGGTGTTATAAGGGGTTATGTAACAATACCTTATCACTATGGTTATGTACAATATTTTTTTATATAGTAATTAATATACTTTAATTTTATTATTGTTACCTTGTAAATAGTTTTTAAAGCTCAAATAGTATTTTTTAGATAAAATTCTACTAAGAAATCTATTTTGATGAATTAATAGATTTTTTTATTAAATATAAATGATCGTATAATTTTATGCAATTGTAATTTTTATTAAGGTTTGAAAGCCATTTTTGTCAAAACCCATGGATTTTCGATAAATGTCGGTTTTTATTTTAAAAGTGAAAACTTAAATATTTAGAAAATTATTTAGATAAAATGAATATTATTTATGGAATCAGGATGTCAAAATTAACCAAGGGTCAATTTTTCATAATTTTCTGAGACAGTCAATTTTTTGGGTAAAAATTAAATACCGATTAAATATATAATGTGTTTTATGACATCATAATGACCCAATAGTGAAGTAATAAAATATTATAAGCCTTATGTTCGGCCAATATATGTTTTACCATAAAAAATGTGATTTTTTTTGTTTGACTTATTTTACAATTCCTTAATGGACCCTTCAAGACTTATTAAACATCTTGTCTTTTTAAGTTGATTTCCTTGGGAGTGTGACTCACCTCCACATAAGAAACCCCATTATTTTAAGAAGTTTTTAATTTGGACTTATAAAATATTGTTTTCAAATTCCCTTTTAAAAAACCCGTGGGCAAAAACTATGGGCCATTTTGGGGTTTGGATTAGTTTAATGTGAGGTGTCCCAAACCTAAATAATAAAGAATTCCCTCACCTTTCCTAAATAAACCGACACAAGCTCTAACTTCCTCCTCACTAAAATAAATTGGAGTTCTTCCCACCTCTTCCCTCCTCTCTATAGAATCTTCCCAAGGTTCCCTAAGCTCCCAATAAGCCTTTCTCAAGCCTCTCTCAAGCCTTTGGAAGCACACTTCCAAGTAAGGGTTTTTCTTCCTTTCTAATTTTTGTCCAATTTTCATAATGTTGTTATGCCCTTTTAATTTCTATTGTAAATGATGGGGTATGGTTTATCACCGCCCCAATACTTACTTATTTATGTTTTAATGATGGGAGACCCCTTTATCTCTCATTAAATTCCTCCCATGTACACCCGTTACTACGCCGAAATTCCGAAAGAAATTTCTCTCTCCTCATTAACATTCAAGCAACTCTTTTGTATCATGAATATAATTTCCATTATATTTGTTGGGATATGTATCTATATGACCCAATTACAGTCCATGTAATTTAAATATTATTATACACCTTTTTCTCTCTCATCAACCATTTTTATGAATTCTTACGTCACATCGTTACATTGTTGAGATTGCACTGATTTTCCAAGCCAATGCCATTGTGTAATGAATTCCATGCCCATTTCTCTATCAAGGGTATTCATCTTTATGAACATTTACATATTGATTGTAAATTTTCTTGTATGAATTCCACATTCCTTTATCGTGTAATAAATGATCATGTTTTATGAATCCATGTTATATGATCTGTGTGGCACACTTATGCATGAAATGAAAGGTTTAAGAAGGGTTCACCCTTATAGCACTCTAATGAATTGGGTAAATTATAGTATCTTGATACATCCTATGAAATGGGTGTTTACTCGTGCTAATTCAAGTGAAAATAGGTCTTACTATTTCTTCATGTGTAATGAGGATTTACTCATTCTCTATGTCTAATGAGACTTGGCACATGTTAATTCCATGTTAAGTGTGGTTTCCACATTTCCATGTTATGATTATCTTTCTTTGTCATGCCTTTAGGTTTATGCTTCTATTGTGCTCTATTGATATTCATGTTGTCTAACATTTATTGTATTCATCATTTTATTCCATGATTATTCTCTTACTGGGCTTTATAGCTCACCCTTTTCTTATGCATGTCCTCAGGTTATCCCATGCAATGCTAAGTACGAAGGAATGTTGTGGTAATGTAAAAAAAGTTGTCAATAGAGATGTTTTATTTCATGTTTTAAGTTTTTATGTAATGATCATATTCCTCAACAACACTATACTTCTTGATCTTCTATGTTGTATCAAGTGAATTTTTTTTAATAAATTATGTTTAATTGTGTAATAAAAAAGCAGGGTTGTAATAGTATGGATCTGATAAAAATAAAATTCACCCTTATCAGACCATATGTAAGACTTTATATATTTTTTTCATACCAAATAAGTCTTATTAATCTAAATGATATTGGTACCGATGAAAAATGAAATAATACTAACAAGGTATATCATAATGACAATTATATAAAAGTTCGTCGAATTGACTTAAGTTGATTATCTAATTTAGTAAACTTATTTGTAATATAAGGAAATAAAATTACTTTATAATAGTGTAAAACAATATTATATTAAACATTCTTTTATTCCATGTCATTATGATATTTCAATTTCCAAGTGTCACAAGTCCTTGAGACAAACTGAGAGAAATACGATCATTGTGAGGGAAATATGCATGTTGGGTATTTTCTTATAAATACTAAGGCATTATATGAGTTTAAAGGAGTTTTTGCCTTTCTAATCAATTTAATTTTTAATTTATCATTATGTGAGATATTAATATATTACACATCATAACATATTGTTTTATTCTTTCCAATTTTGTTGAGTTTTGTAGTTCTAGGGAAACCTGGTCAGGGTTGTCTCCTTATGAACTTTTTATTTTTAATCATGCATCTAATTTTTGTGATGAAAATATAGGTATTGTGAGGATATAAAGATGAGGAAAATAATCTTATGATTGAGTTATTTTGAGGATATAAATTCATATCCAATAAATTAGATCAAGGGATTTTGGGGACAAGTATATAAAACAAAATTTATCATTGTATCTAGGGATTTATTTATTGAGGAAGGACAGAATTTTATGTACGTATAAATCAAGGTATAACTTTATCCAAGGTTTGTGGTTACCTTACTCTAAATGTTAAAATATATCTATTGATTTTATATAGTTTTAAATCATTCTTAAAAAGTGTATATTTTAATACTTTTTTCTTATAAGTTATATATTATATTATGATTTTTATTATTATTTTTACCATAATGATTCTAAATATGATAAACACAATTTGAAATATTAATTAGATCTAATATGAATCCAATAAACTTTGATTTTATTATATCTAGTCTAATTATTATTTGTATACTGTGATATTATCAAAATATATCCTAATTATGAAACCCTATTAATTTGACAAAGGGTGAAATAAACTATTTTACAACAAGAGGTTTTGTGAATTTGTATAGTTTGATTCATTTAAACTAAAGTTTTTAATACTATAATTCACCCCATCATGTAATTGAGACATCAAGAACATATTCATTCCATCATAATACCAAAATATAAAATATTGATATCCAACAAAACGTTTTAGTTAGATACTCTTCTGTCAAGATAATAGATAATATGTAATTTACACTTTATAGATGATGGTTATGGTTTAGTAAATATTTTCCCTAATTAGTTAATGAATGTAATCTATTTGAACACACTTTCAACTAGTGGAATAAAAAATATATTATTCAAACAGAGAAGGAATTGGAAGAAAAATTATGGTTAAACACTGATGATTATTTGGAAAGATAATGGTAGTGATGTATAATTTCTCTTATTGAGATTCAAGGTATTTCATTTGTAAAAAATAAGTAAATAATAAATGAGTAGATGAATAATAGTTTTAAAATAATTGTAAATGTTTATATCAAAAACCATGTTTAAAATATACCATTTTCAATGAAAAACATTTAAAATAAAACTCATAGAATAATTATAATAAAATTTCATTTCCAAAACCAAGAATAATGGGAAATAATATTAAAATTTAATGTAAATACATTCATGTGAAATTGTTTTAAAAAAAGTTTCTTTTATTATTTTTGTAAAGAATTTTTATGTGGAAAAGTCACCAGTTTCTTTTGAAAATTCATTTCCAAAATTGTAGAACCGAAATTTTTTTGTAATATATTAAATAAATGATTTTAAAAAATTTCCAATAATGTGTTAATAAAAAATAAAGATATTTTTTATAAAGAAAATATGGTGTGGATGATATGAAATATATCCTTGATATGTAGAAACATTTTATATTTTGAAAAACCTTTACTAAAACCCACATCAAAAAAGGAAAATAAATTTTTTTTATGATAATTAGTAACGTCAAGTAAGGGAATCACATTAATGAATTAAATTTGAGTCCCCAAAATTAATTTCAAAATTATAATTGATGAAATTATAGACATATAAGAAAACATTCATTGGTCGTAATAAGAGTTATTCTTACCAACATTATATTTTTTTTATAAAACATTTTATCAAATAAGTTGTTATTGATGTTGAGAATTAATTTCCATAAATAAAAATAAAAAATAACATATAAAATATAGTAAGTAATCTATTAAATAAAACATTAAAATTATTTTCATGTAATAAAATCTATAAGACAATGTACGAGAAATTGAGTCGATGAAACCATTATAACCTTAGAAAATTTTCAAGTGAAAAACCCTTAAAGGATATGATTTAAAATATAAAATAAATACCATGAATAATGGAAGGATAATGATACAAAATATTATAGGATAATTATATACAAAATTACAATAAAAACATGGTCTTTAATGAGAAATATATGTAAAGAAATTAAATTTTTTATAGGAAGCCTTTACCTAAATTCCCAACTACCACTAATGAACATGAATCCCCTGTATAAAAAATTACATTTTTAATAACCTATTATATAACATTATTCATATTTATAAACCTTTATAAAATTTATTTAAAATTATTATCTATATAGATACTAGTCGGTTGCAATATATTTTAAATATCATAGGTGAGTGATCTTGATACTTTTAAACTAGTTTCATAATAGCTGTGTTGTTATTTATTATTATCCCAAACTTCATTATTCCTATATAATTTTAGGTAATGAAATATACAAAATATATTTATTTATATATCTACTATCTCATTCTATTGGTGTTTTATTCGTGTTTCATGAAAATGGAATCAATGTCGGCTTATTTTGAAAATTTTAGCGATAAAAAATGATTTATTAATAATAAGGTAAATACTTAATATAACCTTACAAAAACCATATAAAAATGATTTTATTATATAATTATAAATATATTATCATTTAATTTCTCATATTCATCCATGATAGAGTACTATATAACTATTCAAGTAGGTGGTTAGACTAACCCAAACCGGAACATTCCATAATTCGAATGGTGGGTATGGATAATAAATTATTTGTTTTGAAATAATAAAATTATAATAGAATATTAATGGTATTATTTATATATTTTAAATATTTTTCAACATATTTCAATTGATCTCAATAAATAATTTAAATAAATGAAAAACTAAAAAAAAGTTACTTTGTGGAGGCGGTAGTCCACAGAACACATGGTTAGCATTTTCATTTCCCAATGAATGAGAAAAAATAAAGGTGGGTAATAAATTACATATTCATTTTTATAATTATATTATTTATTAGACATTTATTCCAAAATTTCATTCATATAACCATCTAATATAGGTGGTTGTGAAAAAAAAGAAGACATCGCTTCGTAGAGGTCGTGGTACACACTACACATGATCTACATTCCTTTGTATATCTAAGTGGATGGGAAGGAACTAATAAGGGTTGTTACATTAATATAATAACACTATTTTAAACTCATGTTAATGAGGTCATTATATTATGATCTTAATGGAAGGTTTGGAAGAGAAATATTTTGAATAAAATACAAGAAGTAATACTTAAGTCGAGGCCATGAACATCAACTTCATAAAATCCTTAGAATTAAAGAACTTAGGATATATTATAGTGATTGAAGGATTTAATAAAAGAAATAGATTCTAGGTGATGAAATTTGGGTAGGTTTTCTTGGATATTTCAAAGTTAAAGTGGATAACTGAAAGCAAGGAAGTGATCCCCATGTATAAGCGAAGAAATGGGAACTTTTTTGAATATACTTAACTTTTCAATGATATAATTACATTATTCAAGATTAAATGACTCCAAAATTTTTAAATAATATTTTTTTTATATTTGTTCTATAAATCCTTGAATTTTTTTTTACAAATATGATTTACCTTTTTTAAGTCATTTACTCTTATATTTTTACTATTACCTATCTTTTATTTTTACTGGGGTAACTGGTTTTTAACCAAATAACAAAAAGTTTACTATAAATCTTAAATATATACTATTACTAAATATTAGTGTGATTAAACATAATTTAATCTCAATTTTATCTAATAAAAAATAAAAAAAATATAAAATTTACATTAAAATTAAGACATTTTACATATTGATAAGCGTTAGTTGTAGAAAAAATAAATTTTTGACCATTATGTATGTAAAGACCTAAATTTTTCATGTAAATGTTTTTGAATTATATGGAATTATTATGACTCTACGAAAATTGATGTTGCGTGATTCTGAGGCCTGGTGTGTCCTGAATGAATTTCTGAACTTTTTTAGGTATGTTCAGCAGACGTGCGAGCGTCGTTTTCTAACTTGTGAACCATTGATCAGATTAAAAACTCAAGGTCACCATTGAATTCATAGCACCATCATTCACTTAAGGGATACTTTACTTTGACAGCAGTAGGTATAAAGAAAAAGTTATTTTTTGGGACTTTTTAAGAGAATTCAATAAAATAAATTTGTTATATTATTTTCATTTTTTTCCTCCAATGGACAAGCGACAACATGGGACCAGCGACCTGTCAAGCCAATAAAGGGATTGACCCTTAAATCTTAAGAAACGACTTCTTTGGGGAATTAAAAAGGTAACTAATTAATGATCCCCCATTAATTATCAACGTCATTACTTACCCTCTACCTCTCTTACTTATATAGAGTGAGGGGAGGGGTGTCGGCACGACTTCACCAAACAGGGAAGTGCTGAAAAATTGTTGGGACACCAAACCCTTGGAGGATAGAGCCAGTTCCAGTGGTCGATAAAGAGTGACACTGTATCCCTGAACTGAAGATCAAGGATCGAGTGACATCATTGGAGGATATTGGCGGGGGATGGAAAACATTGACCCGCTTCCCAAAACGTGCACTCACCATCATTCTTGAAGTAGGGGTTTGATTCTTGTTTAATTAAAGTGTTTTTATTGAACCATTTGATCCTCCCTCATGTTTACAAGATAACGTAGAGGGTGCGGGCCTAACAAACCCGGCCCAAACCCTCCTCTACTTTTATAACCCTTGCTCCCTCCATGGAAGACCACTGGAGTGGCGGCACCGACCGGTTACGAATGAGGTTGCCCGCCGACGTGCGCCGCAAGAGGAGGCAGCTGCACTAAGATGTGGCGGTCATTGGAGTGTCTGACACCAACCGATCTTGGAGGAGGTGTGGTGTGTCATCTCACGTTGCCAATTTGAAATGGAACATGGCCGAAGCTGCGGCAGTCGGAGGAGGTGGTCGGCACACTATCCAGCCATGGAAGAGGTGGGCGGCGAGACCAGTGTGTTTCCAGAGGGTGTAGGCCATAGCTCGTCAACAGAGGAAGACCTGGAGACAGTGGAAAGCACACTGTACGGCCGTGGGTGGCAGAGCGGCGCACCGTCGCACGCTTCCGGAGATAGAGACCGGCACCAGTCGGCCGTGATTGAAGGTATGACCCACTCCAGCAAGTCCCATACAACACCTGGTGGCGCCACTTGGCACCGCCAGTGCGAAGAAGGAAGAACGGACCTTGCGGTCATTCAGGATACTGGCGGTCTCACCCCCCGCACCAGCTAGGGTGGACCCCACCACGGGTCGGACGGTCTGGCCGCACTCTTGCGGGCTGGGCTTCCCCTTGCAGACCGAGCTTCCCCCATACGGTTCGGGCCGCCCCTCAAAGTGGTGTGTTATCACCGAGGTTTATCTGACCATTTACTTCTGAATATTGGATAAGTGGCATATTGTTTGGAAATCCACCACAGTTGGAGAGGTTGCACGACGTCCTCCACATATCCCAGCTGAGGAGATACGTGCATGACCCATATCACATCCTTGACCATGGTGAGATGGAATTTGATGACAGGGCGACGTTTATAGAGGTTCTGGTGGAGATTGAGGATTTCCAAGAGCGAGTCCTTCATGGGCGGTTGATACCTTTGGTGTGCATTCACTGGAGAAGGAGAAACTCCATGAGAGTACATGGGAGTGGGAAACTCAGATTTGTGCTTAGTACCCCATTTGATTCTTTAGTCTATGTTGTGTATTTCGAGGATGAAAAGACCTAAGGTGGGGAGAATTTAAGGACTCTTATTTTCCATGTAATTTTGTTGTAATTATATGAAATTATTACAAGTCTGCGAAAATTAACGTCGCGTGATTCTGAGGCCCGGTGTGCCCGGAAAAAAAATTTGAACTTTTTTTAGGTATGTTCAGTTAACGCACAAGTGAAATTTTTTAACTTTTGAACTAGTTCTCAAATTAAAAATCCAAGGACAGCGTTGAATCCTTATCTCTAGGAATCACATAAGAGAGACTTCGCTTTGACCGCAGTAGGTCTTGATAAAAATTTATGCTTTGGTACTTTTTTAAAGAAATATATAAAATAACTCTATTATTTTATTTTCATTCTTTTCCTCCAATGGACATGTAGCAACATCGGACCAACATCATGTCAAGCTAATAAATGGGTTAACACATCAATCTTAAGTAACAACGTCATTGGGGAATTAAAATGGTTCCTAATTAATGATTCCCTATTAATTCCCAATGTAGTTACTTACCCTCTCCATATCCTATTTATATGGAGCGAGGGGAGATGTGTTGGCATGGCTTCACCACGCAGAGAAGTGCTCACAAAGTGTGAGGACACAAAACCCTTGGAGGACGGAGCCAGTTCCAGTAGGCGATGACGAGAGACACCAAAACCTGGAACCAAAGATCGATGATCGAGCGACATCGTTGGAGTCTAGTTATGGAGGAAGGAAAACACCAACCAGCTTTAAGAAACATGCACTCACCATCATTCTTGAGGTAGGGGTTTGATTCTAGTTTAATTAAAGTGTTTTTTCTAGAACCCTTTGAACCTCCCCCATGTTCATAAGATAATGTGGAGGGTGCGGGCCAAACGAACCCGGCTCGAACCCTCCGCTACTTTGATACCCTTGTCCCTTTATGGAATACCACTGGTGCGACGGTACCAACTAGTTATGAAAGGGGTGGAACGCCGACACGCGCCACAAGAGGAGGGCGTGTCACTAAGCTGCGGCGGTCATCGGAGTGGCTGTAACCGATTAGTCAGGGAAGAGGTGTGGCATGCCGTCATGTGTCGCAGGTGAGATAGGGGCTACGTCTGAAGCCTCGATGGTAGGATGAGGTGGTTGGCACACCGGACGACCGCATAAGAGGTGGGCGTCTCGACCAGCGGGTCGTCGGAGGGTGAAGGTCGCGGCTCATCAGTCGCGGCAGACCAAAAGATGGGGGTCGGCCCTCTATTCGGCCGCAGGTAGTGGAGCGGCGCACCGTCTCGCACTGGTAGAGACAGTGGCCAGCACCGGTCGGCCATGATGGAAGGCCGAACCCGCTCTAGAAGGTCCCACACAACACCTGGTGGCGCCACGTGGGCCCACCGCTACGGGGAAGACCGAACGTCCCTCGCGGCCGTTTCAGATATCGGGGGTCAAACCCCCAGTTCCGTCTAGGACAGACCCCACTGTAGGCCAGATTGGAGGGCCTCCCCCATGTGGGTAGGGTTTTCCCATGTAGGTCGGGCTTCCCCCATATGGATTGGGCAGCCCCCTTGCATACCGGGCTACCCCTTACAGGTCGGGCCATCCCCTTGCGGGGTCGTCCCTCACCCTTGCAGGTCGGGACACCCCCCTGTGGTTCGGGCTTCCCCCTTTTGGGCCTAGTTGAACTGAATCAAGTCAGGTCGGCCTAGATCGGTTCGGGCAGGGTCGAACTGGACCCAAGCCCAACCGGACCCAGAAACACCTAAAGGGCCATATCATGATAACTTATCGTCCCTTTGATGAACCGTCTGTGGCGCTGGGATCCCTAGAATGAGACGGTCCTTTTGGTATAATCCACTTGATTTTTGGAGATAGTTGGAGTATGGTTGGTTGGATCGAACCCGAATCCAACAAGGCCCGTAGGACTACAATCCTTATAACTCATAGACTGAGCGTCTTATTGATGCGCCTTCTATCGCGTTAGAACCCCTATGACATGGGAGTCCTTTGGGTTACTCATTTATTGAGATTAGTGGTAGTCAAGGTACAACTGATATGTCGAGGGGACGATTCTATGGAGCTCGAGTGCACCGGGTGCGAGGAATCTAGTGGCTGACTATTATGTGAAGAAAGAACAATGGTCCTAAGTGGTTCAGTAAATATAGATCCTATGTGGGTCTACATCTATCAGATCCTATATTGGTCAGCACTCAGCGATCCAATGTGGGTCAGCACATACCGATCCTATGTGGGTCAGATCCTGTGTGGGTCAGCGCTCAACGATCCTATGTGGTTCAACGTATATTAATCCTGTGTGGGTCATATCCTTTGTGGGTCAGTAGGGGTTAGTTACATATCGATCATGTTTGGGTCAGAAGCAGTTCTACAAAACTGAATAAGATGATCTATCCTTTGACTAATCATTTGTACTTATGTACTTAAGTTATACCTAACAGTGAGCTAAGTATTTCCACCTTTGTGGTGTTGTCTTCATGGTGTTACCAGTGTGGTACTTCTACCTTCATGGTGTTACCTATGTGGTACTTCAAGATTCGGGGTGTTACCTATGTGGTACTTCTAACTTTGTAGTATTGTCTTCGTGGTATTACTTGTGTCGTACTACAAGATTCATGGTGTTACTTGGGTGGTAATTCTATCTCTGTGGTGTTACCTATGTGGTATTTCTACCTTTGTGGTGTTACCTTTATCGTATTATTTCCTCATGTATGATATGAGTATATCTTGATAACTTAGGTATATGTCTGGGCATGTACCTAAGTAGACATGATATCTTGATTTGTGGTTTTTACTATCTGGAACTCTAGGAGACCTACAGGGGTCTTGGGGTCCCAATTGAGTATTGTTATACTCACCCCTGCATAGGCTATGCCTGCACCTTGTTGTGTCTTTTGTAGATGACAAACAACATTGATCATGGTTGAGGGAGTAAGGATTAGACAATACTCAGAGGTGGGCGATTTGGAATGACATGATGTAGGGACTACTATTCCTGAGTTGTACCTACCATTTAGGTAGGATCCATGGTGGGCGATCCAAGAGACATTTTCCCCATCACAATTATTTTGTAAATTTCAGTCGTACTTGTACTTTTTAGTTGGGTTTGTATTCTGGCCCCATTACTTTCAGCACACTTTTACTATAGTAGTTCACTTCATGGTTTCTTCTTTTTGTGTTCATAGATTGTGTGTCAGTACAGGTTAAAAGGCAATTACTTCTTGTTTTAGGGATTTTCCTTTCTGGTGCTCGTCGCCACCCCTATCCTAAGGAAGGCAGGCATGGGGTAGTCACAGCGCGGGCCTTGGGTGAAGGGTATTAAGAATGTGTTTCTAATATTATTTCAAATTAATTACCTATTAAATTTGTTATAATAAAATTATATATGTTCTTAAACATCATATTATATTATTTATTTAAAATAGATAAATTTAATTTTTCATAAAAACATTACACAACATTAATAAATCTATTCATTGAATATAGCTCTCTCACCGTTATAATGGTCATTAACTTTAATATTATTAATCTCATTTTTATTCCAAAAATAAAATTGGACTTATAAAATAATATATAAATTATTTTTTCAAATTATAAATCCATTTTTTAGATTTAATTTCCTAATGTGATAAAACCTACTTTTTTATTTAGGCGTATAAAAATTGTTTTTATGTTGAAATATTACATAAGTTTCCAAATGATTAAACATGTTTTTTTTATAAATTCAACATAAAACATTAAAATGATTTATAATAATTATTTAATATATATATATATATATCCTTTTGGAGAAAAAAACTCATAAACATTAATGAAATTCTTTGTGTTAATATACTGTTGTAAAACTGACTATCTTAAAAAAATAGATATTTCCAATATTCACTTAAAAATACATTTTTTTAGAAAAATAAAAAAATATGCTAATTTTCAAATGATTATCTAAAAAATCATTATAAAAAAATAAAATTAAAAAAAATTAAAAATTTATCATTTAAATGAAAGTACAATAAATAATGATAAATTGCATTTGATGAAAAACTCTCTTTTAGAACATTAAGTATTTTTAATCCTATTTTTATAAATTTATAATTGTTTAAAATATTTTTACTTATCATAGGTTTTATTATTATTAAAAAAAAATTATGTCATATTTCTTTGACTATTCTTTTTGTTGTTTATTGTAGAAAAACATAATTTTTTTATCAAAATAACAAGGTGAAATCTCTGGTCATTTCATTGTAACCTAGAATCACTCCCTATGTGATATTTATAAAACATGGAATCCCTAACACGAAATTGTAAATGGGATAAACAATGTGTTACTTGAGTTACTAAACATTTTTAGTTAGTATTATAAAAAGATTAAAACTCCAGTTTTCTACTCAATATCTTTTTCAACTCTTGACACACTCAATGTAACAGCCAGAGTATCACATTATCCACTGATGCCTTCCAATAGTTTCAAAACATCATTGGTTGCTACTTTTTTCCTTTTTCCAAGACTTATTCCTTTTTAACCATCACTTATTTAACCGATATCTCCATTTATCCAATAACTCTTTTTGTCTTCAGGGTCCCATCACGATGTCCTCAATTGTTCTACCACAGTACAACTCCTCACTCCATGATATTTTTCAAAGTTAAACCATTTTCCATTGTTTTATCTTATTTCTTCATTCTATTATATTGGTATTAAATTTTTATCCACTAATATTTGGTGAAAAAATCCCTAATATGGGAATAATAAAATATTCAAAGAAGTGGAATAGTGAATGGTGAAACTCTGGTCACCTGAGTATTTAAAAAAATGAATTCATAAAAAACCACAAGTAATAAAAGGAATTGAAAATTAATTTAAATTTAAAATATAATTATACAAACATTATATAAAGAATAAACCTTAAATAATAATAATCATTATCCACCATGATTAATTTCATGAGGTTTAACTCATTAATATCATAATAAAAATAAATTTGTATAAATGAATATTCATAAACTATTGTAATTTCTAGATTAATAAAATTAATTTCAAAATCAAGAACAATATTTTCAATATTATCAAGACTCAATTTTCCATAGAAAATGAGACATTAAAATTTCCTATGATTTTAATTCATTTAAATTCCATCGTGAATTCAAATGGAAATTCTCATAGAGAAAATAAAATTTAATTTGAAAACTCTTAAATCTAAAAAAATGAGAATGAGAACATAGAATGAAAAATTCAACGAATTTTCCTATATCATTTTAATCTCACTGAATCTTCAATTCATTCGTTTATTCTGTGTTATTTAATCATCGCTGACATATGAATCTCTCATCGATTCCTTATTCTTAAAGAATGGGATCTCATAACTCCTTTTATTTATGATTAGGGGTTTTCCATAGAAATGGTGTATTACTATATATGGGTGATATAATGAGGTATTTATATGTTTAATTTATATTAAATTAGTATTCTATTAAAAAATCCCAGAACCATCCCACCATAATACCTAAAACATAATCAAATGAACCTTATATTTCATTGAGAAAGAACCCTGGTCTGGATAAAACCTTGGTATCTGAATTTCTATATGAGATTAACTTTATTTTATAGAAATGCACATACTTATGGGGAAAATATGGGTCTATTAATAAAATATTTAATACATATTAAAATTATAAGAGATCAATATTATTCCTAAATTCAACTGAAAGGTCACTACCAGATTTCAAACTCAATAGAACCATTGAAAAAAAATATAACTGATTTACTAGGGTAAATTTATAATTTTTTCCCATCAATATAATTTGGGTTTTAAGGTTAAAAATTATTTAAGTCCTTATAGGAAAAAAACTGAGCCACAACACCTAAGACCTATATAAAAAATATCAAAAATGGTTCTGATTCGTGTCGAAAAATCATTTAATTCAGCTCTAATAAATATTAATGAGACCTTTATATATTAACTTCATTATCCACTTTAATCCATAGATTTATTTCAATTTTTTTTTGAAATTGTCATTGCTACTTTTACGTTTTTTGATAGATGGAAAAAGTTTTTTTCAAATCGAGATAAATATTTAAACTTATAAATTGACATTCCTAAATAATTATTTGAATTTTAAAGAAATATTATGGAAATGAGTCAATCCATTTCACCAAATTTTATATCCCTGAATTATTCAGTATACTTCTCAATACCAGGTTATACGTTAGATTCAAAAATATTTAGTAATACCTTTTTCTCTTTGACCTTTTTTTCATCCTTCCATTTTTATGTTACATTCATAAAAAAATATTGCTTTTCTTTCCATGAATTTTTAAAACCAAATAGTAAATAACACATGACTCAAAAGATTATTTATAGAAATATTTCCTTTCAACTTAATTCAATATTATGGTAGAGGTGCCTTAAATATTTTCATTTCATTATAAATTTGATCAAAAATAGTGTGATTTAGTTTTCAAATTCTTTAATCGAAAAAAATAAATCATTCAACAAATTTTCCCAAAATAATTAGAATTGAATGTTTATAATAGTGGAGAAGAAAACCTATAAACCCCATCTAAGTTGAAGCTAATACAATTTCATGTTTTAAATAAAAATTAAAACACCATTGGAAAAGAAGTAATTGATAGGATTTCAAGTCTCATGACAATCCATGTGATTTTTAGATCTTATTTATTAAAGAAAAATAAAATATGATGGAAATAAAGAATCCATACCACTAACCAATGCACTATGACACATTTTTAATTTATAAATTGATTAAAATCATTAACATATAGTCAATTTCACCAAATCATATAGAAAATTAGCAATCAATTTAAGAATAATTATTTTGAAATTCTAGAGTGGATATTTATATATAATGCTTAACATTGCAGATCCATAAATCCTATTAATGTAAAAAAATTAAAATAAAGGCAATACAAGATTAATCAACTAGATAAACAAATATTAGGTTACATTAATGGAATTCCAACCCAACCCCCCCCCCCCCCCCGACACACACACACACACATATTCTCAATATTTATAGTTTAAAACATGGAAAAGGCGGATAAAAATATTTGGAATATATAAATACGAATTTATAAATTTATATCATATTATATAGTTATTTTATTAAAAAACCAAAAAGGACTCAACATATTCCCCAACAAATGAAAATATGAACCATACCTCTCCTCGGTAAAATGACCCAATCCAAAGGTAACCACATTGTTAAAAAATTTATATCATATTCAATTTATTGTAAACTAATGTTAGTTATTTCATGATAAATATTATTTTATTTAATAAATATTAAAAACCATTAGAATTAAACTAGATCATAATTACAATTAAATTGATCTAAAAGGTAAATACCGTATTTTGAACTCAACATAACCGTTAGAAAAAAATATGAGGTAACTCTCCATGACAAATTTATCATTATATCCCATTAAGGGATCAGATACATTGAGGTTAAAAATTAGATAATAACGGGGGAAAATATAGGTCACTACAAATAATTCTGATATAAATAATAGAAACATATGGTTCTGAGACTTTAAAACATGTTCAACTTAAGACTGATTCTTATTTGGGGAATCCTATTCTAGAGATATAAGAAAACTTAATGATCCCTCGTTGATATAGCCTCATTTTATATGTTATTGTATTGATAAAATTAAGAGTTCATTGGATTGCCATTAATTTTTTGTACCACATTATTGAAAAGATAGGTACGGTATCGATCAAACCAATAAGAATATCCTTTCTAATGAATAGAGTTTCCATAATAATTGTTTAAATTTCAGTGAAATTTAACAAAAATGAAGAGATATATGACTCCATCTTAAATAGAATCTATTTCTAAAGTAGTCACCTCAATGATATGTAATCATTTAGATCCTTCAATGGTCTTTGTAACTGTCTCTCCATAACCTTTGAGGTCTTTCTTCTTCTCTCATTATCCATCTTCCTTATATAAAGACAAATATAGTGGAATTTATTATAGAAAAGTGAACAAAAATCAACACATATGACTCAAAATGTTGATTTTAGATCTATTATACTTCGACTTCAGTCTAAACTATTCTATGGGTGGCTTAGAGAAGTTAATTCCAATAAAATATTGGGGCTTAATATGGTGATTCAATTATAACAACATTAGTATTATTATTACATATGACCCCATTAAACATAAAATAAAACATCCCTTCATGTTTAATATAATTTACTTAATATTTAGGGAAGAGTTTAGGGGTATGTTGAACTAGTTTGGAGCTCATAGCTCTAATTTTTTGGATGAATTATTAATGGTACATAGTTGGATCGTTGTTAGTATTAACCATGTGGCTCAACTATGCATCCCCATAAGAGGTGGAGAATGGTTTATAAACCATCTGAGTATAAGGAAAGGGTTTACAAGGATATGAATAAAATCATTAGAGGTGATACTCATAGGTTTTGCATGGTTTTTCAAACCATTCACCTCATCTACATGGGTAGTGCCACTTAGGATGAGAGACTGCATGATTGTCCCATGGTTTGGCCATACTGTGTGGATGAACCATGTGATGCTTAAAAATTATAAAATTAAAAAAAATTACCCACCCCATTTAACTATTCTTCTTCTATTTTATTCTTCCATGTATAGGTTACTCCCCATCTCAATTGGACCTCCACCACTAATCCTATGGTTTTTGATAATTTCTTCATCCGTCCTACAACTTAAGAACCGTTTGTCACATTTTATCTATACCAGTAATCCATTTCTTCCTCTCACTTCCTTTCTTAATTTATCTTACCCCCATGAATGATATTTAAAGGTGAGATAATGTGTCCCATTTTCATGTTATTTTAATATTTATTCATTTTCTCCCATTCTAGCCTATATTAGAGGCTAATAATGGGTGAGGCATCCACTGCACACTTAAGGTAGGTGGTATCATGATTTTACCAAAAATTATAATGACTTATATATTTTTTTGTTTTATTGTGTACCAGTCCTTATGATAATCATCTATTTAAATGGATTTTTTTTAAATCAATGCATTATACTATGTTATATGACCCACGATCATAGATATAGGTTCAGATCCTCAATTAGAACCACCCCCAAGAAGTGGGATATTAAATTATATTATGTGAACATAGTTAAATCTTGAATTAATCCACCCTTGAGGTGCATTATTTACCCCATGTTATTAGGAGGATAAAATTAATTAAATAAAGTGTCTTAAAAGATTTAATGTAGTTAATTAAGACCTAATAGGAATTTTGAGCCAAGGATATGAAATTAAACCACCAACCTATGTGAGTTAGACTTATCATTAATAAATTATACTAATCAATTAGATTAAAATTGATGTTAAATGGTTTGGTTAGACTTAGATCCCATGACTATTTGTTGTTCCATGTAGATGGTGATACATGGGTTCTAACTAGAAACATCATGGATTAAATCAACATGATTATTGTATTCAAATTACTTATACATTGATTTATAACATGACATGAGTGATACATGGGTTCTTATATGAATTCCATGGATGAGTGCACATACTGGGTTGTTTAAATTATTCCAATAACAATGCTTGGATTACTAGTATTGAATTCCAAGGATGATCTTAGAGGTTATTTAAGTATATTTTGAAATGGGTGACATTTTGGATTCTTATATGGAACACCGAGTACAGACTTATATGTTGGTGTATTTAAATGATTCCGAGAGGAATTCCTGGGTTCCTATAAAAAATTTCACATATTGGATTGATGGTTGATGGATTTATAGAACACCTAGAAAAATACTTGGGTTCCCTAAATAAAATTTCATGTATTGTATTAGGTTTCAAAAAAATTAATTAATTGATTAGATTACGGGACATGTCTTCTAATCCTAAGAACATACTTTGATTCGGTTAGAGTCTTACATAAATGATAGCATTATTATAATTACTATATCATGTGTAATTGAATGGGATGTGTTCATTCCTTAAATTTAATATGAACAATGGGGATTCCATGGTTTTAATTCGAGTCCAAAGTCTCTTTTACATATAAAATCATAAATGGTTACTTGTTGAAAGGCTTTCTAGAATAAGTTGAAGTAGGTCTTTTTGGTCGAGTTTCTGATTGCGAACACAATATTACATCGGTATTAAAATTTTAATTTTCATATTTAATTATTACCTACACACTAAATCTATATATTTCCATGGATTTGATTGAAATAGACACCAATGGTGGTGGTCTAGTTGTTATATTTCACACCTTGTTCGGGTCATTGATGGGTACCATTGCATACGTCAAGATTGTAGGTATGTATAAAGGTAAGGTTCTAGCATTGGATGTCTAATTTATATGTAATATGCTATAATATGGTAGTAGAGGGATGAGATTATAATTGAGATTCTATTGGAGATAAATTTTCATCTTTTTTTCATTTTTTAAAAGCATGTTGTGTATGCCTTCTCTTTTGTATCCTATGTATTCCATTTTGGAATATCATGACATGATAATAAAAAAAATTTATATGAAATTGGGTGTGGTTTATACCTTTTATTAATGATATTTAGATGATTTAATTTTCTACTATTAGTTGTTTATTATACTTCTGTTGTTCATTTTTATTATGTTATTATTCTTCCACACTCTGATCATTAGTGTATATTCTCCCCAAAAAATTCTAAAAGACCCTAACCACTGTTCTGTAGCTTCTACTTTATAATGAGATGCACTTGAGGCCATGTGGACATCGTTTTAACTAGTTTTATCAAGTGATTTAGGCTCATACACTCTAATCTTACTCACTCTTGAGTAAATATAATGAAAATGTTCAAAAAAATATCAAAATTCCAATAATCTTTAAGATCATAAAGGGGAAAGTAAAACCATGAATAATTTTCCACTTTTTTGCTGTAATAGTGACTTGTTTCATATGAATATAAAAATAGCATTTGAAAATAAGGAATCTATGGGGTTTAAAGATTCGTGAAAACATTTGATATTTTATGATATTATTTATTTGAGAAATTTACTAATACATGGAAATGTTCAAGAATCCCCACTACTTCCTGATGTTAGAGGCCTCATTATTTGTTGATGTGATGAGAAAAATAATTAATGTTTAATCTACATCAATCAAAACATATAAATATGGAAAAAATAATTAAGTAAAAATCTTCAATAAATTTTAGGGTTGATATTGATATCAAATTTTTACCATTTAATATCATAGAAACCTTTTAAAAACTATATTTTTGAAAAATTATGTGATCAAAATTATTGAGTAAGCGGAATTGGTCTAAGAATACACTATTTAGAGCCACCCCCTCCCCCACCCATATCCTCTAATTTTCGTATTTACATTAAGTAAAAGATGTATAACCTAATATTATAGATACAATGTTGTATTCAAGAAGTTGAATTTGATTAACTAGGTATTTTATTAAAAATCCGAAATTGGTTGGACCTAAGTCTCACCACCTAATCACATGTACCATACCTATCCAACTTAAAAAATTAAATTCTGGATATAACAATTTTGATAGAATTTCTATCTGAGAATCTTTTTTACTGATAAATATGTGTGTGCTTGCAATAAAAATAATTATTTATTTAATTAATATTAAATTCCCCTTAAAATAAAATTATCTCAAAATTCACCAAAATTTATATCAATGTTGACTACCATATTTTAAACTCAACAAAACTATTATTAATATTGTTTGTCACTCACTGTAATAAATTTTTCATTTTACCCTTATAAGGAATTAGTACCTTGAGTCTTAAAATGAGTTATTTCCAGGAAATTAAAAACCTAGATCGTTAAAATTATAACCAAAAAAATAATAAAAACATTTTATTATGGTATTTTCAAACATGTTTCCATTTTTACTTCATATTTCATATTTTATAATATACACATATCTGTTTAATATAGATACAAATATATTTACAATACTTATACCTATTTATATTTTTAATACATATATAATTAAAATATATTTAAATATATTTAAAAAATATATTTATACATATATTTTTAATCATAATAATAGTCTTATGAAAAAATGTGGGTTTTTAAGAGCTCTTACTCAAAGAGATTCAATAGATATTATCTAAGTACTTTTTCTATCTAGGGCTTCGAAAAATCAATGGTTTTTTAGGGATCAATAAATTGAGCTGTTGGATACAAGAAATCTTTTTGTTTCTTCTAATTGAGGTATATCATTGATGGATCTAAATAAATGTTTTGTATTTTCCTTCTATGGATATCTTGGTACAAAAGGTGTAAATCAATGTAATATAACATTATTGTAATGAATGGATTCAATGAGGACTTCTAGAAAAGATAATTTATATCATATAATATCTAATCTAGTGGATATTACCAAATGATTTTTGATTGGTGATCACTATATTATAGCATCAATTTTCAAACCCCCAGGGGAAAAATGATGGAAGGTTAGGTATTTTTTGTGAGTGTTAGTGGTTTAGGGTTTCTAAGATATTGAGTGTATTCTTTTAGTGAGATCTTTCTTTTATTTTTTTCATACCTCATAAAGAATCAAATAGAATCACTTGGGGGAATGGATATGAATAATTCCTACTACCTTTTAAATGAGATGGTACACCAACCTCACAAAAAATTGGACATTCATCTTGGATTCTGCACATTCTACATTTGTTACAGCTATTCTATTGGTTTCCATGTGAAGATGTTAATGTTTGGTTTGGTGTAGGTTTGGATTGATGGTAGTTGTGTCAAAATTTACACCTCCCACCATTCCTTTAAAAAAAATTCATCGATGAACATCTAGGACAATCCATCAATTCTAGGTAAGAAATATCATTATACTAGAGAGAGTCAAGAGAGATCTTTATGAGAGAAAGAAATAGTGAAGTGTGGGTGATTTTGTAAACACTATTATTGTTAAAATAAAGTCCATTTATTCCAACTATTCTTATTTATTATTGATTATAAAATAAAATAAGTGTTATTAGATCCATTTTCAGGGAAGTGGAAGTGAAAGGATTATATTTTCAAATGGCTAAAAAATGAGGTTGTCTATAATTTTGTTTTAAGTGGAGATTATCAATGACAATGTTTTGATGATTCCAATGGTGAAAGTGAAATAAAAAATGGAGATAAAACAAGATCCATAAATATGGTAAAATTTTCATTCAGATTATGGGTGATACAGTACCCCCTTGCAGGATAAGACAACATGTTAATAGTGACATTTCCAGTGAGTTTAGAGAATATATTAATGCATGGGAATTCATTAACACATCATTAGTCAATCTTAACCATTGAAACTGCTTTGATCATATATTGATCAATCAGATTCTAATTTCGATGATCCATCAATCATTTATATAGAGGGATCATACATGGGATGGATGATAATGTTCACTTCCTAAAAATATTCTATTTTCAAGTATAAAATAGAATATATTTTTGATGTTAAGGATCTCTTTTCTACATTTAAAATAAGGGATTCAACCTATATTCTACCAAATAAGTAGAGTCGAAGAACATTAATAAACAAATTATTGGTCAAATCTTACCATGGATCTATCATTGCGTCTACAAACATATTACTTCAGAGATTGTAATATGTTAACTCTATATGAAATTTTATAATATGTACATGTTAAACACTACTCGGCATAATATCCTCATGTTAAAGTAGATTATTAATATTAAAACTCATAGTGGGAACACTATAGTAAAACACACCAGTGAGTTTCAGATCATGGTGAATCAATTGATGATAGCAATTAAGAATCTGACTGATTAATATGATGAAAACCACTTAATTTACACACATATAGTGAGTCCATAAACATTGATGGTCTCCCTCGGCAACTTGATTCTTGGCAAAAAAAAATTACTATAGAAATTATAATGTATGGAATATTCAACATGGAGGCCGAAATAAAGAACATGAGTTACAAAAAAAATGTATGATCTCATCCTAAAGAAACAAGGGAAACAATATTAAATTTCTCAAGGGAAAGGATACAGAGAAATAATCTTGAGTATATGGATGTGAAGACACCCTTACTTCATTATGACCTCATTGGGGAGTTCTACATAAAGTATCCTAAAGGTTTCTATGTATCTAGATAATAAAACCTCATATAAAAATTGAAGGATGAAATATATAGAATAGAAAAATATCCTAAATTTTGGTACAATAAGTTTGAGTTATTTATGGTGATTCAAGGAAACAATAAAAAAACACTAGTGTGTTCACATTTATATATTTCAATATATAAATTCATTTATCTACTAATTTATGTTAATGAAATTAAAATAATTGGGAAGGATGCAGTGAAGATCATCTAGTTAGAGAATTTGTTATCCATATATTTTATGTATGAATGACTTGGGAGTGGTGCAATAGATTTTTGGTATGCATATCATTCAATATAGGAAAAAGAGGTTAGTATATTGATATTAGGAGTAGTATGTTGAACATGTTCTAAAATAATATAATATGGATGGAACCAAACCATTAATAATTCCTATACTAAATAATATTAAGTTGAGAAATATTTTACTCTTGTTATCTAGGGAATAAATAAACATTATGGATATGAAACCATACACCTCACCGACTTGAAACTTTGTGTATGTTATAGTGATTATGAGGTCGTACATTGCCCATACAGTGGAGACTATGAGTTGATTTCACTCTATTCTACAGAATCATTGTCCAAATAAATTTAAGATGAATATGAGGTATCTAAAATATACATTGTATCTAATTTTGTTATAAATAGTAGATGATCTGCTCTTAGAGGGATATATCTATATATAAAGATATTATCGTAGATCTTGAAAGTAGAAATTATAAATAATGAAACATGTATAGTTTTGTATGGCGTGTTTTATCATGGTATTAAAGGTTATAGAAGTGTATCACTTTATCTGTAAATGATTTAAATCACACTATTGTTGTAGAGGATAGAAATTATTTTTTATGGTTAAAGTATTATCTCTAGAAACATGGATTCCTTCAAAAGGATTATAGGGTTAATTTCGATATTCAAAGTTCTTTATAATTAAGAAATAACTCCATGTACCATTCCTAAAAGAAGAAAATTGGAATTTATTATCATTTTATATGTGAGGTTATGGATCATGGACTATTGTTACATAAGAAGATACACACTATGGAAAACCTAGAAGATATATTGATAAATGTGGTAACTCAGGAGAAGATGGACCATTATATATACTCTTGTGAATTTATAACATTACATTTATATAATTTAGGTACCCTTTTTTCCTAGGTTTTAATAATATTTTTTGAATCTTGTTTTGAGATATTTATATATATATTTTTAAATATTTTCTATTATTTTGGTTCTGTGCATGGTTGGCACTTTGTTATGGAAAACTATGCAGGTAATCTTAGGAACTATTTTCCTTTATTTGAGGTTTTTGTTGGGTTTTAATGATTAATTAAAGCCATGTGGTGTCCCCTAAAACTATGAATCTTGGGATAGTGCGGAGTACGTGTTTAGTGCAAAGTTTTCTAAACTATGTGGTCAAGTCATGCACCTTTTTTCTGGTATCATGTGTGGGAGAACATGGTTAGCGTATGGTTTGTCAAATCATGCGGCCAAATCATGAAAATCTCTCTAGAATCCCAATATGGTAACACCATTAGTATTAACCATGTGGCTTACCCTAGGAAATCATGTGATGAGAATTAAATTATATGAAATTTTTAATTAAATTCCTAAGACCCCCATTTTAAAAGATAATCTACTACCATTCATAGAGAGCATGATATTTTATCATTTGGAGGATCTCTAGAGAGGATTTTGGATCCTCCAACCCCATGTATTCATATATTTATGGATTAGTGGATTAGTTGGATCTCATATGGTAGGTGTAATAACATTGATTTGGAATTCTCTTTTCTTACTTTCTCTCCTTATTTGGGACTGATAGATCCTCATGTTTTATATGGATCTAGATCATTCAATATTTATTTATGGAACCATAACACTACCTTGATTGTTCTCGCATATGACTCTTCATTGGTGAATCCCATGTTGGGGTGGTGATATTGTTATAATTTGAGTTTCGTGGTTCCATAGTGATTTTCCCAACACTTGAAACTTTAATTGATTAATATATTTAAAGTTAATTATTAATTGATTTATAAATCATGAATGGAGAAGATTCAAATGTTGGTTTTTAAAAGGCATGGAATTGTGAAATAAAACCCTTTTCCAAAGTTATGAAAATATTTCATCATTTTTTAAAAAATATTTCTTCAAATTTAAAGTTATTTTATGAGTATATATGATTTTGATTCTAGAGAAAAAGTATTTAAATGAAAGATGATTTTGAGAGGTGTTAGCTTGATAAAAAAACTATTCTTTGGTTTTGAAGTTGAAATTCCATATTGAAACATGATATTTAGTATTTGAACTGTGAATAGTTAATTGAATAAAAAATAATGATTTTCCAATTATTTATTGATTGATTAATTAAAATCACATGTGAGACTGAGTAGCTATTGTGTGACTAAGAGAAGTATGCTAGAACTATGACCTCCAATAAGTTGATTAACACTACCAACACTAACTAAACCAAATTTAGCTTGATTTACTTTGATGTGGTGTTGTATGATTCTATCATGATGACCTAATATATAGGGATCTGTGAAAAATTTTATCCATGATTAGTTGAATGATTAGTTAATGGATACTAGAGTAGGGAAAAATGAACCTCATGGCATATAATCATAGTGCTTTGTTTGAATTTTATTATTAGATTCTAGATCTTATTGAAAGATTTTTTCTAATCCCTTTTATTTTATGGAAATGTTCATTTAGTCCTATTTTTGATATACTTTACATCAACTATATTTGAAGGATTGTCTTACTCAAATTTTTGAAATTATTATATATGCCTCATTTTAATTTAAATTTAAGCATAAATAGTTTATTTTTTATAGAATTTCTAATGAAACAATAGGTGATATTCTAATGGGTTATTTTTCTCAAAACCTACATTTTCATTTGGGAATTTAGAGATTTTGTTATGTCGGGTCTAGGAAAATTGAAAGAGACACTTGGAGGTGG
Source organism: Viscum album (assembly GCA_963277665.1). Taxonomy (NCBI): domain Eukaryota; kingdom Viridiplantae; phylum Streptophyta; class Magnoliopsida; order Santalales; family Viscaceae; genus Viscum; species Viscum album. The sequence continues at coordinate 1,469,761,085 of OY728146.1, forward strand.
GGTGTTTTCTTGCTAGTGGAACCTTGGGTGATAAAAATTACTGATTCAGTAGTGATCCAGTTATTATATAGGGACTCTGGGAATTTTTATTAATGAGTATTTTTTTATTCAATGATGTACCATTTTTATCTTTATTTGAATGATTTCAATATGTGTCTCCTTGAGGAATATTTATCATGCTAATTGTTCCTTGATTCATCTTTTGAGGTAATTTATTTATTTATTATTCTTATACATAAATCATTACCTCTAACCCATTTTGGATTCATAAGTGATAATAAAAATCTAATGGGGATCAAGAACATCCTTCTGTCTATTTTATTATTGGATTGGGTACCGTTGTGCCATAGTTTTCAAGTTGGTTCTTGAAAAATTAGTATCACTTGAGGTTTTTCATCTCTCCTAGATATATGTATGCAATCAGGGATGTACATTTAGAAAAGAGTTAAGATTTTCTAGATGTAAGGGGTAATTTATATGTATTTGAAAGGCTCTATCTTATCATACTGAGCCTTGAGTCACCATGGGAGTTTGGTATAAGCCTATTAGATGAATAATATGATCTGATTATATACTTTTTATAAACTTGATCTGAGTTTTTTAAAATCTAAAAATATTGAATTCTTTTATATGGAATTTATATTCTTCTATCACATTATTTATTTCGTGATCTGAGTATCATTTATGATTTTTTCATGTTTCTTATTGATTTTTTAAAGTAAAATGCCCCCCAAGAAGACATTTTAACAAACCATATGAGGAAGCTACTAGGGAACCACACCTCTAGTTGACCAGAACCATGTCAAGATAGTGGTTTCTGTGGTTAAAGCACTAGGAAATGTTTCTACACTCATTCTCATTTAGGACATAGTATTAGAGCCTTTAAGGAATGAAACTAGAGATAATTTTCAAGAGTTTATTCAGAATAAAAAATCATCTTTACAGTTATCAAATAATCCTCAAGAGGTAGATGATTAGTTAAAAATATTTTGATACTTTTTATGTTCTTGGAAGTCCTAGATTAGATAAAGGTGAAATGTGAGACCATCAATATTCAAGGGCCTAGTAGTAGGTGGTGGGATTTAATGGTTATGGTGAAACATAATGTATTAGAGTAGAAATAAATCATAAATCTTTTAACAGAGAAGTAATATATATAATTCAGGTTTTCTGTGAATTCAATAGAATTTATCATCCTTGAACAAGGAAACAGAACCCTGACTCAATATGAATACCACATTACTAAAATTTCTTAGTTTTCTCTTAAGGTAGTATATAATGATAAGTTGAAGGAAAAATATGTAATATGGATATTCAATATAATATTAAGTCTCAGTTTATTATACTAAAGATCACCTCTTATATGGATTTTTTGTATAGAGCTTTGATGGCTGATCTCGACCTGGTCAGTAAGTCAGGGTTGGCGGGATTTCTTCCTACTCCCAGAGATAGTTTGTTAGTTTCATTAAATTAAAGAGGATGTTGAATGATCCTTGTATAATATATTAATGTAATACATCATCCAAACCATATACAGTGCCGTGAAAATTCCCATTGACTTTATTCCAATGCGGCTTGATAGGGAATTTGAGGTGGGTTTTTAAAGAGGCGCCAAAGATTTGTGATTTGTACAGTCACATAGGCCACAGTAAGAACTTTTTTATGGTACTTTATAACACACATAATGGAATGGGATAAATATCATCATAATATATTTAGTTATAGTCATTGGATTTAGGATATATGGGGTTTTATCTATAGGATTCTTAAAACAAACTTCCATGCACAGTGGATGAGTCTCTAGAGGTTGTTCATGTGGCCCTAATAAAAATGATAAATAACATCACTATGCCTTCATCATTAGAGGATTAACTATTTTATACTAGTTAATCCCATTAATTTGTATTGATTCAAATTTTGGATCTGTTAAATCTTCCTAAAAAGCTTATATCTTATGCAATGGATATTTCTATTCCCCTCAAAACAAAGGGGGGTGAGTCTCTGATTCTCCTCTTGTTCCTTATTTTTATGGGATTTTAAGATAATACGGGATTTTTTTTGTTATCAATGTGAAACCTCTAGATTTATTCTTATAAAATCTTTTTTTTATTTCCCATAAACCTTGGATTGACTATTATCTTTGGTGGGACTCATTTACTTCCCTAAATGCGGTGTTTTGTGTTTTATAGGGGAAGTGGTATTTAAGGTTGAGTAAAGAAATGAAACCTATTTTGGAGTTTTTAAGAATATATATATACTTTTATTTTATATATACCAAGAACCATTGAGTGGTGATCTTCCACCATTTCTTGTTAAGTTTCACAGTTTGTTTTCTTTTGATTTTTATGGATTACCACTGGTAATGGAGTTGTAGTTTTCAATTGATATAGTTTTATGTAACCAACCAATCTATATTCCCATTTATTATATAGAACCAGTTGATGTTACGGAGTTTAATACCTATTTGGATGATTTTTTAAATAAAGGCTTTATTCTCCTGAGTGTGTTACCTTAGGAGGTTCCATTTCTTTTTATAAATAAATTTAATGGAAACCTTCACCTTTGCATTGATTAACGAAAACTCAACTGATCCAAAATAAAGAATAAGTATGTACTTCCTAAAATTGATGATTAATTTTATCAGTTGAAAGGGTGTATGTGACACTAAAATACTCTTTAAAAAATAAAACGATATTAAATAGTTTAAATGGCACAGAACATAGAGCATAAATGAACCATGAAATATTATTATTTAATTATAACCAATATAATTTATTTATTAAATTAGGGGGAATTAATAGGATTAAATAATTTATGAAATATATATATATATATTTTATACTCAACAAAATTCTATTGTTAAATTCTATTTAAGTAATCAATTTATTTTTAGTACATTCATTTTATTCTCCAAAAATTTGTTTTCTTCCAAAGTTTTTAATGATTTACATAAGAAATAATTATAACTAATTTCCAAAATTTTTGAAAAAAATTGATAAAATAAAATCGTTTTTTAGTTATAATATAAAAATTATCTTATTTTTAACATTTTAAATTTTTCAAATAAAGTTTGATTTTTCAATGAATTGTGAAAAACATACTAATTTTTATTGAAAACTGTATTTTCTTTTAAAGTGTTTAAAAATCCATATTATATATTAGATTAGTTTTAAAATATAATGTGTTACTTTTTATTAAATATAATCTAATTATGGCCATTTTAATTAATTTCATACTATAATATGGTAAAAAACATTTTTATATTTGAAAAAGAATTTTTGCAAAAAAAAAACAGATTTTCATCATGTTTTGCAGGTTTAATTTTAAATTAAATTCTTCCACTCTAATGAATTTATTCTTTAAAAATTAACTAAATATTTTTAATTATGTTGAAAATTTTAGTAAAATGGCCCCTTTTATTTTTTTCATTATTAATACTAACCATAGTCAATAATTATTACCACAGTACGGGTAAATCGGATAATTAAGGTCAAAAATGATATTTTAAATATGGAAAATTAATACGAATACATACCTTTCTCCTATTGGATGATTTTAATTTGGAAATTTCTATCCAAGTATTAAATATATAGTACCTTGGTTCCAATTTCTTTTGATTTTGAATTTTATGATTTTTAATTAAAAAAATAAGACAAAATTTACACTTTCATTGTTTTAATAACTATAATATTGTTTGATAGGGATAAAAACAAATTATGTTTAGTTATACATTTTCCATTTAAATATAAATTATTTTTTATCATGGTAATTTATTTCTATTTTTCTTAATGAAATAATTACCTTAAATTCTTACATAACGTTGGAACAATATTTCATTACATAATATAAAAAATAAATGATACTAAAAAATTTAAAAATAATATATTTTGAATGAATTGTTATATTACATAAATTTTAAATATAAATATATCATATTATTTATTTTTAAATAATTATATTTTAATTCATTTTTTCGTGTTGTTTTCAAAGACAAATTAAATGAATATTTCTAAAAATGAAATTAATGATATTTTATAATAAAAAATACCTTATTAAATAATCTAAAATTTAAAAAAATCATTTATTCCTTCAATTTATTGGTTTTTTGCTTTAAAATATCAACCATGTTATTTTTGTTAGAAAATTGTTCTTTTATAGTAACTATCTTGTCCCCTACAGAGTAAAAACCTTGTTATCATGGTAATTGTCGAAAGGGGTTAACACTGGTTAAAATAAAGAGATAAGGGTAAAAACATAGTATAAACTTATCCAAATTTTACTTAATGATATTATTTTTACCCATAATAATCCATTATTTTAATTATATCATTTTGGATCCTTTTTCCTAAGAAAATTCATTTATTAAATTTAATATTTTAGGAAATTCCAGAAAAGCGCCCCACCACTCACTTATAAAATAAAACTACCTGTACTCTTTTTTCACACTTAAAAAGACTTTTTGTTCATCTAATTATTACCCAAATATCATTATAACTTATTTTAACACTTTCTATAGGAATTGTATATTATATAACTCAATAAAAGAAGGATTTTGGTGTAAAACTAAAGAGATTTTTCGAAAACAAGGCGTGGTTCTTAATTGAGTGTTTTTTATTTATTTCTTCTTAACCCTAACTAAAATTTATTCAACCATGGTTATATAATAATATAATTATCTCCCATATAATAATATTCTATTATGTTAATTTAATAACCCACTTCCATCTCCTCTTCTATCAAATGGGAAACAAAACCATCATTCGGGTGTACGACGAACTACCGCCTCACGAACTCATGTAATTAATTTTCCTTAATCACCTATAATATCTATTTATGATGATGTATTTAATGTATATATATTATATTCAAAAAATATACATCATTATTTAAAATTAATATATCATATATTTTCTTACATTTCCATTCATTGAAAGATGATAACATTGTTCATGTGTACATGTGGATTACCAACTCTATGAAAGGATATGATTAGTTTTTCAATACTGTAACACATGGATGGTATATATCAATGTAATTAATAAAATAATATTATATTTATGAGATTAATGTCCGTATTAAAAATTAAAAGAAAACTTATCATATTTCCATCATGATCATTTAAAAATGGAAACATTACTCATGTGTACATACAACCTACCATCTCTATGATTGCAATGTACTTAATTTTTTAAATCCAAAATTTGTAGTTGGTTTTGTAAGAATGACTGCTTTATAACCATGATTAATATTTCATGATTATTATTCTATATATTATTAAATAATAACCTCATTAACCTTAGTCATCAGTCCAAATTCATTTTGGACTTATAACCCTAAAATCATCAAAACATATGACATTGACTTAAATAAATAAGTAATTAAATAAAAAATGAAAATAAAAAAATAGAATTGAAAAAAAAATATTAATATAGTAGATAATAAATATAATTTTATTATTAAAAATGGAAAATAATGTATGAGACAAGTCTGAGTCAACGTAAGAGACTTTCTTTAAAAACAATATTTTATAGTATACCTTATAAATCTTTTCGTTCATGTCCATATTCTTCTAAATGTTTCTAGAATATTATTATTCATACTTAAATGGATCCTAAAGGAAAATTTTACACTATTTAAATTTATTTAAAAAAATTAAAATAGAATTTTTTAAGGTTTTATATAAGGGAAACCTTACTTTAAAATCTTCATTTTAAATGTTTTAAATATTTATTTTCTAATTATTTTAATTTTGATTTACATATTTTTAAGATTAATATATACATTTATAAATATATACATATATGAATTATAATGTACATTTTATTTTTCATTTGAATTTATTTCAAAGGATTTAAAAAATAATATTTTCCATATTTTATAAAGATTGTTTTGATATTCTTTACAAAATGTGGAAAAGGAATGTCATATTTTAATGTATATGTTGATGAAAGTATTTTACAACATATATAACCATTTTTTGATATTTATATTAATTTATAATATTTCATGTTTTCTTCAAAAAAAACTCTCATTTCCTTTTTTATAGAAATTTTAGTTTTAAAAATTAGGTTATAAATGTAATTGATCTCTCTAACCCATACTTTTATCATTGTATTATGAAATATTTATCTCATAATCACATTATATTTATTTTATTTCATAATTATATAAAAATATAAAACCAAAATGACAATTATGATGTAATAAAATGAATTTTGTACCTAAAAATAGAGATTATTTAATTTTTAAGTTAGTTTCCATATTTGTGAAGTGGTTCTCAAAGATTGATCCTTTGGGTGGTTCTCACCAGTTTAGAATCAAAGATTCTAATACCCAAAATACCTCCTTTTTGAGTAGGTATTTCCATTATAAATACCTTGTTAAGACTTTTAGCATAACCAGTGATCCTATTATTTTAAGGTGCTGATGAAAAGGATATTCCATGAGTATATTGATTCATTCATGGTTTTACATGTGAATGAAATATTAGTCTATTCTAAAGCTAAGAGATATTATGAGTGTATTCTAAGTAAATTGTTGGAAATTTTGAGCGATTAGAAAAATTATTATATGCTTTCAAATTTTAATTTCAATATTAAGGAAGTTATTTTTTAACTATATGAGGTCTCAAAACATGGTATTTCAGTTGATCCATATAATGTGAAGTTTAATATGACATGAGAATGACCATGTTTTGTTTTTGATATTTAGAGCTTCTTGGGCATAGAGCGGTATTACCACTGGTTCATTAAATATTTCTACAATTTGGGTTCCTTGATGAACACGGTCATTTAAAAAAGATTAAACTTATTTTGGGATTCTAACATTCAAAATTAATTTGAGGATTTAAATAAACTTTTGAATTATAGAACATTATTGAGTCTTCTAGAGGCTGGGTAGGGATCTTTTGTCTTTTTGGACCCATCCGGTTTGGGTTTGGGATGAATTATCATAAAAGGCGATCACATGGTGTCTTATAGTTCTTGAAATATTAGGAAAAATTATAAGAACTATCCCACTCATGATCTCAAACTAACATTTTATATTCAGACTCTTAAGATTTGGTGTTATTACCTTTTTATATATGGTTTAACATTAATTCCTATCATAAAATCTTGAGTTATATCTTATTACAAAAATATTTGAATCCCTGTCAAAGGAGATAGGTAGAATTACTATAGTATTTTTATTTCAACATTACCTACACCCCTAGTAAGGTAAATGTTATTTATAATTATTTGAGCATGAAACTACTAACCTAGGATATAAAATAAATCATAGAAGTGTTTTATTGTATTTGACCCTTTTCTCGTATGAATTTGTGAGTTTCAAAGGATGATACTGAGATTATTTTATCTACTTAACGGTTTAACTCCTTGCTTATCAAGAGGATTTTCAGAAATAATATCTCAATGCTATGTTTTTTTGGAATTAAGAACAATCTTAAGGGTTGGGAGACCTTCATAAAGTGGTGGTTTTATCCTGAGGGTATGCTATACTTCAATATCCAGTACTTCAAACCTTTACCTATGAGAAAATCTTTGATTTGGGACTTCCATAATTTATAGTGTGAAATACACCCTAGCATGATGAATATGTTCTATGATATGAAGTGATGATTCCGGTGTCTTTATATAAGATGATATGAGACTATTTTTATTACTAGTTTTTATACCTTCCAGTAGGTAATGGACAAGAACAAAAAAATCAATCTATCCTCATCCCCTTCATGTGCTGATTTTGATGTGGGATGAGATTTATATGGATTTCGTGGTCGGGTTACCACGTACCCCTTGAGAGAATAATGTGATATGTGTAGTGATTTATTGGTTGTTCAAATTGGATCACTTTATTCCCATTCATGGTATGACCATAGTAAAGGACAAATGAAGTCTATATGTGAAGGAGATTATCAGATTTCACAGAGTTTTATCTGCTATAGTTTCTAATAGGGATCCCCGATTCACTTCATATTTATGGAGTGCCACTAGGATTTGGTGGCATCCCAAGTTAGTTTGAACATGTCATTTAATATGAGGATGGAAGTTTAGATATAATTGGATTCACATATTCTTAATTATATGAAACTTTTTTCATTATTGACTTTAGTAGATCTTGGGATCACCATTTGCAACTTTTTTTAATTTCCTATAATAAAAATTACGTATTAACAATTGAAATGGAACCGTTTGAGGTCTTATATATAAGAAAATATAGATCTTCAATTTTCTGGTTGGATATTGGTTAAGATTCTCTGTTAGGACCTAGTTTTCTCTAAGAGACAGTAGTGAGGATTTGGTTGAGTCATTTAAGAATGGTCATGGATCAAATTCTGTATAAATCATATGTTAATTATATTTTATTTCATATGGAGTTTTTAGTTTGTGGATAGGTTTTTTTACAGTTTATCCTTAGTTATTCCACTAAAATCTTGGAAAATAGTGAAAGATAGTACTAAGTTTCATGGTTCCTTATTTAGATTATTGAGCAGGTTGGGAAAGTGGATTACTATTTGGAATTTTCAAATCATATGAAAATTATCCATAACATATTTTATGTTTTGAAGATCAATAAGTATCACTTTGACTAAGATCATGTTCTGAGTATGGAATACCTTTATGTGGAACCTAATTTATCTTTCACTAAGAATCTAGTTCAGATTTTTTATTTTGAGATAATGGTTCTTCATAGAATGTACAACCCCCTAGTTTAATTTATTTGATAGCAGAGTTCTGATTCACATTATGCATAGGTGTGTGAGGCACAGTGAAGTTAGAGTTTTCTTCATCTTTTTTATATGTATTCTTCTTGATAGGTGTTATGTGGGTAGAAATCATTTAAGTTTGGGAGCTTTCAACATTATGTTACCATATTTCAGGTACCTTTATCCCTTAATTTTAAACATCTTTTTTTGAATCTCATTTTGAGGTATTTTTGGACTTTTTGAAATATTATTTCTATTTCTGGGAAATTTCAAGATTTCCACATGGTTAGGGAAAATACTATATTTCAACCAATAAAACAATGTCCATTGTTTTTAGGTTCTAGATGTGGTTCATGGTTAGTTCAAAAAGTGAATCCCCCCCTCAAACCACGTGGAATGGGACAATGGGGAGAACATGTTTTCCCAAAATATATGGTCAAACCATGCACCCTTTTTTCAGTAGACTCTATGGTAGTTCATTATTAGTGAAAGGTTTGTCAAACCATGAAGTTAAACCGCAAAACTCTCTCAAGTATCCCAATAAGGTCACACTTTTGTTACTAACCATTTATCCTACCCCAAAAATCAACTGACATGAAATTAATTATATAAAATTCTTAATTGAAGTATTAATACTTCTTTTTAAAATGATAATCCACACCCATTAAAACCTAACATGATCCTTTTTCTTTTGGAATCTCTCTATAGAGGATTTTGGATCCACCAACATCATTTTCCATGGATCAAAATTTAGTTGGATAAATTGGATATCATCTAATAAGTTTAATCTCTTTGATTTAGAATTATACTATCATCCTTTATATTATTCTTTATGAGGGATATATCCTCATTTTATTGATATATCTTGACATTTCAATGTTGATTTTTGGAACAAAGAAGCTCCCAAGACCATTTAATCCTTTGACTCTTCATTAGTGGATCCCGTGTCGGGGTGGTGAAGTTGTCAATATTTGAGGTGGCTTGTTCCATAAGGCATCTCCATAAATATGAGACTTTAATTTATTATTTTATTTATATTTAATTATTAATTAATTTATGAACCTTGAATTGATAAGATTTAGATGATTGTTTTAAAAAGGAATAGAATTGTTAAATAAAACTCATTTACCAATGTTTTTAAAATATTGGGTTTATATTGAGAAAATATTTCATGAAATAAAATTTGATTTTATTTAATTATTTTATGTAGAAACTTGAGAAAATTATATTTAAATTAATGTTGATTTGGAAAGGTATTAAATTGATAAAAAAATCTTTGATTTGGTTTGGAAGTTTTAAAGAGAATTTTTAAACATAAAATTAGGAATTAGGAATAATAATAATGAATTTAATTGAAAAGAAGTAATTTCACATGATTTATTGATTAATTAATTTATAGAAGATGTGAGCCTGAGTAGTTAATGTGTGACTAATACAAATATTCTTGGACTCTAACCCCCAATAAATGTATTTTTATGAGAACTCCAACAAAACCAAGTTCATAATTATTTTTCCCAAAGAGTCCATATTTATTTCGTCTTGATGGGATGATCTTTAGGTATGTGTTCACACTTTAATCCATGATTGATTGAATGAGTTGTGTGAGAATTCTATAGCCAGGAACTGACTAGACTAAGGGAATATGAACATTGTTCTTTGTTTTGGTTTGGTTATTATATTCAAGTTCTTATTGAAATGATGTATTGATGAAATTATATTTCATGAAAGTGTCCACTTAAGCTTGTTTTTATATTCTTTCCATCTAATTATTTTGAAATAGTTTTTGAATGAGAATTTGGAAAAAAAATCTATGCCTCGTTCTTATTAAAATGTATGCAAAAATTATTTATTTACTGTGTAATTTATTATGTAAAATTTGGTGATATCATACATGAGTATTTTTATCACACCCTACCTTTCCTTTAGAAATTTTTATACTATGTTATTCTAGGTCCATGAAAATTGAAAGAACTGCTTAGAGGTAGAGAGTGTTCTAGACTAGTAAGACCTTGGGTGATGGTATTGACTGGTGGAGTTGTGATCTACTCATTATGTGGAGATTTTGGGACTTTTGGTTGATGGATATTGTCTCATTTATTGGATGATGTAAAATCTTAATCTTTAATTCTCTGGTTGTGGTATTTTTGTCCTTGAGAAGTTTTTTTAATATTTACTATTCACAAATTTATCATTTGTTGTTTTTTATTTATTTGTTGTTTTCTGGTAAAATAATTCCCTTTGAAAATTTGGTCATTTCTATTAACTAGTCTCCATATCATGCAGATCAAGATTCTTCTTTGGGTCAAGAAAATGTGGGCTCAGGTACTAGTGTACTAGGGTGTTTAGGTTGATCCGTGATAGAATTATAGTGAGATTGGGAGAATTAAATAAGAATATTTTCCTTATTGGATGACCATTGCACCTACTTAACAAATCCTTGGACTTCTAATTTTTTAATTTCACATTCGACATGTGAAACACCTATTCTTTTGTCTATAATGGTAGTATTTCAAAACATAATTCGATATTGGTGGGGATTGGTGGAAATTGTGTAAAACCTGACACCTCTCATGATGCCTATAAAAGGATACCATGGGTATTATCCAAGATATATCAATTCAATCCAATATATCCCATAGTTTTTTATATAGATCAATAAGTGATCTAATAGAGAGAGGGTAGAGGCTTGTGGGATTTGTTTATAAAGATTTTGTCTTATTGAAATAAATCCAATTTTCTCCCATCGTTCTTCTTACCAAATTATTAGAAAATCACAAAAAATATTTATAGTGTTGAAACCTATAATTCTTTATATTTTAGAGTGGTATTACTGATCTAATCCTTTTTATTTCATGAACTCTATGGTCCAGTATAAGATCAATGATTTTAAACTAAACTAGATAATTTCTCATCCTTAATTTATTTTTTATATTGTGTCTTTTATTGTTATTCTGATTAAAATAAAAAGAGCCTATAAAGATTCCATGTAAGGATATTATATAAAAATAATGTTTGAATATAAATTCCCTTCTTATTTGATCAACAAGTTTATTTCATTACCACTGGATGATAAATTTTATCTATGTATTGAATATGAGAAACTTATTATATTATATTTTCTAGTCAAACCATTTGTCATATGAAAGAATAATTTAAAATTGATATGACATGTTCACTTTAAAATAGAAAAGTTCAAGAAGGGAAGAATTTTTAAAAGGTTCAAAATCTGAAGGTAATGTAGGTATAAGATTATTTTTTTATACTCGGATATGGTGTGATGATGGAAGTATGGATATAGTCTAGAAATAGATGTAAGAAGCTAGAGAAAATAAGAAAAATTACATTGATTCTAAAATTAACAAACTTGAGAATAATTTGATTGGGGTTGAATCTACTCAGGGTTTATAAATACATCTTATATAGGGTATTCATAATAATTAATATTTAGGAAGAAGTTATAAATCACATTTATTTCAATAAAATTCATCATTCATGGGTTTATATATAATACGGTGTGATGATATTCAAGGATGTTCAAACTCAAGAAATGTTTATGAAGATTAGATATGAAACTCAATATAGTTAATCTTATTTTGAGTGATATATGTAATCAATTATAAATCATCAATTGATTTAGGATAAAATCATGCTTGATTAAATCTCCTAAAAGGGGAATAAAATATTAATAATGTTTTATTAATGAAAAATAAGTATTAGAAGGGATTTAATAAAATGATACTTGATCAGTCAAACGCATAAAGGAGTAATATAGTGAGTCCAATTTATCAGGTTATAGAATAAATTTCTAAGAGTGTTTCTATTATAACGAAGGAATATAATTTTTCCAAATAAAATAGTAGTATCTAGTGAGTTAATCCAAGATAGGGGAAATCATCCTTCTTCTCAAGTTGGGGATAAATATTTACCTACTACATCAAAAATTAAACTATTTTTTAGGAATATATTTTTGTTTTTAAGAATATATTTTCATCTCATATGTCAAAATAACCATACATTGATCTGGGGACTTCCTTATTAACTTAGGAATATGTGAATAATCTAATCAAGCATTCCTTTACTATGTAAGATGTGTATTAGCTATTATCATTAAGTGATAGATCTGAATAATCAATTTTACAAGTAGATGAAGGCTCTCCTAGAACATTAAACATGGAATTTCCCTTAAATGATAATAATAAAAACCCTTGGGAACTTTCTCATGGATGTGGGGATGTATTCAAATAGGTAAAAACCCAAGATTTTAGGATTCTTATCATAGCGTGTGTATGATATATAAATTATATTCTATTAAAAATACTAAATTTTAAGATTAAGTATAGTGTTTCAATAGAAATTCATTTATTAATTTTCAATGTATTCAATTAATTATTTTTTGTTCTCTCTCTCTTTTTCCCAACATGTATAAATAGATTTTTTTTACTCCAATGGGTTCCATAGTACATAAATTTTTTTTTCATTGGCTTTTAGATCCCACCTATGTTACGGATTGTGGCTTAATTAAATTTAAGATGTTTTCTTACTTTCATGGATTTTCAATCTAGTTTCAATAGGGTTCATTTTCCCTAACTCTTCCAATATGAGGACCCATGCTTTTAAGTATAGACATTGTTGGACATTGACATTTTTTCCTTAATTGTTGTGGCCGGTGTGTTTCATTGATTAGTAGCTTTTTGTATAGATGTTATTAATTATACAATAGAATTTAATCCTTGTGATGTGGTTTTGACTAGTTTTTACTTTGTCCTTTACTTGGGCTATACTTCTTAAAAGTTGAGAGAATTTGTATCAATATTGGCCCCATTCTTTCCTATTGTACCACATTTCCTTTTTATTAAAGTGATTATAGAGAATTTACACTCTAGGATCTCTCATTTTGATAATTATATGTGTATATGTTACATATATTTATATATATAATTATTTACTATAGAATATATAGAAAATAAATTTAATTTTTATAAATATAAACCAGATATATATAAATAAAATTCATATTAAAATGAAAATTAATTATCAATATTAATTTCTTAATTTATATAACAAAAAATTATCAAATTTATATTAATCAATGAAATTATTTAATGATGTATTAAAATACATTAATTTTGTATATGTAAATATATTTTATTAAAATTTCATTTAATATAAATATATAAATGAATATGTTTTTATTTAAGTAATTGTATATTCATACGTGTAGATAAATATATATATTTATATATATATTAATAAAATTGTAGGCGTGGTGCGGTAAATATGTATATACGTTTTGTGTGTGTGTGTGTATTTATGTATTTATGTGTATGTGTGTGAAAGTATGTGGATGTATGTGTATGTATGTGTATGTATGTGTATGTATGTGTATGTATATTTATTTATGTGTATGTATGTGTATGTTTATGTATTTATTTGTGTATGTGTACGTATGTTTATGTGTATGTTTGTATGTATGTTTGTATGTATGTTTATCTGTATGTGTATGTGTATGTTTATGTTTATGTGTATGTGTATGTGTATGTGTATGTGTATGTGTATGTGTATGTGTATGTGTATGTGTATGTGTATGTGTATGTGTATGTGTATGTGTATGTGTATATGTATGTGTATGTGTATGTGTATGTGTATGTGTATGTGTATGTGTATGTGTATGTGTATGTGTATGTGTATGTGTATGTGTATGTGTATGTGTATGTGTATGTGTATGTGTATGTGTATGTGTATGTGTATGTGTATGTGTATGTGTATGTGTATGTGTATGTGTATGTGTATGTGTATGTGTATGTGTATGTGTATGTGTATGTGTATGTGTATGTGTATGTGTATGTGTATGTGTATGTGTAGGTGTAGGTGTAGGTGTATGTGTATGTGTATGTGTATGTGTATGTGTATGTGTATGTGTATGTGTATGTGTATGTGTATGTGTACGTGTATGTGTATGTGTATGTGTATGAGTATGTGTATGTGGATGTGTGTGTGGATGTGGATGTGTATCTGTATGTGTATGTGCATGTGCATGTGAATGTGTCTGTGAATGTGTATGTGTATGTGTATGTGCATGTGCCTGTGGATGTGTATGTGTATGTGTATGTGTATGTGTATGTGTGTGTGTATGTGTATGTGTCTGTGTATGTGTCTATGAATGTGTATGTGTATGTGTATGTGTATGTGTCTATGTATGTGTATGTGTCTATGTATGTGTATGTCTATGTGTATGTGTATGTGTATGTGTATGTGTATGTGTATGTGTATTTGTATGTGTATGTGTATGTGTATGTGTACATGTTTGTGTATGGGTATGTGTATGTGTATGTGGATGAGTATGTGGATGTGGATGTGGATGTGGATGTGTATGTGTATGTGTATGTGTATGTGTATGTGTATGTTTATGTGCATGAGTATGTCTATGTGCATGATTTTATGTATGTGTTTGTGTTTGTGTTTGTTTCTGTGTGTCTGTATGAATATGTGTATGTGTATGTGTATGTGTATGTGTATGTGTATGTGTATGTGTATGTGTATGTGTATGTGGATGTGGATGTGTGTGTGGATGTGTATGTGCATCTGTATGTGCATGTGCATGTGCATGTGAATGTGTCTGCGAATGTGTCTGCGAATGTGTATGTGTATGTGTATGTGTATGTGTATGTGTATGTGTATGTGTATGTGTATGTGTATGTGTATGTGTA